>JARVJO010000394.1:8731045-8749152 GCA_031762555.1 Cynodonichthys magdalenae | reverse complement strand
GAGAGAGAGAGAGAGAGAGAGAGAGAGAGAGAGAGAGAGAGAGAGAGAGAGAGAGAGAGAGAGAGAGAGAATGTGTGAGTGAATGTGTGTGTGTGTATAAACACAATAGAGGAGAGAACCAGTGGGAAATTTAAAAAGATAGATAGTGGGCACAAGAGACACTTTGGAATTTTTGATTTGTTGCCGTTTCAGGTGTAAAGTCAACTTTCAAAGGGGATTTCAGGTTTTTCATTGTGTAGATCATTTCAGGTACTAATGTTCTGTCATGAGAGTCTCCCTAGGGTTCTGCTTCTGGGGCCAGTTCTGTTCTTGCTATACAGCTAGGTCTGTGGCGGCAACAAAAATTGCTGGACAATAAATTGTCTCAGAAATTATTTTGATAAACAATAATGTTGTTTGAACACTATTTTAAACTAATATAACAATAGCCCCTTCGCGCTTATGATGCTTACGGAAGTTTAAGAAAATTTACAAACGAAAAAAATAAGTTACGAACTGACTTGGACCAGAGATTGGGAAAACATCACAGAGAACAGCTGCTGAAGCTGTAATATCACTTCCCACCTCGTCTATCCAGGCCGGCACAATTTATTCTGTATGTGCCCTCCTCTGGCTTCATAAAATAACTGTCCTCTCCCTCACTCTGATTGCAAAGTTTACAAAATTTACACAGTGTGAAAAAAAATATATCAACTCGGCAAACTTGGGGTTTGGCACGGTTCCCCTCAGGGCATCCCGAGGAATCACCAGCTGAACGAAGGCATTGGAAAACCGAAGATGTCCCTCTAGATAAATGCCTGTTTATGAGGCTCTCAAGCTACAAAGGGTATGAGACCATGCACCTGGCAAATACCTGATGCAAGAGTTCATTCCTCCCTATGCTAAGGAGTAAAGATGGAGACACAAAAAACACAATAAGGCAAAAGGAAATTGACTTCCTTTTAATTTTTATCACATAATTAATTGATTTATTGCTTATTGCAACAGGCCTATGTACAGCAGTTAATTACCCAGTTCAGCAACATCTTATACCACAATGACATCCAGCTGTACGGGTCTTTTATAAACTTCTATTTACACAAATTGTTACATTTTCTTTTTCCTTGTCAAAAGCTAGCAAGAAGAAGGCTGAAGAGATTACAAATCCCACCTCATCGTTATCCCCCTTATACTGAGACACGACTGCGAGCGACCTGACAAGATGCATCACGTCTTAATCCTGCTACAAAAGTGTGACTGAGAAGGAAGATTCCACAACGTGTGGTGAGAAAAGACTGAGCCATTACGGCCTCACTCCCTAGAGACAATTTTCAAGGAGCGATGCAAAAAGAAAGCCTGCACTATCAATGAGAACCCTCTCAGCCCTCCCAAAAGCTGTTTAATGTCCTGCCATCTGGTTGATGATACCGCTCCACCAAATCAAGTGCAACCCAAACGTACTACAGCTTCATTTATCGGGGCAATAAGACCATTAAACATCCAGTAACACTCTTCTGGTCAAGATTTGCAAAGCACTGTTAAGTCATTTTTGATTGTGTGTAAAATCACATAAAATACTGGTAATTCAGAGAAGTCCAACTGTCTAATCATTGCTTGATAGGATTTCTCACTAACCAGCCCGCTGTCTATTTAGTCATTCTATAAAGATGTTTCTCTATATCTGCTTGCATTCTTGAGATATACTATACACAGCAGCTCTGACCTTTTCATGTTCACTACAGCAGTGTTTGTGTACTGTTAGTTATGTTTCTGGAACTCAAACGAACTGTGCAGATTCTTCTCTCCAGCCTGTTTAAAGGAATATACATCAGCTTTTGAATCCTTCATTTTTCACATTTAAATCATTCAGTTGGGGTCTATATAAAGTGGAACTGCAATCCTTTAGTCTGAATTCCTCCTTATTGTAACTCCACAAGCCCCTCTTTCTTGAGGTGTGTCTCAGATCAACTCATGTTTAGACTCTAAATCCAAGCGAGGCTCTTCACATACCCCCCTCCCCAGCGTTTAGAGCAGTCTATTCTAATTTGATGGGACTTATGACTATATAGTAGTGCAGACACTTTATATCCAATTGATTGAAAGTTCCTAACAGACGAAAATTTGTCCATCCAGGCTTAAGTTGGAGCCAGAGTCTGACCCAGAGCCAGAGAATGATGACAAAAGATGATAAAATTGTAGTTGGTAAGTCTAAACCTTATTTGTCAGTTCTGTTGCAAATAATTTTTAATAGTTCAGAAAACATCATAGAAATTGAGAAAACTTATTGGTTGCAAAATATGACAGAATATAAAGATATCATTGCAGCACTGTGTAAGACTAAATTCAAATTTTCTGCACTTCTTGACTTCAAGTATTAAAAAAATGCATTAAACAGCTAAAAAGTGCATTTTCCATGACATGTCCCCTCTAAGTAAAAGTAGTTTACTTATTGGGAGAGTTTGAGCTGATTTTCCTGAAACAAATCTAAATGTTGCACAAAGTAGTCTAATAAGTGGAAAGAGTTTTAGGACTATGGGTTTCATTCATGGTTTTGTGTTTGCCTGACTGTACACACAATATTTGTCACAGAAATTTTGTCTACGAAGGTTTCATCAGTGGACGACTGCAACAACACGTGCTGTAATGAAACTCCCATTCAAAGTGTTTCACTAAATATACAACCGACAAACACCAGGTCAAATGACAGGAGTAGAAAAAAAAGCAGAAACACCATGTGTGGAGATATTCTGTTATCAGATTAGGATTTTGTTACATAGGACTAATACTGGTGGAGATTAGTTAGGAAAATTGTGAAATTTTCAAGGAAATATGGAAACTTTCTGTGTAAGTCTCACTGAATTATGAGTGTTTGGGACCAGGTGACTAGTGAGCATTGTTGCTGCATTTTAAACAGCATTTCTTTGAAAAGTTTTGTGCAACTTGTAAAACTGCATACTTGGCTGCGCACATTATTTTACTCAACAGTTTTGTACCCACTTTGGCAGTTGTCACATTTAAGATTCAATAAACTGAAGTACACTTTGGAATTGATTGAAGGCAGGTATAGAGAAGTTTGTCAGTTATCATCAGCATAGTTTTAGTCGTGGACTTTGGCCTCTGATATTTTCTGACAGATGTGCTCTCTCTCTCTCGAGACGGGTTGGAGAGATGTACGACACAATTCAGGTGAGTTTGAGACACTTGTGTTAACTACGTCACTATTCTGAGGGGAAATTGGTTGAGCAAATTTCTGAACATGACGCCACATCTCTGTGACCCAATGGAAGTGTTGCAAAACATTCTCCATGAATGCTGTTCATCAACAAGTTGCAGCTCAATGAGTTACCACCTTTACCAGATTTAACTAAATACATTTCAATCTTTTCTAAATATGATCTTTTCCTCAGATAATGCATTTAATTGCTTGAGTTATCATTTAATTTTCTAATGCCTGACTACAAATACAAATTGACATCTGTGATGTTATTAAACATGTCAGTGACGCTCTACCTCATCACATCCTTATGGGCATTCTGGTAAACTTTACTTTCATGTTAAATTAGTAAAGACACAAATCTATGAATGGAGTGGGTTCAAGGTTTTAAATATGATCAATATGTGTATCTCCAAGCATTATGCTGACCTGTCAAGAGCCTAAATCCTCATCTCTTCTGCTTTCTGTCTAACCATGTCTCTGCTATGCTTTTGTTTAAAAAAAAAGAAAAGAAAGATTTTCATAACCACTGCCCGTTGCTGTGCGTGACGTCTATGAACATTTCCCCCTGGTTACCAAGGGCAACATGGATGGAGACAGCCAAGTGGATTTGTCAAGAACTAAAGGCTGGAGGAACAAAAGGAAGAAAAGGGAAACCAATCTACAGAAAGAGAGTGAAGTACTTCTATACACTCAAACAGAGCCACAGCACGAAACCAGCAACAACAACAAAACGGCACAGAGGCACATGGTAGTGCTGAGAAAACAGTTTCTCCTGTGCTTCTTCAGACAAATAGAAAAAGACAAATGATAAAATGTGATCAAACAACCCATCTAATAACCTTTTAAGAAAAAAAAAAATATATATATATATTTTCACATACTGTATGTATTGTCTCATGTTTGTAATGATTGAGCCTGAATACCAACCTATACACATTACACATTTCTCAGAAGAGTAAATGTAATTTTCTAATTTAAACAAACATGAAGCAAAACTGAATATTCCACTTTGTAGCTTTGCTTGTGTTCACCTTCATACAAATATTTTCCCTCTGACTGGATTACCCTCTTGATTTTGTAAAGACAAAACCCTGAGGGGTCCACTGTTCACTCAAATAACACAACAAATTTGTGTCCACAAGCTCTTTGCAAAAAAAATTTAAAAATACTGTTTAGTCTTGACAGATTGGATGACTTTCTGTTGGCAGCACACTGCATGCAGTCACCTCGCAGAGCACAGCCTGGAGTCTGATTTGGCACCAGCAGAGACTCCTTTTACATGAAGTCGTCAAGGATTACTAAGATTTACTACCTATACATGTTGCTATAGTTACCACCTACAATACATAAGATACATGGTGTGTCTGACGTGATAGGTGAGGTGACAGTGCTGAGAAACTGTTGTAAAGTCTTTAAGTGTGATGAGTTTGAGTGGCTGGCTCTTTAAGAGAACACGAGAGGAAATGAATCACTAAAGAGGGATTTTAACAAGAGTCTCTCAGCAGGTGAGTGAAAATGAAGGTCATTTCAGACTTAATATTGCTTACATATTGTATGTAATACAGCAGGTGCGATAATGCAGCTCTGGCTCCATCATGTGGTCGTATTTTAAAGTTGTGTGATTTGAAAAATGGATCTAGGGAACTGCTGATGAAGTCCGAGCTGAGGTCATATGTTGGACAATAAGTCCTCAGTCTCAAATGTGACATCTACCTAAACCACTGAATAGAGGAAAAGAATCCCCCCCCCCCATTATATTTGACTAATTTTGTTGTTAAAGCTGAAGTCAATATGCTGTGAAGAATACTAAAATGACAAAAACATTAATGCAAAAAAAAAAAAAAAGAGAGACCCCGCATAATGGGCAGAAAAGAAACAACTTCTGATAATTACAAATACACCTGCTCAGATGTTCATAGCCAATTTAAATTTTTGTCAAAAATCTACATTAACCAACATAGTTCGTTAGATAGTTTGCTTGAACGTTGTTTTTACTTTATTTTATATACAGTCTTATAATTTATACTTTGTAATCAGTCAGTTGTTTACATTAACCAGTAAGAGAATCAACAAGTCTCCATTTAATGTCTCACTCAACAGAGATGCACAGACGTGAAAATTTCAGCTAATTTCGATATCTGATATTATAGCTGTTTTAACTGATAACCAATATTTACCAAAATTACACAAACACACAAATTATTTATATACATATACGCACAAACACACTTGTGTTTTTTTTCCCCGATACCTTAAAAAAAACGATCAGACCACTGACATACCTCTACTTCAGTTATTCCTGGTTGCACAGCTTCACTAACACTACCATGATCAAACAAATACCACTCGACCAACCATTTCCCCTCCCAAAACAGAATCACAAAGCTAAAAAGTCAGAAATCAATTGCAATTCACGTTGATAATTGGCCCAGTTTCATTTATCGGACCAATACTGATATTCTAAAAAATGACCAACATCGGCCGATGCAGATGTTGATGCCAATGTATCGTGCATCCCTATGCAACAGTATGAACAAGAATGGTTTATATTTTAAGAAGTACTTCCTTGTTCAATATGACATCATATTCAGGGTGGGACTTGTCTCTGGTACATAAGATCTCCATCTTCTTATCTTATCTGTAGTTGGGTCACGGAGGTAACAGGTCCAGGAGAGAAACCCAGACATTCCTCTCCCCAGCGACACTTTCCAGTTCATCCTGGGGGACCCCAAAACGTTCCCAGGCTAGAGAAGATACATAATCCCTCCAGTGAGTTCTGGGTCTTCCCCAGGGTCTCCTACCAGTGGGACGGGCCTGGAACACCTCTAATGGGGGGGTGTCCATCCCAATCAGATGCCCAAACAACCTCAATTGACTCCTTTTGATGTGGAGGTGCAGCTCCCCCCGGGATGAGGGAGCTCCTCAACCTATCTCTAAGGCTGAGCCCGGCCACCCTACAAAGGAAGCTCATTTCAGCCCCTTGTATCCGGGATCTCGTCCTCTCATTCATGATCCACACCTCATGACCATAGGTGAGGGTTGGAATGAAGACTGACCAGTAAATCGACAGCTTTGCCTTTTGACTCGGCTCTTTCTTCACCACGACTGACCAAAGTAATGCCCTCAATGCCCCAATCTGTCGATCCATCTCCAGTTCCATTCTACTATCACTTGTGAACAAGACACCCAGATACTTAAACTCCTCCACTTGAGGCAGAGACTCTCCCCCAACCTGCAGGGGGCATTCCACCCTTTTCTGGTCAAAAACCATGGCCTCAGATTTAGAGAAAATGACCTTCATCTCAACCACTTCACACTTTGCTGCGAACCGTACCGGTGCATGATGATGGTCTTTGTCTGAAGACTCCAACAAAACCACATCATCTGCATACAGCATAGATGAGACCCTGTGGTTACCAAACCAGACAACCTCCTCTTCATGACTGCACCTTGAGATCCTGTCCATAAACACTACAAACAGTATCGGAGACAAGAGACATCCCTGGTGGAGTCCACCACACACTGAGAACAAGCTCGACTTTGTGCCAACAATGTGAACACAGCTCTTGCTTTAGTTATATAGGGACTGGATTACTCTTAGTAGCAACCCAGACACCCCGTATTCCCGCAGTACCCCCCCCCCCCCCAGAATGCCTTGAGGAAACCGGTCATAAGCATTCTCCAAGTCTACAAAACACATGTATACTGGAAAGGAAAACTCCCCTAACCCCCTTAGCAACTCTGCAAGAGTAAAGATCTGGTCCACTGTTCTATGTTCAGAACGAAAGCCGCACTGCTTCTCCTGAATACGAGGTTTGACAATTAATCAGAGACTCCCTTCCAACACCCTAAAATAAACTTTCCTGGGGAGGGCAAGAAGTGTGAGCCCATGATAGTTCAAACACACACTCCGGTACCCCTTTTTAAAAATGGGAACCACCACCCTGGTCTGCTATTCCACAGGAGTTGTCCCAGTCCTCCATGCGATGTTGAAGAGACGTGTCAACCATGACAACACCCAGAGCCTTCAGTATCTCAGGGCAAATCTCCTAGAGGCCAATCGAAAGTCCTTCTCCATGGCCTCCCCAAATTCCTCCCACGCCCGAGTTTTCGCATCTGCAACCACCAAAGCTGCAACCCTCTTTGCCACCCTGTACCTGCCAGCTGTTTCAGGAGTCCTCCAGGAAAGCCAAGTCCGGAAGGCCTCCTTCAAAATCGCATGGTTAGGGGGGCTCCACCAAACGTTCCCAGTTCACCCTCACTATACATTTGAGTTTTCCAGGTCTGTCCCGCAGACTTCCTCGCCACCAGATCCAACTCACCACCAGGTGGTGATCAGTTAACAGCTTTGCCCCTCTCTTCACTCGAGTGTCCAAGATATGGGGCCACAGGTCCTACAACACGATTACAAAATCAATTATTGACTTTTGGCCTAAGGTGGCCTGGTACCAAGTACACTTATGGACCACCTTATGCTCAAACATGGTGTTTATTATGGACAACTTGTGCTTAGCACAGAAGTCCAATAAAAGAACACCATTCGGGTTCAGATCAGGGAGGCTGTTCCTCCCAATCACCCCCTTCTAGATAATTCTGTCCTTGCCAACATAGGCATTGAAGTCACCCAGCTGAACAAAGGAGTCTCCAGATGGCACCCCTTCCAGGATATCATCCAAGGACTCCAAAAAGGCTGGGTAATCTGAACTGATGCTTGGTGCATAAGCACAAACAACAATCAGAACCTTCCCTCCTGCAGCACAAAGCTGCATAGAGGCAAGCCTCTCATTCACCGGAGTGAATTCCAACACCGAGGCCCGCAGCTGGGGGCTTGTGAGTATCCCCAAACCCGCCAGTCACCTCTCTCCCTGGCAACTCCCGTGACTGAGGTTACATTCCATGTCCCTAGAGCCAGTCTTTGTCGCCAGGAATCAGCACAGCCAGGTACACTCCTTCGCCTGCTGCCCGACATACATTGCACTCGACCTTGATGGTCCTCCCCGCTGGTGGTGAGTCCACATGGAGGTGGCCTCCTTTAGTCCTTTCGGGCTTCACCTGGCCAAGCCCCAGGAGCCAAGTCTCCACCCACAGGCACTTGCCGCCGAGCCCCCCCTCAGGCCTGGCTCCAGAGAGGTGTCCTGGTTTCCCTATTCCAGATGAGGTTTCCTGATGTGGGCGTTTCTTCATCAAGGGTTCTGATTTGCTATTTGTCTGACCCCTCCCCCGAGGCCTGTTTGCCATGAGACACCTTACCAGGGACTAATGCCCCAGACAACAGACCCCCCGGGATCACGGGGGTACTCAAACACCTCCAACAAATTAAGGTGGCGATTCTGCAGAGGTGTGGTATATATATATATATATATATTATTTTGCTTTAAATGATGTGTAATAAAATGTATTTTTTTTGTAATTTCTCCCAGAATGGACCAGACCTGAGTTATGTGTTGTGTAGTAAACTCTACATGTTAGAAATGAAATACTCAAGTCCAAATCTGAGAGTCTCCTGTGCATACTTCGTTTGCAAATAAGGTCACATTTTCTTACAAACGTTTTACCTGTGTGTTTTAGAATTTGTTTTTTGTTTTTTTTAAATACTTCAATATTTCCCCCAAAACAGACTTGGGTTCAGGAAAACCTTCCAGGTTATTTGAAAATGTATTTGTACAAATAAAATTTAATAAGAAAATGAATCACAGTAATCCTTCATAAATATAGACAACCTGAGCTATTGAAATATTAGAATCACCACAATGCTCAGAAATCTGCTGTAATTCTTTATGGAAACTCAGCACAGTAAATATCCAAATGTGACAAAAGTGCTATAAATTCATCTTTCATGTACATGATATAAAAAACAGAACTGGTCACCAAGTGTCTGTATTTGAACAACAGATGGCAGCATTTGATAAAAAGTTTTCAGCTCAATACTTTCCTTCCCTGCAGAGATAAGCCATCTACCATCTGCTTGAGGTAGACTTTATAAAGCTATTTACACTGTTTCACATGATCCTTATTGAGCATTATCTTATTTAAGCTTGGTTGTATCATTGCAGTTTAATGTTTAAAATATTTCACTTTAAAAATGTATTTTTTGTTATGACAAAAAAATAAACCATTTCTGAACTAAAAAATTGCAAATGTCAAACTATAAGTCCACTGTTTATAATCAGCAGCTTTCAAATGCAACAAAAAGAGATGATATACCTCACATTAACCAGAAGCTATGGACCTGTCCTCTGTCCCAGTTACAGTATGTCAGAGCTAGCTGCCTAAGGAAGCATCACAAACAAAAAAACTGCTTTCAGTTTCTTCATATGAGGGATGTGGTTATCCCTTTGTTAAGTCTGAAACGTCACCTCTTTGTGCCGTTTTGTGTGACTACATCATTTCCAGCCTTCTTTGTCTTTCTAGCTTTTCAAACTCCACACTGTATTATTAATATATTTTACTGCTGCCTTGTGGAGCTGCTACCTCAGGCCCACTGAGAATGTTTCATGGACAGTTTGTTGGTTTTGAAAGCAGTGTGCAGTCCTGTCAGGGACTGCCGTCTGATTCCATCGCCCAACCGTGGTTAAAGGTCATACCCTTCCCCTCCAGACCTGAAAAAATACACACATAATGGCAGCCTGGCACACTGACAAAGACAATTTAGTGGTGCAATTTTGTTACTCTGCACTTTCCAAACCCACCTATAAAAGAGAGCACTCAGTACTTCAGTCTGACACAAAAATGATGTAACCTGATGTTACTAAACCCTTAAAAAGTATTTTAAATCCTTTATTATCCAACAGCATAACCACAATGAGCTTATTTACTTTAAAATAACAGCTTAGACTTTGAGTTTTAGACTTAAATAACCTTGCATTATAAAATGGTCAAACCATGGAAAAAAATATGCGCAACTTCATTATGTTCATTATGAAACCATGCATGATCTGTAGCCCTTAGAGCATGTGTTGTGAATGACTGTCAGTTTCTTCCACGCCAAGTTTTAGCACACAGTTTTGTAAATGTAGACATTATGTGTATGCTAAAGTTGATGAGCTGTGACAGTCATCTTGAACTGGGTCGACTTCAAAGGGTTTATCAGTTGTAGATGCACCATATAGGCAATAATTAGTTTCTGTGAATTTTATTGAAATTCCTCCTATGGTTAAAAAACATTTTGCCACCAGACAAGAAAGGTTGACTCCAACAGTTAACGCCAGAGTTTTTGCAGCAGACGTTGCACAACTGTTTGCTCTCAAAATATATGTTGGGGGAAAACACTCAGCTGCTACCACCTCAAATTTGAGTTCAAGATCTGTAAAATTAGTTAAGTTGTAGCCATTCTGGGGTTATGAATCGGCTTAATTCCAAATGCAGGTGCCATCCCACTGATTGCTGTCTGAAAGTTTCAATAAAATACATTCAGTGATTCATATGATATTTTGCGAACAGTACAGCCAAACAAGCACACGTTGCAAAAACATTATCAATCCACCAATGACCAATAACCAGTCTACAGTGGAATTAGTGGAAAAGGAAACCAAACCAAACACTGACAGAGCAGCCACTGTTTTCACAATTACATTCAAAGTGCCCAGATCAGCACTGCAGCTCTCCAAGCACCATGAGTCAAAGTCAATGTGCATCCAGACTGAATAATGACTCATTAAACTAAAACTTCTGGGAGTCTTTGGTTATTACTGAGTTCACTGCCAGGGACAGAAAGTAATAAAGACCCCGGCCACGATCGATTAGAAAAATGTCTGATGTGCGTGCTGAATGGCAACCTTTGTGTCTCGTGATCTGTCGAGTTTATTTTGGAGCATGGGAAGAGTTGTCATTCAGCGAGTGACATCGTGGCGTGAACCAGCCGGCCGCAATGAGAGGAAATGGAACGGGGAAGAGGCAGAACTGAGGGACGACGGAGAGTGAAGAGCGAGGGTGGAAAAGTAGCAGGACAAGCTTGCCAAGCGAGAGAGGGGTGGGGAGGGACTCGGAGCGAGCTGTAACTGACGCAGGGTGACAGCAAATGAAAGTGGATGAATACAAATGACCACGGGGATAGGAGGGAGAGGGGGTGAGAAGGAACAAGGGGTGAGAGAAAAGACACAGGGATCAGGGTGGCTCCAGAAATAGCTCGTGGTTGTAAACACGGTTGTCCCTGGAACGTTCTGAAGTTCTGAATCCCTGAGTGGTGGGGTGGGGGGGGGGGGGGGGGTTTTTATTTAGCTGTTTAACAGCAAACAGATTTACACAAAACATGAGAATCACTTCATATACAGCCCACCACTTTTTATGTCAGACTTTTAAAATTATGATCAGGAACTAAAATTGAAACTAAACCAAATCGCACAGTCCATAACTAAATCTTAAACTCAATTCAAACCTTGGTCCTAAAGCCCAAAAGTGGAGTTCCACTATTAGGACCAGTCTTTGGTCCCATCAGGATTACTGGTTTTGACAGGGTAGGTGTGTACACCAGAAACAGTCCTAAAAGGGTAACATACAAATATACACACACTTACAGTCTAGCATAGCTATCTTTATGGGGACATTGCACTGACTTCCATTAATTTGTACAGCCTAAACCTGACCCCTTACTATAAACCTAACCTCACAGGTACAAACCTGACCCTAAATCTAACCTAGAGTCAAGTCACTCCTTAGTCCTAAAACTAACTTCTGACCCACCAATGGCATTTCCCCCTATAAGGACTAGCTTAGGTCCCCGTAAGTACCAGTTGATCCCCAGAAGTAGGTGTGTATGCCAAAAATGGTGCCCACATAGGGAATACCCACCTGCACAAAATCATTGTCTCTGTTGTGATGTAACAGGTATTGTGTTTGTAATGACACACAAACAGGTAAAATCATCAATAGCCCATCAGTACTGATCAGCTTCCGAAAAACAATTATGTTTCACACTTTATCAACCACTCATGATAATTCACACAACTGGTCAATACACACAGAGCAAAAATTAAAAACAATGAACTCAGTTTGCAGATGTAATGTAAAAGTGGAGGAGGATGTGGTTTACATGAAAGCAGATTAAAAATGGCAGCGGTACTATAAATTGAATTGTTTGAGTTAGAGGTCATTTGGTAAGTAACAAAAGGGTTTTATTTAGAATACATATAAACAATAAAATAATTGAATAAAATACACACCATTACCTCTATGTATCCCTATCTGAATCAGAGGATTATTTAAAAACATGTGAGTAGAAAGCCAGATAATCAACATAACAGACATTTTTAGTCAATAAAAACAATAAATAGAAGCTTTTGTGGTTGTATGCACGTGTTAGTTTTTTATGCTAATCTCTTCTTAATCTCTGAAATCTGAGCTATTTAATATTTTTTTCTTACCAACTGACATTTCAACACTTTGGGAATGATTTTAATGAGGGAATGACATAACATGATATAAGCTAAAAAAAAACTAATATGACTTTGCATAATCCCTTCACTGCCACCCTTTAGAAAAGCCAGTGTACAAGATGAATTTAACTTTTATTTAAGTAAAATGTTTTATTTGCAGTTTTAAAGTGGATGCTGCAACATAAAGAAAAACACTTCAATGTATAGATTTTAAGATGTCACATTTTTAGCTTCTAACTGATTGTAACTGTGCCTGGACCAAAGTAAAGTGGCAAGTGGACCTCGGGCATTTACAGAAACACGTTCTGCGATAAGCAGGAAAAGAAAGCAGAAATGTGTGGCCTCATTGCAGCAGGAGGAAAAAATGAGACACGCTGCTATTTGAATCTGAAGAGCAAGCAAGACTGAATCTCAGCTGACCTTTCCAGGAGAGCACAATAAAAGACGCAAACCAAAGAATTTTAATGCTCAGATTTATTATTAAGTTATCTCATTGCAGGAGTTGTGTTTTTTCTGGCCTGATATTTTGGATGTAACTGAATAATATAATAATAATAATATATTTTTTCAAAGAAAATGCAGAGAGATGAGGCAAGAAAAAATAAAGGTTTTGAATAAAAAACAAAGATGTCATCTAAAACAACAACCACACATGCATACAAATACAAAACAGTAAAAAAAAGAAAAAGGTTGTTTGAACCATTACACTGCATGTTTCCACTTTGTTCATTAGTTACAAATAAGTAAAAATATTGTCCAAATGAACCAATTAGTAGTTTGCACATCCACAAAGAGGTGTGCCACATATTTTCACACCGACTGAAACAAAACGCTTCCCATCAGCAGATTCCAGGCAACGCTGTCATAACAGAGAGAAGCCTGAACGACAAAGTGATGAATATGGAAACAGAGATGAATGTGAAAAATGAGGCCCAGATTAATTTCTAGTTATCTCATCAAAGAGCCATAAAAGGACTAACAGACAGATATTTATATATACAGTGTAAAGTAGTTTTGAAATGTCATAATATACTGCTTTATATTGGTTTCACTTTAATTGTTTTAAACATAAAAACTATTATAAAATGGCCTCTGTTGTAAATGGCAACTTTTATCTGGGGGAGCATGTTAATTGAAATTGCAGGTAAAAGAAAATAGCATCTCCTTTTTAACACTTGAAAAATATATTACACATTTTTCACAAATTTGTGGTGAAAATTAATTATAACTACAACTGAAGCAAAGTAGAAATGTGTTGTCAAATATTGCCTAACAGGACCATTTCAAACTTTTCTATTAACCAATAAAATCTATTCTGTTTGTCTGCAAAATACCTCATGATCCAATGGATGAATTTTCAGAAAGTAATTGGATGTGCAGCGACAACTGAATAATGACATTGAGCTAAAATGTGGAATGACAGTAGCTGAGAGTCATCCCCAACACATGAAATGAGCACTAACCATAGAGTTAAATACTACTGGAGTGAACCCCGCCTATCTCGTCCTCTGTTAGCATCTGTGACATCTTGGACAAAAATGGCATCCAAACAGGGCGACAGCTCACAGCCGACAAAAGAACTATTTGCTACGCCAACTGAATCTGTGGCACAAATTTTTAATCTTTTCACAATATTTGAATATAATTATTAGTAATGTTAATTTCATTCATCATGTAAAACAGCTATGATATATAAAAGGAAAATCTGCTTATTTGTGAAATGAGACATTTTTTTAGTTTCTCTTCTGTTGGTACACACAGCTTTCTGGCATTATTTTAGATTTATTAAATAGCTTATATACAATAACATATTAATAATATTTTCATTAATATTTTCATTAATCGTTTTAAAAATTTTTACATAATCAGCCCTTATTGTTTGCTTTTTTGCCCATATGTAAAGCAATACTAAATCTAGAAGATTGCCTGTTCTGATTAGCGCTGCCAGTTCTATATTAGATTATACGATCATTTGATTGAGACACTCCTGCTGTTCTACATAACTTCATGGCCCTAACAGATTACACAGGATGTTCCGATGTTGAATACATTTATGAATAAAATTATTTTCAAGATTTTACCTAAAAGGCTAAAACTCTGTTACTTCAAGATTATCCAACTTTGAAAGACATATGAAAGGCAACATGAGGCTTTAATACAATTACTGTTTTATATTTTCTTATACAAAACAAGATTTTGAATTGTTTTGTTTCTTTTCATGGGTAAGTTTGTCTGCGTAAACAAGATGTTGATGCACAGTATGACTCTGAGCTCTTTTCTGTTTAAAACCTCTGACAGTAAGTGTTCTTGTGACAAACTTGAACAGACTTGTTCGTTTTTTTTATGATTTGTCTATCTGCGATATTTAGTGCACGAGAGGAAGATAAATGGGACTAGGCCATGAAGTGTGGAAGTGTGAACGGGTTTTGGGAGGAGGGGGCCAAGTGGTAGCTAATAGTGTGAGTTACGCCGGCTGCCATGAGAGGATAATCCACAAAATGAATGAGCCAATAGGGATGTCTAGGAGAAAATAGGTTTTCTTCCACCCACTTTAGATCATTGTGTTCCTCCTGAGGCAGAAATATGATAATGTAATGTTCATCAGTATTAACTCTTCATGGATGCTAGAGTTGGTGTATGAAAACATATCAGATAAGAGATATTACTATCACTCCAGCCACACATGCCCACTGCAGCTAGCTTTACATCATGTGTTGCTCATAGTTGCAAGGTTCCTGCTCTGCTTTTCCACAGAGCATTACAGTATCAGCTGCAGCCTTTGACTCCTTAGAGAGCGGCATCTTCTACTATACCTCCGACTGCTCATCTACTCGGTTCTTCATTTAGGATTCCCTTACAACAAGCTCCCTCCTGCTTCTGTGGCCCCAGCACATATGATTGTATGACCGTGACCAAGTGTACAGTAGTGTGAAGGAAGGATGGGGGGGTGCTCTTTGTCCTCTCTGCTGTTGACTCTCCTCACTCCTCTATTGTTTCCTTTAGGCAGAATCGTGTTGTGTGACTTCATGCACGTGCCGTCTCCTCCCTCACATGTACGCTAGCCGTCAGCATCTGCATGCTCATTTCTGCTTATGCCAGCTGAGGTCCAGATTTACACTAAAAACGGTCAGGAAAGACACTCTGAAGTTCTAGTATGTTTGAAATATGGTAATATAAATTGATAATGAAATACAGGCTGTGTCTCAGTTCATGGGTTGCAGCCGATGTTGGCTGCATTTGTCGGCCGCTTATGTCACTGCCCCGTGCCGTAGGCTGTCCCAATTCATTGAATTCACAAAATTACCTTGAAAAAACAACTGAAGTGATGTGATATACAACGTATCACCATGGTAACAAGGCAGCGCATGTTCAGGCAAACATACGTCTTCTATAGGGTAGACCGTCCCATTTCACAGCTTTTTATGCAGCCGACAAGCGGCCTACGTCGACTGCAACCCATGAAGTGAGACACAGCCATAGATTCTAGAAGATGCTCTAAAGACAAACAGGAAATAACTATTTTTAACATTTATCATATGAGATCATTTAACATTATATTAAAAAATAATTAAGTCATGATTGACTTCATGCAACACCATAAAATGCCACAATCGGAGCATGTGATAGAAATGACTCTACCACACCAAATTTTAGCTTAATATCTGTAAAATTGACTGAGTCATAGCCATTTATGTGTTTGATAGGGTCAATTAGAGGTGGCCCATTTTGAATTGGATTGACTCCAATCTTCAGCTGTAGATGATGACTACTTTCTTAAAGAATAATTAAATAATTTAGTAATAGACAAACCCTCACACAGACAGGAGCAGAAACATAGACGGGCAACCGAAATAATTGGTGAAAATACCGTAAACTGGGTAGCACTGAATTTCCTGAGGGATAACAAGCCTCACAAATAGGCAGTCTACAAATAGACTTTTGCCAGGCTTGCTGTGTTCAATGTTAATGATTCCCACAGTAGCTTCATATTAAGCAGAGAAATATGAGGAGGATTGATTTTCTCATCAACTCGTAACAAGAAAGTAAAATTAGAAGAAAACTGGATTAGGTCTAACAGGTTTTTTTTTTTCTATTTTTCTTCACAGCTTTTCTGAAAAGTTAGAAAGTCCACAACAAAAGCAGGTAGGCAACACAGAGAAAAGAAACTGGCTGTAGTTTAAAGTATAAAATAAATAAAAAAACGTATGTTTTTGTATTGCAAGGCTCATCGAGCTGAAAATCAGTCAATTTTTGTCACCTGAGAATCAATTAGTAAATCTTTACCAGTGATATCTGAAAGATTCAGTCCAATGTCTGAACATCCCATTTGTCCTTTCTGTGAAGTCTCTCATGAAATACTTTCAACATGGCTCAAGTCTGAACATCAGCAGTAACGTTAACAGACAGGTATGCCCTCCAGGTGTGGGTTAATTCGACCTGGAATCATCTGGTAAGAAATCAAACACCTTGTATCGTTAAAAAGCCAATAAGACAGCTGTCCAAACTTCCCAACTCAATGGTTTTCACTACAATAATTTGCTGCTGCACCTATAGTTTGACAGCTTCTCTGCCAAATGAACAAGAGTAAACTGCTCAAAAGCACTTGCCCTGCAGCCAGAGCTTCGGCACTCAGTCTGACTATACAATTTAGGTACATTTTCCAGTGCCAACATTCGTCACCTTTTATGTGCAACACACTGCAGCATGCTTGTCATGGGTGGTGCTGCAGTTTCTCAACTTGGGTTTTTCTTGAATTGATAACAGCTATGCTTTTCAATGGAGTGCGATGAAAAAGTTATATTTCCCACCATGTTGATCCATTCACTGTTGTGCACTAATCATTGTGATATGAATTGTTATGGCATGCTGAGACAACTAGCACTCTAACATTCCCACTCATACGTGAATGGCAAAGATCTTGCATGTGGAGAGCTTTCTGTCTGAACATTGCATCCAGGGAAGTGACCAATGTCTACAAATCAACTACAGTCCCTTAAATGCACTGGTTAAGCCATTATTGTCACATATCTTAAACCTGTAAAGCTGCATCACGCTGACCAATCAGCTGACCAGAAAGAGGTATAAAACAATCTTGTTGCAAAGTCAGTGGCTGGAGCATGTGCAGGTCTTTACTTTAATACCTCCTGTGGTCCAAAGACTCTCTCACAAACCCAGATTTATTAAGAGCTATTTCATTTGACCTTGTCCCCTAGTGACCATGCTGTACCACTTAGCGTACCATTCTTTCTCTAGAGATATCTGAGTGGTAAACTACCCAGAGAAATGTTGAGAGTCACCCTCTGACAGAATACTTCATTTGAGAGTCAAAATCCCAAGGTGAAAAGTCTTTTGAAAGTTAACAAAATCTGGGGAGGAAGTTGCTAACTTCAGAAATGACAGAGAGAAAATGGTTTTCTTTGTTTGGCTTTTACTTTAAGACACAAATTTATATGTAAAACAAGCTTTAGTCCGTCCGTCCGTTTTCTTCCGCTTATCCGGGGTCGGGTCGCGGGGGCAGCAGCCTAAGCAGAGAGACCCAG
>JARVJO010000394.1:8711015-8722094 GCA_031762555.1 Cynodonichthys magdalenae | reverse complement strand
CAAATACTTGGCCCCTCTTTCAGTATAGTGGCCCCTTGATGGCCCCTTACTCAGAAAAATCCTAGATCTGCCACTGCACCAGAAGACCATTTAATGTTCGGATATGTTGTTGTCCTCGTTTATTCTTTTCCATTACTGTGGTGTGTCCTCTTTTTTTTCTAAGCCACACTAAAGGCACTGCCTAGTAATGACAGAATTAGTCTGCCAGCTGGTCGGTGGATCACTTGCTCCAGACAGAAACGTATCATATTACATCTTGACATTTCAGCCTTCATTATTTCAGCAAGTGTAAGAGAAAAACAAACTAATGTTTTGGCACCATTCTCATTATTTCTTTGTAGAATGGAACAAAGTGTGATACATGCATTTTATTACCTCAAGAACATAATCAAATGTAAAAGAATCTTAAAGACAAAGTGTCACAGTAAACCAATTTTAAGATGCACCACATATTATTCTGATATTTTTGATCATATGTTTCGGTTTCTAAATGAAATATCTTCCTAAACATATATACAGCTACAGGTAATACCAGAACATTTTATTAATTCTCAGGTTACAAAAGCAGATTGAATTTCCAATTTGCTCTAACGACAAAATACTAGCAAAACTGGTTCTGTTGAATTACATTCAATTAGCGAGAGCCATTTTTGGCACTGTGCATTGAAGAAAGCAGTGAAACTAAGATTAAAACACAAAGATGCTTCCTTGACTCAAACTAAAATAGAAAATCCCTAAAGATTTTTTTTAATCATACCACAACTTTCAGATTATTATGGAGCCCATCCAGGGATATTGGGTTAGAAAAAATATTAAGTGGCCATGAGATAATAATGTGTGCCCATGAGTTAGTTAATGCATGGCCACAAGATATTAACTCATAGCCACAAGATAATTTTGAGCAGTGTCTCTTTGTAAAAGATAGAGACATTGTTGTGGAGTCAGATTATATTTGAATACACTTTTTGTGTTTAATTGTTCAAAGGTTCACCTCACTCATTAATATTATTATTATTATTATTATTATTTCTCCATATACCTCCATGGTTCTATCTAAAATTTTTATTTTTCATTGTAGGCTACTAGTATTTACAAGATGACAATGAACACCATAAGTGTGTCTCAAGAAACAGATTTTTTACAGTGTTCCTGAACGTGACATAAGGCATGGGGTGAGAGGGGAGCCATTGCAATACAGCCCTCCAGAGATTTGGAAAACTCGCTCTCAACCAGGACCAGAGTGTCCGTTTGGAATAAAATAAAAACAAAAAAAAGCTTTTTGGACAAATACAACTCCAGTCATCACCTGTGTCTTATAGCTGCAACATATAATAATTACTTCATGCCTAACTGTAAGTAACTAAAGTATGTCATTCATTCCTATATTAAAATAAATTAATTCAAACCTGTCCATATTAACAATCAACAGTTTAAATGGAAATGACAGCAATAATTATCTTGTGGTCATGCATTAATTATCTCTGATGAAGTTTCTATCTTGTAGCAACACAATTTTTTAAATCTAATGTCACTGGATGAGTTCTGTAGATTATTATAATGACTCTGATAATTAATTGATTTAAAGTTTGTTGTATAGTGTCATAAAAAGGCAGGAATGGCAACAGAAGAGAAGCTTAAAAAAATGCATTATTATTTTGTCATGTCCAGGGTTTAATTTGCAGGATGAAATTCAAAATATTGTTGCTAATTTTGGATACAGCCAGCGTACCCTATACTGTAATCACCCAATCCTAGTTTTTTTTTCTTCTTGTATTTTCTATATTTACTGGAACATGCAATAAAATCTGAAACCAAACCAGGCACCCAAACTTTACCATGTATTAACAATCAACTTACAAAACTACTTAAAAACAAGTTTAACGCAACCCATTAAAAAAGAAAATAGAGATTGTTCGAAATTTGCAGGCAAATTACATTTTCTACGAGACACTGAAGTGTATCCAGTCAAGCTCATATTCTGCACTGCAGCTGGTGGTATACATTTAACCTACAGCATAGTGGTAGATCTTGGTTCTGTGGCAGGACAGGGACAATCCTTTATGCCCTCTGTGCATTTCCTGCAGTTTAAATCCTGACTTTCTCAAATCCAAGGAGCTCAGTACATCACCAGAGGACAGTGTGAGTCACCAGGGAGCAGAGATAGAGCACTACACCGAGGGAAAGATATATATACACATAACTCCACTCTAGGGAGGTCAAAATAGAATTGGAGAGCACGAGAAACAGAAAAAAAAGTAAAAGAGAGTGGAGAAAGATGTGTTAGTTGCTTAGAGCAAAGGAGATCAAGAGCCGTGGAGATTCAGTAAATATACTTGACTAACACAGTGACTGTTATTTACCTAACGGAGTAGGAACACAGAAAGATAAGAACCACCAAGTTCAAAGAGGCAGACCATTTCGATTTGCGATAACTTTTGGTATTTCACAATAAACAAGGAAAATACAAGCATTCAGCAGACAGGCCTGAATCATCAAAACAAGAGGGATGATTTTTTTAAGTTACAAAAGAAAAAAGCTTTCTGAAATGCATCATATCACTGCACTATATTATAATAGTGGTCTTGCTAATTACCTACCAGTCAGTCAAAAGGGCAGATTAATCAAACAAACAGCAGATTGTTAATCAGCCCACTGCACAGCTAGGAGTTTAAACACCTGATTAAGTGATAAAATAAGTGGTGTTTTATTCCAAGTCATATTTACAGCAATAAAGGTAATAAAAAGGTATTAATTGTGAGAAATATATGGAGTTGTTGTAGAAGCCTACATTTATAAACCTTTTTCTTTCGTACAGGCAGCAATTACAGACTGTAAAAAGCAGAAAGTGGAGTCCTGCATCATGCTATGTCCTTGTGATAAGGACAGCAACACAAGCAGACAAGGACAACACTCCAGTGAAAAACATATCTGGGGGAGGTGAGAAAATAAAATACAAAAGTTAGCATAGCATGCTTAGTAAAAGTTTTCAGTTTGTTCATACAAACCCCATACAGACAGCTGACAATGTTTTTAATCTAGTAGGTAGACAAAAGAAAGTCACTAGGACCCAGATCTGCTGATGACAAAGGACAAGGAGAGAAACACTGACTCAAAATGAAGGAGTGACCTACACTCTCATTAAATACACACTCTTGGGAAATATGCCAGCCTGCATACCTCACCCAATACCACGCACTCTTTGTGCAAAGGCTTTAAAAACTGCACCTCCTGACTTTACAAACACATTGTGGAGCACAGGCTGTAGAAGAGCGTCCCTGCATTGGATTTATAAAATAGTAACCCATATCAAAACATCACTATACATTTATTTAGGCATTCTAATGATAAAAAGTACTGTTTGTATAAATGTGCTGAGTTTTAACTTATTAAATTGTCCACTTTTTCCTCAGCAATACATCCTCCCTGACAGCAGCCATTTGTATCTGTAGCAAGAACTGATGCATATGATGATTGTAACAAGACAAGAGAAGACAAACGACTGAGGATACCAGGAAGAGTTCAGGTTTCATGCTGTGTGAAAAACAGTGGAGTAAAACACTTTGATAAAACTCAAACACGACAACGTGACACGACTGTGTGCACTCCAGGGGGAAACGTACTGTATTCTGCAACACAGATTTCATGTTACATTTCACAGCAAATTGAAGTAAAGCTTACATGATTTTGACTGTGATAGGACTGGAAATAGAGAAAATATAGAGTACATGCTGTAGATATGAAGAAAAAGCTCAAATTTTCTTGACAAATATTCATTTTATGTTTTATTTTTGATATTGCCAGCAGTTTCAAATCTAATGCTCATGTTTTTTTAAACATCTTTTGCCTCTGAAATAAGTCTTAAAAAACAAAAGAACATCATGATTCAGTTTTGACTTTGAACTGAATGATGCTGACAAAGATGGGCAGGTTTTCTTGAGGATAAAAGTAGAGCACAGAATCAGTCAGTGTCTCCTTTATTTTTAATTTACTGCTGCATCTTCACAAAAAAAAAAAAAAAAAAAGAATTCACCATTATATTTTCCCTGGCTATCCCTTGCTGTGTTCTTAAACAAAATAGCAAAAGCATCTGCTTTAACACTCTTAAATCCTTCCTGTAAAACTTCTTACCTAATTAGCGAGTAAAACTCAGAAGCTGTCCTAACCAAAATTTGGCTCCTGGTGAGAACAACCTATAAGTTGTCACGATGGCATAACTCTTATACAATCTCTTTCATAACGTCTCCATTTTTGATAACTAGTCTCAAAGCACTTTGCTGCTGAGAATGGTTTGGGAACTTAATGGGTTTATTTGTACCAACCTGTCTGGTAGAGAACATACTGTATAATATCAGACCTTAGATTGGTACACACTGTGATCCAAACCTTGACTGTCAGAACAGCTTGAAGTCTGTTATCTCGGCAAGAACTCCTTCAAAAGAAATGTTACAAATTGGAGGTCTACTTGGTTTTGTTTGTTTAGCATTCCACCTGGTTAAAAATACCAGATATAATAAAGTCATGTTGTACAGACTTTTTTTTTCTTGCTACTAATCTAATAATTATAAATTTACTCTTCATTTGGAAAAAAATACCTGCAATATTAATCTTATATGTGGCTGTAATGTTCCATCATAGAGCTCATGTGTTTATATATGACTACAAAACCAATTTTGATCAGCCATAACATAATGACCACCCACTCAGCGGTTTTCTTCCACTCAGAAAACCCGGGAGTTGATACCCCTACCCTAAAGCATGACAAAGTGTACATGAGCAAGGCAGGCACTTTACAAACACTTTAGCTGTGGAAAACTGAACTGGTTCTTCGTTCTTTATATAAAACCAGCTTTAGCATCAGCCCTTCAACCACTTTGGGCAACAAAAGTCCCATCTGAGGCCTGAGTTCCTTTGAACCTCATGAGGCCTGCTGTTATGGTGTTTTGTTCTTGTGTTACTCAAAGCATGCTTGAGTCAGTTTTGCTCTGTTTGAAAATAGTGAAAATGAAAAACACTCAACCCACTGATGCCAAATTCTGTTCTCATGCTGCTTCTGAAAATAAAATAAAAAATTGCATGTACAGATCAATTCCAAGTAGGCCACACACACTTAAATGATAAATTCTTAAGGAGACAGCATCCCCGTTAGGCCTCAAAGTTTAGAGACGCATGTCCTGAAAATGTGCGCACCTGCTTGAGATGAAAACCGCTTTCCAAAACAACTTTTTCCCTCTGATTCCACTCCCCACAAACAATCTATTTCGTCTCCACTCAATTCACTTCCCTCAAAGCATCCTCATGAGAACCCATCACTAATAAAGTTAGTGTACCCTCAAATTAAGGTAGCCATGGCAACTATTCCCTAAATGGGTAAGGTGACCTTCAGTGAATGCATTTGGAAAAAATCTAAAGAGATTAATGCCCCCCCAAAAAAAAACATAGTGTATCTATTTTGTGCTTCTGTTTAATCAATCCAATTTAATGTACAACTGGCCGTTAATCTGTGAGTCACAAATTAGAGTTGAGGCCTTAATTTTCTGAAGGAAAATCAGGTTTTTTCTAATTGTGGACGCTCCCCAAATCCCTCCCTCCCACCTGCACTGGTTCTCTATACTTTTTCTGTCAATACTTATTTTCCCACTCTGTAAGAATGACTGATCGGAACTTGTGTTGTGGACATCTTTAAAAAAAGTTGACAGTGTTCTGTCAGGTGTCACAGTCTGAAAGGTGAAAACTTCAGTCCCTGACGCAGTGAAACTGACATTTATTAGTGGCAAAAGAAAATCTATCCTTAGAGTTAGACTTGTGTGTGTGTGGTGGGGGTGGGGGGCATTTGTCAAGTCCTAGCCACGACTTAATTACCATTTATACAGATTATATATTTTAAGCTGGGAAAAAAATTAATAATTGCAGGCTAATGCTGGAAGAGTGGCAGCAAAAAAGAAAAAAAGTGTTAGAAAAAAACAAGGCTTATGAAATATGTAACATCACTGGCTTCATTCATCTGTTAAAGTGAAATCTTTTTGTCTCCAAGAAAAAAAGGTCACATTACTTTAATGTTCTCGGCAGCTCAACACTGACCGAGACAACAGACAGAGACACCGTACGAAAACATGAAACATTTTCCTTACAAAGCACACTGCTTTTATGAAACAAGCCAGCCATGGACAGAAACATAAAAAATGTTTTTGTAAGTGGTACTCGACCGTGTAAAGCAAATTTAGATATTTGAAACCAATTTATGGTAAAAAAAAAATTACTGAAGTCACGGTGAAACACTGAGATTTACCTCGTACTGTAATGGGATAAAGGAAGAGTAATCGACTTAAGGATGTTTGACGTGATTAGGTCCGTCGCGACAAGCAATAAATCAGTTAATCGCACAACAAGTTAAAATCAGGGTGATAATTTTCATTTGCCTTGTTTGTTTTCTTCATGTCTGTTCTAGTCCTTAGCGCAGGGAGGAGTGAATTCTTGCATCAGGTATTTTGCCAGGTGCGTGGTCTCTAACCCTGTGACCTGGCATTCAGCTTTCCAACACCTTCTTTTAGCTGGCGACACCTCAGGACACCGTCAGGGCACTGTGCTGAACCTTGGGTTGACAAAGAATTGTTTTGGTTTTTTTTTATACTACTTTAATTTTGTAAAATTCTGTAAACTTGGTAAAACAGCATGCGAGTGATCACACTTATTGTTCATGAAGCCAGAGGAAGACAGAATACATTGTGCCGGCTTGGATAGAGGTGAGTAGCGATGTTACAGCTTCAGTAGCTGTTGTGTCTTTTCACAAACTCCGCTCCCAGTCAGTCCGTAATTTTACGTAAACTTCCAGAAATTTTGTAAATGATGTTAGGGTATCTCTGCTTTATTTTCAGTTTTGTATTGTTTTTATCTTTATTTTATGCTATAATAGTTGATGTAAATTGTGAATCCCTTTGGTCAACTGCTGTTGTTTTAAATGTGGTATACAAATAAAATTGACGTTGATGACAGTTATTTTATGAAGACAAAAGGAAGGCGCATACAGAATAAATTGCCTTGGCTCAGATAGAGATGGGCAGCAATGTTGCAGGTTCAGCAGCTGTTATTGTGTGTTGTTTTCCCAATACCTAGTTGTAATTTTTTTTATGGACGTAATTTTATAAACTTCCATAAGCTTCGTAAGCAGGGGGGATTATAATTATATTAGTTTAAAATTGTCTCAAAGCAATATTATATTGTTTATCACAATTTCTGAGACAATTTATTGTCCAGCAAAATGTGTTATTGTGACAACCCTGAACATGACTCCATAATGCAGCTGGGCAGTAAAGTGTTCAACAACAACCCTGGTTTTAAAACATTTGTATATTCTAGTGTGAAGCAATCTTAGTTAATTATATCCATTCACCTGCTCTAAAATCTGCAAAAGAACAATTTAAGATCTGCTTTAAAATTAACTAAAAGTAAGAAGATGATCAACAAGTTCCTTCAGGTTCCTATTTTATCTTTCCTTAAGAGCAGGATTCTTTAAAATGCTTGATATATTGCCACATTTACCACATTAATGTATTATTACATTACTATATAATCTGGCATCAATTTTCATGATTATGGTTAAGTCAGGCATTTAATTTCCTGGGAGTTTAGTTTCCCTCAGATGCTTCTAATGCCCAAAACAGTAATTCAAGGATAGACAAACAAATTGGTTGTGAGGAAAAACAGCAATGAATTTATCATCTGGCGGTGGTTTGAATTTAAAGAGAAGTACCCTCTGCAAAACACGCCTTAAAAAGCTTTGCCACGGAAGGCAGCAGTTTCGTAAATTTCTTCCATCACCTGAAATGTCATTTGCCGATAAACAGATTGTTTAAAGCTCCACATGGCCACAGCATAATCTGTTGCCAAATCCATCCAAGACTACAAGAAGAAATTCAAAATAATAAATCCCATCTGCTTTAAGGAAAGACATTTCCAAACACACAATCCCAGCTAATGTAGTGAAAAAAAAAGTCATGATCCGTTTTTAAGATGTGTGACTGAAAGTATGATGTGGTTGTGGTGAGGTTTATTCAGGCTGCAAAAGATAAGCTCCTAATCATCTTTGTTTCTCTAAATTGTTTTTGTTGTGTTAAAATATATTTGATGGCTTGCCGACTGTGATGTAAGGATGAAGATATTCATATTGACTAATGGTTGAGTAACAGGACCCATCGAGACCTGTCTCTCTAGTCTTCCCAATGGATGAAATCCATTTCCTGTTAATAAGAACATATAGCTACTCTGACATATAAGCCAGTCATTTTCCCCTAACAGTGACATGCATCTGACTCATGAATCACAATCTTAAAACTGCTGCTCCAACAAAAATCTTTTCATTTTTTAATGAACACAACCCCAGGGTTTCAAAGATTAATGCAAAAGCCAACTGCAATTTTCCCAGAAAGCTGGCCTTGATCATTCTGAATGGAGGTATTCAAGCTAATCACACTGACCACTGACGCTTTTACTATTCCTGCAGCACTGAGGACTCCCATCAAAAGGTCTATTTGCTGCCAACACTCAAAATAACTAAGAAACATTAAAATTCTAGCTAAATGATTATTTTTTTATTATTGTTTTTGTTTTGCTTTTGGCTTCATCTTGAACATCTCTTCACCAGAAATTGACCTTTTAAATTGAGGACAAAAAATTCTTAAAGAAAAATCCCTTTAGCAATGGTTGCTGCAATAACTAACCTTAATCCCAGAAGAACAAACGGTGAAATTGTGAGCAATATAAATATAGTTTCAGACGAGCCTATTTCATGCCTGAAACAAATAGTGAAAATAATGTGGATAATGAAGATCTTAGCTACATCAGAATTCTCCCACTGAACTGATTAACAATGAATAATGCATGTCATGTCATGTGATTGTTTCACCACATCTCAAAGCTATGATGTAAAATGCTAATAACAGATGACCTTGTGTTGTACTGTAAACCACAAAAGCTGTGGCACACATAATGGCAATCCCTGCCTGCCAGGTTTTCTTTTTTTTTTTTTACTCCTGTTATTATAATTATCTTCAAGTTAGTTTTTCCTTATTTAAAATCTTTTATTCCAATATGTTTTATGGGTTTTATGGCACCAGAGCTGTAATCTGTACCACAAAGGTGCAACACAGATAAATATTACCTCCCGTAACCATGTGATTACAAAGGCTTGTGTGATTTGACTGCAAGACTGGATAAGTGGAAGCATTTATCCAGAGAGACGAGACATTTAGAGGGACTGAAAAACCACACATTTACACAAAAACTGATTGAGAACACATAATTAAATTAACAACAAATTACTTCATTTTCACCATGGTTTTTATTACCCAGGACAGGTCCTCAATCTTATGAAAACCTCAGTTTTCATTTTGAGGGAGAGTTATCTGTCTACCAATTCACTACGTCTGCTTTTTCCTAGGGGCAACAGGAGAGTGAAGCTTATCTCACTCAGGACGAGCTGTGGAGTGCACACTAAAAAGGTCACACTATCATCACGTTTTATCAAAACTGCTCCACTGTAAAACTCAACTGACTTGTTTATTGTTCAGATGTATAACATCTCCCTGGCTGTTATTGGCAGTTAATATTCCTCTGCCCCAGTTTTCAGCAATGATAGGTCAGCCTCAACACAACTATGTCTCAGCCTTTCATCAATGCTGCTGTTTGTTGGCACTGAACCCTCTGCAAGACCAATTTAGGGTGTTTCATTAAACAACAAAACCCAACATTTACGATGAGGACAAAACAACCTATTTTCAGCCAAGGTTCCAACAAAAAATCCATTAACCTTTACATAAATACAGTCATGTATTCATGTTTGTTATGAGCCACATTCCCCATCTTTTTCAATTTTAGTCTGCTCTTAGTCAATAAATATATCATACAGAAAAATAGCTCTATAATAGTTATAATGACACAATTGGCATAGAAAAGATATTGAAATAACTCATAATAAAAAATTGTTTGGTGTTGCACAAAAGCTAGTCAGAAAAATTAGGCCAATTTGTTATGGTTTTGTCAGGCAGAGGCTCAGAGGAAGATAAACGATCAGGTGATGAGGATCAGCTGCAGGGTTGCTTTCATATTTCATGACCAGAGAAGGCCGTTTCAGATCAGAGCATGGCAGGCTTTGAGATGAGAGCAGACAGATATGACAGGAGGCATGTGGCCCTAAGAGGCAAATCATTCAGGGGCAAGAAGCTGTGAGAGGACAGGGCAATCAGAGGATAGAAACACGTGAGAGAGAAAGAGAAATAAAAGAGAGGAGGTAAAAACAGGAAATAACTACCTGTCAGTATAGGTTAACGTGCATCAGCCAGTGTTATTTTCAAGTGTGTGCCACTAAATCAAGAAGTGGAGAAAATGCACCTCAGGGGAACAAACCGATAAAAGGGAAAATGAGAAATTTGGTGAGTGGAAAAATAAATAATATTCAAAAGCGGAGAGAAATATTCTGAAGAATTAATAAATGCACACAGCACTGAACCCATTCAGGACTGACCACATCAGCTCATTTCATTATACTGTAGCAAATGAAACACTCCTCATGTTATAAAAGCTTTGTAGTTTGTTGTCAGGCTTTTTTTTTTTTTTTAAAGAGTCGATTTCTTTCAGCATGGGATAACCACTACCCAATTTGCTGCAGACTATTCCGACTGAGTTAGATCATATATTTTAACATGCCTGAAGTTCAAGTAATAAACTGATATTAAAAATGTCTACTAAAGCAATAGTTCAGACCTTTTGAGGTGGGGTTTTGTGGAAAAGTTATGAACACATGACGTCTTATTTGTTGTAGACAGCTCTTTGACTTCAGTTTGGAGGAACAGAGTTTAACTCTACTAGCACTGATGAGATAGTGGACAGTCTAAGTGGGGCTAGAAATAGTGTGAACAGTTGTCTTGTTTGTCTCTACGTGGCCCTGTGATGGACTTACAACCTGCCCAGTGTGTACCCCACCTGTTGCATGGTGACTGCTGGATAGCGCCAGTGTTTGCGAAAACACGTCGGACCGTCGGACATTACTGACGTAAATTACAATTGTCCGGCGAAAAACTTAAAATC
>JARVJO010000394.1:8689587-8708464 GCA_031762555.1 Cynodonichthys magdalenae | reverse complement strand
CATGTACACTCTTGGGATCTAATGACATAGCCAGGGGTTACACTACTGGTTAAAAGCATCACTCTGCAAATGCCATTCAGTGCAGGACTGAAAAAATAACTGCAGAAGTTAAATACAGTGCAGATTGAGAAGACAGTGGTTTGACTCCCTGTTTACAGTAAGTGGTTTCTAAATGCAGGACCCCCTTTTTCCTCATATCTCCAAATCTTGAATTGTAATTAATCTTAAAAAAAAAAATTTAAAAAAAAAAGAAAGAAAGAAAATTATGATCTTCACTGACATCTCTAAAAGATGAAGAAACCCCCCCTGCAGCGTCCCCCCTGGCACACACAGGCAGGGAGCAGGAAAGGAACAGGATACTTGCCATCTTCTCTTCTAAGGATGCTCCAGATTTTTACCGATGTCACAGACGCTTTGAGCAGCACCCTGCCCAGGACTACGCTGTGACACATACGGGCTTTACTTTGGGGGTGAAAGACCCCCTGCACCAAAGCCAGCTCCTTGGCACACACGGTGACATCATTTCAGGGGCAACATTTGCTGTCTCACTCTATACGTTAGGCAGACTTCCACTGCGCGTTTTAAGCAAGCTGGCACTTCTTATTAATTTTCAACTGAGGCACTGCCTCCGCACTTGTATCTGTCTGTTATAATCAGCATATATGTCTTGTTAAGCCGACTTGAAGCCACGACTGGAATGCTCGGGGTTTTTTGTGTGAAGAAACGCGACCTTCTGCTGTCTGTTTAATTGGAGGAGTCGGTCAAAAGCCTGACTTCAATGTAAACAACACATGCATCACACGGCAGCTGAGTGGAGGCTCAGGAGTACCTGAAAGCAAGAACACTTTCAATCCTAGAGCAGAAGCGGGCTTTCTTTCTTTTCAAGTACAGCCACTGGCTGCACTGAAAGGCTTTTCAGCACAGAAGTTTGATTAAATGACAGGTCCTTAGTAACCGCTTAAAAATATCTACTTAAAAAAAATTATTTCATGATAAACTTTTGAATTCCAAAATGTTCACACAGGAATATGTAAAACTTGATCCTCAGGAGGCCTTTTGTGCTCATCTTGCAAAATGTGTGCATTAGATGAAAACGTAACACAGCAAGATTCGATTATGGTTCTTCTGAATGTCATATTCCAACATTCATAACATAAAGGTTACCGTATGCAGCAGTAGCAAAAGACAATGTTAAAAAAAAAGTCATTCAGCTGTAAAACATGAAATGACTCTTCTGTGGTAAACACCAGCATACTTGGCTGTGATCCATAAAAACCTGGGTTAGATTTGGTGTATATGCAGGAGAGCATTGTGCCTCTTACATAATTAGCCTCCTGTGTGAAATTTGATTTGTTTGAGTTAATCTAATTGAAGCCTAATTTCCCTCCCGCAGCAAATACAAGTAGTGCTCTGATGATTGGTGAAACTGAACTGCATGACTATATATATAAATATACACATTTTTTGTACATTTCAGAATCAATTTTAACATCATACAAGTATTTTAGTCCAGCACATCACTTTCTGCTCACTCCTCCTCCTCTCAGTGACTGTTCTGCCACCGTGACAGGAACCATTCTGTCTGTCAGCCAGACAAGCCAGAGCGCCTGGACCTGGACCTGCAGGCGAGCATCACTCATCCATGCGTTCGTAGAGCAAAAAGAGGACAGAGAAGAAACAACCAGCCGTCTGACAGAAACTTCCATCCAGTGTTCACTTAAGCCAACGAGCTGAGGTGACCTTCTCAGATTTCATTACATTTGGACTTCTTTTTTTTCCCCTCCTCCCTCTCTCCTAGTCCCAGAACAAGTGAGTAATTAGAGCAGAAACATTTTTTTCCTGCACACCCGGCTGTACGTGCAGAGCTGCTTTAGTGTCTGCGTGCACACGCCTTCACCACAACTGCAGTTAACTGCAAAAGCATTACTGTCATCACTTTCCTAAACGGCAGAGACCCCAGCATGTGGCACAGCCATATTTTTTACATATGTGCTGAGATTGTTTTTTTGTTTTTTCAGTGTGGCACCTAAAGATGCTAGATCTCCCTTTTTTCTTTCACAAGTGCAAAAAGACAAATGAGTCCGCAAGTAAGGAGTCTCAACTAAAACACAATCTCAGCTTGACAGAAGTGATGATGACTTGAGGAAACGGCACAGATTAAGATTTCCTCTGACCTTTCTGTGGTCACAGCCAAACATTTACTTCCACCAGTTATCAAGGCACCAATAATGCATCACTGTCTGCACACTGGGCCACTTATAGCTACAGAACAATAAAACAAATGGGATATCAATCTATAGAGATGACTGCGATGAGCATTCAGCTGTTTTCTTTCTTTAGGCATTTTAACACGTCCTCTTCAGGCTGACACGTATTGCTGACCTAAATGAAGCAGGCAGCTGTAAGGCTCTGTCCGCCTTATCCTTTAAATCTGTTAAAAAATCACGAATAAACTGAAGGATGCTGTGCGAAAAGTGTTAGCTTCTTTTTTTTATATATTCTTTATTATTTAGCTTACGACACACAGTGCAGCTGTCCCTTTAGTGTTTTACAAAAAGTGACGTAAAACTGAGTAAAAAGAAGCCAGAACTGCATGATAACCTGCCCCAAAGTAACTAAAAATTAGCCAAAAAAGAAAAAAAGACTTCGCGCTCGCGCCTGACTCAGGTTCCCAACGCCCTTCTTCCCCGCCGAGGATGATGAGTTTCCGCTCTTTCCTTTTCATCTCTCCTTACCGTCGAAGACCTTGAAACGACGACGGCCACGACATCCTGGATTTCTTAAGCCCGGGTCGGTGGCCCGTGTCCACTGCGTAGGTCCGGTCCATGTTCCTCGGGTTGAGGTACCTCTCGGTGTCCGAAAAGCCTCTTTGTCTCACGCGGTTGTTCTTGCGCACTGCCAGCGCGTGGTGGTGGTGGAGCGGGGAGAGCGTCGCCTGGTTCTGCTGCCGCCACAGATGTTTGGGCGCCTTTGCGCTCGCGCCTGTTCCGCCGCCGGCCACCAAGGAAGCCGTCCCCACCTTCCCGCAGGCAGGATCCATCCTCCTGGCACGCGTTGGGTGGGAGGGTTTAAATCAATTTTAACAAAATTCAACACTTTCGGCGCATTCAATTAAAAAAGTAAAATGTGAGGAGGAAGTGAAAGCCTCCTAATTGAGGTGTTTCTAATTGAGGCAACTTTTATTTCATGGGTCCAAGTTTGTTGATGAGTTCAACTCCATCAACTTTATCGTTAAAAAAAAAATCAAACCAAATCAAATGAATCCATCAGGAAGCGGACCTCAGTGAGTGCGGGTTGGACAGGGCAAAGTGTCCCTGAGGTGGAGAAGAGACTAATGTCCGGACTCTGCTCCCAGCGTCCTCCCTGCACGCCCATCTCTGCTGCAGCTGCTGCAGATGTTGAGGACGGGACGTGCACGCTGCGCTCAGGCTCTCTGCAGCCCGCAAACTTCTGAGCGGAAAGTCCTCATCCGAGCAGCTGTGCGTCCTGCAGGAAACAAGAGGAGCAGCCGGCTGGATGTACAGGCAACAGGAAAATCCATTAAACATGAGGGACCCACCCAAAGCACCTCCCCTTAAAAAAAAAAAAAGTCTGAGTGTCAAGCTGGATGTGGGAGTGGGCAGTGAGCCAGGTGACCAGATTGTATATAAAGGGGACAGTTTGTTGAAAAGAAATGTTTTTTGTAAACTGAACATTAAGTAAACTAAGTTAGTTTTAATTCAAGATGGCTGCCAGAGCCACATCTCCCTAAATTATAACGAAGTTATAATTATTTGTGTGTTGACTCTAAAAAGGTAATTAGTTATAGATGAATATACAATTATTACTTTCTGAAAGCCCAATTAAAATCCATTCATTGGTTCATGAGATATTTTGCTAACAGACCGCTTCAACTGTAACATTTCATGCCAAAGTTTTAAGCAAACGTTTTGCACAAACCTTAGTGCTCTAAATATGTGTTAAAGATGCATCTCAGCTGCCAACACCTCAAATTTTATCTCTGCATCTGTAAAACTGGCTCGGTTTTAACAATTTTTGTGTTTTGTAAGGAAAGCTCGTTGTGGTGGCCACCTTAAATTGGGCTGACGCCATAGTTTAATGAGTTGTAGATGTACCCCCAATGATTGTTTTCTGAAAGTTTCATTAAAATCCATCATGTGTTTCAGGATATATTTTGCTAACAGATGGAGTTGACTCTAACAATGTATGGCAACATTGTAAAACATCATTTAAAGCTTAGAGTATATGTCAGGGAGTCTCCGCGACTACCACATTCAATCTGAGCTTGACATCTGCACAATTGATGCAGTGAAAACCAATTTAGTGTTTGCAGTTTTAGGCAATTCATCCAATGTTTATAACCCAGACATTTAATTTAAATCCATCCACTGGTTCATGAGATATTTTGCTAACGGCACAAAGAAATGTATGCACACACATTCACAAACGTGCAAAACATTATCACTTCACCTTTGCCTACAGCAGCAGGTGATAAAAAACAATTATCAACTGCAGATAAAAAAATAATAAACCTCAGTGATAAATTAAACGGAGGGTAGATGTGTGCCCATGGGTTACAGAGGAATGCAAACATCAGCCACCTTGTTAAATCTCTCCTCCTGTTCTGTTTCTCATCAATTCTAAATAATGGGAGCTCATCGGGGAACGTCACTTGCTTTCCTGCTCCCCCACCCCTTATAGGCTACTCACTGTACAGCTCAACACATTACTCTGGAAGCAAACTGGCAATGTAATCTCCCATTCTTTGCAGTAGAAATGTAATCCTTCAGGAACAAGGTGACTGAAAGCAGAAGTGGCAGGACAGCACAAAGAGCAGAGAGAAAGAGCACAAGTGTGTGATGCACACAGGGTCATGTGGGGCCACAGCGTTTACTCCTGCTGACAAACACTGTTCAGATGCTAACATGCAGCAGGACTGGAACCCTCAAGTCGTCCAAGAGTTTAATTAAAGTGCACCTCAGCTGACTTCTGTTGATTCATTCATATCTTGCTGCTGTGTGTTCAAATGTATATTTTCTAATATACCTAGTTTTTGATTGTTATTTGATGCTTAAAAGCACCAAAGTTTTTTACAGATGCATAAGGTTAAAGTGCTCATAACCTTTCCACAAACTTCAAACTTTAGCTCTTCAAGGGTATTAATAGGGGATAATAATAAACCTTTTTTGAATGTCTGATAGTAATTGGTGGATGGTTCGTTCTTTGTTTTTCTGTTTCAAAATAAAACTGCAAATAGAGAAAGACCAAATTGGGTTTGTTTTTTGTTTTTGTAAGTTGTTTTTTTGTGGGGGATGGGGGGGTTGTTTTTCCATTTTTAAAACCTGAATGTAAAAATGAAAACTGTTTGATTTTTGCTTTAGTCATCTAAATCCAAAATAAAATATTCAGTTGTTTTAATAGTGATACTAGATATGATAGAAGAGCTTAAAGATTGCTTAAAAAGTGAAAACTATTCCTAAAGATTTTGGCAATGGCTGCACTCAAATCCTATTCTTCATAATTTGGAATATTACTGTAAAGCGAAACATCTACATGGTTTGACGGCTCAGTGGTTAGCACCGTTATCTCACAGCAGGAAGGTCCTGGGTTCGATCCCCGGTTTGGTCTTTCTGTGTGGCGTTTGCATGTTCTCGTGCTGGCATGGGTTTACTCTGGGGACTCTGGTTTCCCCCACACCCCAAAAATATATGTACAATAGGTTGCCTTCACCCCTAATTTACACTGGCAGTGGTTCCGCTGTGGTGCGCAGTTTTCCCCTGTTTGTTTGCACCTCAATTTATACAGTGTCCACTCGCGTAGCACAGAAAAGGTCCTAAAAGCATGTGCAAGAAATGTGAGTGACTGCCCGCACGCTTACAGTGAGATCACGCAATTAATAAGGAGGTCAAAGCAAAATAACTCATTCTGTGGAAGATGGACACCAAACAGTTAAAACTGCATTGTTGTCTTTTTGAGACTTGTGATTTGGTAAATTATTTTGAAAATACGGATGTTGTGCTTGTTCCTTTTCCTGTTGGTGAGACATGATCTTTACAGCTCCGGCGTCCGGCAAAAATGGTATTGAATTCAATTTTGGGAGATTGCCGTTCACTCACCGCGCGGAGTCCGTGTAAGTACTGTCTCATTGATTATAATGATTACGCATTTGCTGCGGAGGTCAGACTGGACCAGAGCGGAACCACATCTAGTGTAAATTAGGGGTCAGGCCCCTTTGCAAAAGAAATGCTCCGGGAGTTCAGGCCATGATTTCCGGGACCACCAGAAGGTCCTAATGGTGATCTAATAAATTATTTCAATGAGAAACAAAAAAGTTGCATTTTTTTCTTTTGCAATTATCTTTCTAATTTAGTTGTTAAAAAACTTTTTTTTTAAACATATTTTATTTGTTTTGTCATTTTATTTTGAAATGTAAAAACCAAAGAACAAACACTGATTGTAAATATCAGTTACTGATAACATTAACAACATTTAAAAATCTACCATCGTCCTTTGAAGGAAGCAGGACCATCTGGCCTGTTATCAATGCGCAATTCAAAAGCCTGCATCTCTGATGGTATGGGGGTGCATTGTTGTTTATGGCAGGGCCAGCTTAGACATCTAAAAAAAAACACTATGAATGCAGACAAGAGTATACAAGTGTTAGAACAACATGTGCTCCCATGCAGCAAAGAAGATCCAGGACTTCTGAATCGTTTGAATCCATCAGACAAGAAAGAAGCAACGTTTCCCTCCAAAACCTCCAACTGTTCTCAGTTCCTACAAACTGTTTAGTTTTTAAGGGAGGCGCTGTGTCAAACATGACCCCTGTCCCAACTTTGTTTTGTTATACTGTTTTACTTTGGTTTGTTTACTGCTAAGGCTGAGTTTGTCTGTTGGACTGGAGCAGCATCGTGGCTGAGGTAAGCGTAGCGCCGTCAATACTTAACGATTTAACCTGACTGCTCCGACACTCAGCTCATTATACAGATCAGGTTATCAGCCATTCTCTGCTGGTTCACATCAGCTCGTTTCTTACTCAAAACAGTTTAATAAACCTTCCGATATTTAATTATGATTGGCACAAGCCAGATAAATATTTCTCCCCAGAAATTATGTTTAGCTTCGAGTTCTTTCATACATTGCAGAATGAACCCAATCAGTTCCTCACAGTGAGCAAGGCAGAATTTTAATTAAGAGGAGAAAACAGCGCTTGCATCCGATTGGTACCAAGGGGAAACGGGGGGAGATCTGTATACATCTGCGTCTAAATACAAGTGAGTGCATGTTTGGGTTTGAGAGCATAAGGAGGACTGATTTGTTCATTTTGAACTGATTCCTGACAGAACTCATCAGGACCATGATGACCTTTCAGTGTTTGGTAAATCAATACTTGCTTTAAACATTTTTATTTCTCTCTGACAACCTTTAACAAATCATTTGCATCAACACATCTAATTCACACATTTTAACATAATTGCTTCTGTCAGTTTGTGCTTTTTTATTCGTAATTTATTTCTCGAGCCTCATCTTTACTGCAGAAAGTCATGGCTTTCCAAAACACAAAAAAAGCATTATTGTAAACAGAGTTTTGTTTCATCTGCTGTTTACCAGCGTTTCATCATTTGTTGTGCCAGCAGATCAGGCTCTCTCGGGACACTAGTCTGCCAGCACAATCAGCATTGTGTTTATGTATTATGGCTTGCTTGAAATTAAGTTAGGTCAAAATTCCTCCTTCTGCATTCATGGACAAACACAATCAGTGATATTTCAGAAAATACTACATTTAATACCGGGTTGTTGGTAATGAATTATTTCAAACTATCTTGTAGAAAACTGAAATATTTTCTATTTTGCAATAAACTACAGTCTCAAAATTCTCTTCAAAGTTGAAGTAGAATCATCTAATATTCTCTCTTCTACCCTGGATTTCTTGTGATCATGTTTTATTCTTCAACATTTCTCCTGATTATCACCTGCCGCTGTGTGTGTGTGCTTGTGTTCCTCTGATATTCTTAAGTCACAAGTCAAACTCAAGGCCCTCGTGCCAAATGTGGCCTGCCACGGCATTTTATGTGGCCCGCTGTGGAGCATTTCAAAGATGTAGAAATGTCTTTAAAATAGGTGTATGCTGCTTTAACACCAGCCAGCATTGATCATAAACTACATCTCCCATAATGCATGTTGATTATTTTAGCTGTGAAATTATAGCATTCTACCACGAGGTTGAGGTGCACAGGGTGCAAAAGTAGCCGGTGTAATTCGTGGTGTAAAAATCTCCTTTTTGCAGGATTTTTGTTGGTTAGTTTTGCTGCAGCCCAATTGTTCTGGGAAGTGGGAATTTCCCACTTACATGTCATAAATTTAATCTGGAATGCCCCCTCCAGTGGGAATTCCCTGGCAGAAAGTGGGAGTTTAGAATTCAAGACAGCTACTCACAACTCAACTTTTAATAATATTTCTGTATTATTTATTTTACATTTAGTCAGTTTTGCACGTAGTACATTTCAGAGTTTATAAGAGGATGAGTAAAAACACATTTTATGCAGAAAATACCACGTAGAGTTGAGACAAGCACATGATGTTTCATATTTAGTCAAACACAAAACATGAGTTAATTACAACTGGCACTTTGAGGGCCACCATAATGCTCATTTGGCCCCAGATGAAAATTAGTTTGACACCCCTGACCTTAATCTAAACTTCTGGCATGAAAAGCAGCAGGTGGCATGCATTTGTCTGTTTATTTATTGATTAATCAAAGTTAAAGCAAACTTAATTATAGTCTATAAAAAAGTAGTTACTTTTTCCCCAAAATCCATTATTTTTGTTTAATTGTTTTGTTGCAACAAACCCAATCAGGCTAATTTAGAGTGAATTTATCAGGGCGGTTTACTAAGAAGGCAACATAATGATTCCTAGAGCTCAGATTGGGACTGAGTGGTTCAGGGCAGCGTGGGACATTTTCACCCGTTGAGCGGCCACCAGAGTCACAACCTGAACTAAAGTGACGAATCTGGGATGTGCTGAAGGAGGGGTTTATGCTGCACCAAGACTCTCCCATCATCCAAGCTAAATATTGGCAAAGACATTTATGCCTCACATGTCGTGACATTGCAAGCTTTACGCTCGTCAAAACGGAAGCGAGGGACCCGTCTTGCCTTTTTAAAACCTATCGATTAAAATCTTTTACTCAAAGTAAAGACATTTTCAGTGTGGTCAGTTTTACACACTTGAGAACTGCTTTTTTTTTTTTTACATTAAAGTTTGCTGGCAGGGCTCCAGAGCCGCTTCTACACCTAAATCTCCAGCGTTTTTTCTTTTTTAAATTAGCAGATAAATTCAGCATGAAAGGCAGCCAATACACAATCCTTCAAAGATCACTGGGACTGACAAGTTTCTGAATCATCTGTGGCATCAGATGCGGTTTTTCGTGCAGCTGGCTGAACAGTGTAAATCTGTGACACATTTATCTACAGACAAAAAATGTCAGAACCTTCTTTCGATAATCAAGCAGCAACTATGAAAAATCGGAAACAGTTTTTGCAATTTGTGGCACAGATTCGACAGCCTTTCCCTGCTTGAAAACTTGATTTTGGAATTTGTAACAGCAGCTTTTCTACAGTTGCCAAGTCTTCACATCACAGTTTCTTTGAAGTTTATAAGGAATCTGCAGCACTTTATGCAGTTTATTCTCCCCCATCAAAGCCGGTAAACATCTTTAGGCCTTATTAACCAGCAGAACCTTATCGCTCATTTCTGTTTGTTTGTCCCTTTGAACCGTCTAAAATATCATCATCATCCACGGCAAAACAAGAGGAGAAAAACAAAACAGGAGCAGAAAGGAGGGAAAAGTGTAAGCTGCTGCATTTTCCCTCTCTTGTTTGGCGTATAATGAGCCACTGAGCAGCGACAGGCCGGTCGCTCCGAGTGTATGAGTGTTTTGAAGCACGCCGTCGTGATCAAAGCCGAGTCAGAGAGGACCATCGCTTTCCCCTGGGTTAACAAGAGGAGTCGCTTATGTTTCCATGAAGACAAAAGGGATTTCTTCAATGGCAGAAAGCTTTGACCACTGTCTTCACAGTTACGATTTCCCCCACAAGAATGTTGTGTGTGTTACCGTAACCCTTCGGAGAATAAAACCGGCTAGAGAGTTTGTGTTCGTCTCTGCCAAACTTCATTTCCACGTTGCTTTGAATCCGTCTCAGAGATTCTCCAGACGGGGAGCAGATTCTTTTCCAAGTTGTGCTTTGGCCATAGTTTCTAAGAGAATATTTGTTTTGCATTTTTGTAATATTTGTTTACAAGGTCTCATGAGCAAACTTTTGATCCTATTCATTTCGATGTTTTCATCTTAAATCATCTTGTGTTGAGAAATAATGGAGTTGTAGCCATTTTGGTCCAAGGATGAGTCAACCTCAGAATGACTTAAAACTTTGTTCTGAATGACAAAGTTTTAACTCTGTATCTGTGAAACTAAGGGAGCTACATTTGTGTTTTCTGAGGTCAGCCGGTTGTAGCAGCCATCTTGTATTGGTTGGCTCCAAGTAGGGTTCTCTGCAGTACATAGAGAGAGTTTCCTGTTGTGTGGGCGGAGTTTGTCCTAACCTTGATTAGCAGAGTTTTTGATTTGGGCAGAGTTTGTCCTGAATGCGACTGTCAGAGATGGAGGTTGGGTGTGGGCGGAGCTTGGCAAAACAGTGATTGGTCGGATTGACTTGTCTTGTGGGGCAACCTAAAAGAGGAAGTAATAGTAATAGTAGAAGTTATTGTGAACATGTAAATATGATTGACAATGGACCACCTTCAGCTTCATCAGCTAACAGTTTCTGTTGAGTTGTCCTCGCCCTGAACAATATGGCCGCTCACTCTAACCATGAAAAGCCACAAAGTGCCTCCAGCCAACATACGTAAATACCTCACTGATGTACACCTAATGGTTTTGTTCTGAAAATTGAATTAAAATCCATCCACTAGTTCATGAGATATTTTATTAACACAACAAACAACAACACAGACACAGGGTAAAACCTCATCACCTCTCAATTTTGGCAGCAGGTGATAATTCACATCACAAACCCAGTTAGACTCTGAAGCAGTGTTTCCAAAACTAAAAAGGTTGTATTTTTCTGATCGTCCTTGCTTTAATCTTGAATTTGCAATATTTCAAACACCCTGGTAAGATTAAAAAGTGACAGAGGTGAAGAACAGAAATCTGTTCGACTTCAGTGTTTGATGAGTCACTCCGTTTGAAGCCAGATGGGGGAACATTTAAATACCAATGCATTGCATGTTATTAGTCCACTAAACAGCAAGAATTCTCTGCATCGCTGCCAACACACTTTTTACTTCCTACTTCTCAACATGCTGTCTGTTCTACTGGAGTGACACCGAGTTTCCTGAAATTCAAAGCTTATTTTTTACAATGAATATTTGGTCCCTTTAATGTTTTACTTTTTGTGAATTTTTGAAAGCAACATAAATAAAACAGCAATACTCTGCATGTTGTCATTGACAATTGTTGCTGTTATCCGATAATACATAAAAAAATACAGCTCATTCAGGAGTGCTGTGACTTTGTTTTGAAAGTCAAAAAAAATATTAATGAATTGAGATCTTATCAAAAATCTTGTAATTTTTGAAATCTGCTTCTGCATGATGACTCTTTGTTTTATATTACTTTCAGTTTTAAGCTACTGAGTTGCTACCTTGGCTTTTACCTAGCTTTTTGCTTCTTTGAGCTTTTAGCTTATATTTCACTACTTTCAGATTTTAGTTAACCTTTTGATACCTTTAGCCTTTTGTTACTTTCAGCTAACCTTTTGCCTCTGAGATTTTAGCTGGCATTATACTTAAATTTTAGTTTACCTTTAGCTAGCTTTTTGTCATTTTTGGTTACTTTTAGCCAGGGTATTGCTACTTTTGGCTTTTTGCTAGCATTTTGCCATTTTTAGCTTTTTGTTCTGATCCTTTTAGCGTTGCACTGCAAATTTCAGCAGTCATTCATCATTCACACTAATTTTGTTTTTGTTTTTTCATTCACTTCCACCAGCATTAAATCTCAGCTGCTTTGATCATTTAAAATTTTTTATTTCATCAGAGTCGTTACCAATTCATTTTTAAAGGTGAACCTCATGCCCCCTGTTTTGTATCTATATGCAGGTGTTTCACCAAAAGAAATTGGAACATTTTATCTGTTTAATCCATGTAATCATTAGGCCAGGTAAATGTTCTTGTGCAGAAAATTTAACTCATAATTCCAGTCTGATGAGATGAGACCGTGTTCCAGCTTCTTCACACCCCAGCATTATTTGTCCTTGTTAGAGATTGAGGTTAGTCCATTGTGGTCAATGACACCCAGAATTTCTCGTACTCCTTTCATCTTCCACTGGTTCTCGCAAAGCTTCGAGAATTGTTTGGACTCTTTATTCTGCTGCATTTTGAATCACTCTCCCCTAACAGATGCAGACCGGCGAGTGCAGCATGTGTCTGAAGGAAGAATGAAGAATTCCTCTTTGATTGACTTGATTCGGTGTCCAGTTTGACAATAACAAAAACACCTCCCGACATAAATATTCCAATCACTGTGTTTTTGAAACACTGTTGTATTATTCTCTCTCCTGCTTGCCTTTTTACATCCACAATTCTCAAAGTTTCAATAAAAGATGATTTTTTTTCTTTTCTGGCTGGACCACACGCAGCTCTAAAGGTGAAATCTGGTTCAAAAAATGTTAAAACAAAAGCAGTTGTGAGTCAGCTGAGTGCTGGCCTTTCAAAGCTAAAGCAAACCTTATCTCTCCCAACCTTTTTGTCTACTCTTCCAAGTGGTTTATCAACCTTTTTTAATTAATGGTCCTAATTGTTCTGGTCCTGCAAATAATTTTATCAAAGTATTTTTATTTTCTTAAAGTTCTGCCTATTGTGTCCCTGTGTTCAGGCCTTCCACCACACATTCATTATAACACACACAAACCCAACACTTCATGTTGAAAATAACATAATCTGGTGTTTCATTAGGAAGCAGTAGATGCAAACAATGCTTCATTCCCACAAGTGAAAATGGGAACAATACCAGACTCAGGAAAAAAACAACCGTCACAGTTTGTCTTTTGTTGTTCCAGGTCTCTTTTTATCTTTTTAGACCCAGAACGTGGTAAATAAATAATGCAAATTAAAAAGAGTGTATAAATTCCAGCTGGAGTAACTTTAGCATTCTTTGAACTACAATTCAAATATTCAGTTTCAAGTGCCCAGCATGAAAAAATAAATAAATGTTTTGCATGCAGCAAGACCGCTATATCCTATGGTATTTTTCTACATGGAAAGAAAGATTTGACTGTCAAAGCTGCAAATGCATGAAAAATAAACTACAAACAAGCTAATTTGTTTTCCTAAAAGTCTGGAGTGACCAATAAATTTGTCACTAATTTTATTATTTGGACACAATTCAATGCGAGCGTGTTTTGGAAATCTTTGTTCCAGTTGCAATAATTTATAAAATGTCCGCATTGTTATTCATCCATTTATTTTCTGAAACTAGACTAACGCTAGTACATTAAGTAATTTATTTTATCTATCTTTTTTTTTTTACTTTTGAGAATAACAGAAGCAATAAATGGGCAATATTGGTAAAAATATTGCTTCCATTCCTTGAACAAAACAAAAATCCCACAACAGAGAACCAGACAAATGAAACCTAATGCTCCCACTTAGTTCAGGCTGAATGGCAGTATATTTTACAGAAAATTGGGCTGTGAATATCCACCATTTCACTGATGCACCAAACTGCCTCCACTTTCACACAATGATCAACTCAGCTACATACCATCTGCTGAAAAGAAGGTTTTTTTACCCAGTAGTGTTTTCTAATGATTTACCAGAATGCAGATATGTTTATATTTTTCTACAGAAGCATCTGGTTTTACTTCTACCCAGAATGTAGTAACTCAGACATCTGCTTGTCCTGTGAGACAATTCTTTGTCATTTTTCTTTAATTTTATTTTTGACATGGCTTGTTGACTGGAAGGCTGTGTTCTTGTTTTAGTAAAGAGAGTATCTGCGAAGGTAGAACATTACTATCTCTCAGCGATTAGAGCTCGATTTATTGATGTTTTGATTGTCTGGTCACTTTTGTCTAAGTGAGCTTTGGATACGATTGACTGAGATTCTCTGAACCATGGTGTGTTGTGCACAGCTCCGTTAGAAACCCTCAACCTAGACTTGAACTGATGCTGCAAAAGACTGTCCACAAGAAAATAATTTACCCTCCGACACTTTCACTTAAATTTAACATCATGAGACTTGACTGAAAGTCTTTGATCACGTCTATGATTGTGCATTACTCTGTTTTGTGTAATTTCTTATCCACCTATCTATAGGTGCCTACTCTATGTTGCTAAATAATTTTCAAACTATTAGCACTAAACTGTAGCATTAGCTGCATGTCTATAATATCTTTTGACACCGTTCCTGTATGTGAAAACGTCAAACCCCTGCAGCTCTAACATTAATTATTAATATAGTCATTAGAAAGAACAACATGGCACCTGCTCTTTCAGTCAATACAGGACAGACTTGATCCTTTTCAGTTCGCATGTAAACAGTGCAGGACTGAAAATGCTGTTGCCTCCCTGAAGCATCTACTTTCAACACATTTGAACTCACCTAAAATAAAACATGCCAGTGTGCAGCCAGAGTTAATAACACCTACAACAATCAACAGCAGAGCTCCACAAGGATGTGTTTGCTCCCCACTGCTTTTTAAATGCACAGCTTTTCCACACTAAAGGTGATAGTATGGTATTTGGGGGGTCTGTTCAGACAAGTGTTAATAAAAAAGGTGCAGTGTGAACAGAATGGGCCCGTTTCCAAAGCCGTGAAAACATGGAGGTTATCTTGGGAGCTACTTAGGATATTACTATTTAATATTTCATAACTTCATCATTTAAATATTCTGGTGAGTGTATAGATAATGCACACATGTCAAGTTGTTAGACTTTTTAGATTATCAGCCTTACATATTTTATGTTTCACTCAGATGTTATTTTATCAATCCAAATCCCTGCTTTTTATGCTTACTCATAAAGAAGTTATATCTCTACCTGTGTCTGCAACACTCCACTGCTCCCCTGGCACAGTAGAGAATGTTTCCTGTAGCATTCTGACCCACGGCTGAGCAATGCAAAGATAAAATTCCTGTTTGTTCCACAGTCCTTTTTTCACTAATAAAAAGAGACACTTTGAGCTGATGTTCAGAGCTCGTGGGGACTCCGTATTGCTGAGTTCTCTCGACCGCTCCTTTTGCAAAAGAGTTGTCTGAAAACGTATTCCTTTGTCTCTGGTTCTTTTTATTTAAGGTGTATCACTAAAATACCTGACACAAGTTGTACGTAAATTACATGCATTTCCCCTCATTTTGCAAGTGAATGGACGAATAGGGCAATCTCACGGATTTGTTTTCAAAAACTCAGCTTCAAATGTCCTGGAAACCTCACATGGATTTCTTGATTTGTAGCAAAGAATACATTTCATAATAAAACTGATGTCAATCAGAGCAAGAGAGACGTTCACTTTGTTCTTCTGATCAAGTGTTTTACAATATGGATTGATGTTTTAGTTCAGGGGCCTGTTTGATTCAACTGAAAACAAGAACTCTACACCTGCTTGTCTGATCTTAGCTGGCAGGTCATTCTGGTGAGAATTTCTCTGGATAGTTCCCACAAAGGCACTTTTAGATTTGACAATAAAATAAGTCAGAATCCCAGCCATGGTGAAAATGTTTTAGACTGCATGAGTGCAAAAAAAAACAAAACAAAAAAAAAACCTCTTTGTCCCTTAATTATGCTACTCATAAAAAGGCACTTTGAGGCATCTGAGAATTTTATACTGACTGTTAAATTTTCCGTAATATTTTTAGTTGTCTTGTTTTTAGGCAGCTCTGTGTGTAATTTGTGAAAGCTTGTGATGGACAAAAAAGTGTTATCTTAATGAACAGAACACAAAGTCAGAAACCGTTTCTGAAGCCTTTGGTCATTTAGTCTGACCTTTAGGCAAATATCACTCATTGCTACCATGGAAACGTGGCTCCTAATCCAGAGTTGGCCTTGAGGTAGGTGACTTGCACTTCAGGTCTCATTTTTTTCATTCTGTCACATAATTAACGGATAGCTGCCCTCGGTTCAATCAATGTGTCAATCCACCGCTTTGAAAACTCATTATACCAACAATAACCTATTTCATTAAAGGTTATTTTTTGTGTGCGTGTGCAAAAATGCAGAGACACAAACTCTCCCTACCTGTTGGTGTCAGCTGAGGTGATGGCGATGAGCGGCGGTGCACGTAGAGGCAGTGTTGTGGGCCTCGGTGGAACTGTGACCGTGTCCGGTTCAGGCTTCCGGTCCAAGTAGTACTGTTCCGCCTGTCGAAAGGCTAAAGGTGGCAGCTGGACCGACCGGCATGAAAGTCTTCGCACCATAAAGGGCTCCATGCAGATGATTGGCTCAGGTTCTGGGGAGTCAGATGACTCATCGGATACCTGAAAAGGTAAGATTCAGAGACATCTAAAGTAAAAACTGAAAGAGTCCAGGAGAAATTTTTAAGCAGCATTTATTCTTGTGTGTGCTCTCTGTTTAAGCATAAATTCCCTTTTAGTTTGAAAAGACCAATAACAAACACACAGCTTGTTCAACCTGCAGTATATTGTAAATTAAGCTTAATGGCACAGGCAGAGTCTTATTCCTTCAGGGTTTAGTTACCAGACCTTTAATCAACACAATTATAACCTTCACTGGTGCAGAATCTATTGCATGACTGTTATATAACACATATTGCTTTGTTTAAAAGGTGCTCTCAATAAAGCTTGTATTTATTATAGTCTACAGGGAGAACAGATGCTTAGTAGCAGGAAGTTTTCTCTGAATGCCTTCAGGATTCGGTGGATTTTCAGTATGGATGGTTTGTTCTTTTTAACTAGCTTAATGCGGAGAAGCTCAAAACAAAGAGAGCAAATCACTGAAGCAAGCAAACCTATTCTGCTGAAACATTTATTCCTGAAACCTTTTGCATTTGAAACAAATAATCTACCTGCTCTGCTTCAACAGGCATGCAGATTTGGTTTTGAACAAATACACTTAAAAGGTGTACGGTAAAAAACTTAAGTGTAATGATGTGTTTCGGAAACAAAAAACGAAACAATAGGAGAAATTGGAAATATTGAAAAAAGGTCTCTGGCGATGATTCACTTGAGAAAAAGCTCAGAGTGAAAATGACACAGCATATGGAGCAAAGAGAAACGAAGGGAAAAGAAGGAAATCATCAGCTGGGGAGCGAGAGAGGAAGAGCCGTCTGGAAGCTGAAGACTAAAACGTCTGAGATGAGACCGGAGACAGAGGACAGAAACTCATTCTACAGTAGCAAGTTAACCAGGAGGAAACACATCAGGTGGTCAATATGCCATTAAGTGGTTATCAGAAGAGATGGTTCTGCTGCAGTAATGGCAGCAGGAGAAACTTTCCTTTCAAAATGTCAGTCATTCAAGTCGAGGTGTCCCTATCTTACATTGTATTCCAACTTTTCCAATGTTTACTTTTTCAAACTAATTGGTAGATGTCCAATAGCAAATAATCACCCAGAGCAAATTACTCTCCTTTCTATTCAAATTGCTGTTTTGTTTCTTTTATATTTGCCTGCAGCACAAAGCCTTTTTTTTCCGCCCTCCTGAACACAAAGTACATCCAAGCTCCTGAAGGACAGTCGATAGGAGTTCATTTTCATGTCGATTCTAAAGTGCACTGTCCTTGGGGACTGCGAAGGGGTAATCCGTTATTTGTTTATTGAGTGGTTCCAAGATCTTTCAGGGTTCGGGACTCTCTTGAACACACCGGAACACATGTGAGATGGCATGATAAATTGGGGCTGATTGTGTGTCATTTAATCTTGCTTCAAACAACTCGCACTCGTCGTTCTGCATGACTGAAAAACAGAGCCTGCACTGTTGAGGTAATGGTCAACCATTAGCTTTGTGTTCAGTTCAGATCTTTTACAGGTGATTTCTGTGACATCATGCGCATTTTGTGAGAGCAGAGCCGAGGCCATTCATTTGTACCAACAAGTAGTTCTAATGTAAAGTCTAGGTAGGACAGTTCAAAGAGTCAGCACAGTTAGAATTACATAATCCATGACTAGTAAATGTCAAAGGAACACGCATGACTGTTTGGACATGTAATACAGTGCAAACGTTTTAATCTGTTTTCTATAAACCAATCTTGAAAACTTTTCTATTGGTCATGATCGGTAGATCGCCAGGTTCTCTAAAGGTTGTTTAAAGTACCTGTGACATCAATTTTTTTTGTATTAAGTATGAATGCATATTTGGGATGATAACAATAAATAATATTTCACACCTCTGAGAGGACTAGTAATTGAGATATTTGCATGTGAAGTAACAGGAAGTGATGACAAAAGGGAATGTTTGCATACAAACAGAGCATTGCTACAATGGCTAACAGACTGCAGAGAGGAATCTGGGCCTTATGTATAAACGGTGCGTACACATAAAAAAGTTGCATGCACCAGGTTCTACGCACACGTCGGGATGTATGAAAACCAACGTTGCGTGAAATGGTGCATAAATATACGTACATTTTTTATCTGCCGTGAGAAAGTGCGGCAGCCACGCAAAGTTTTTCCTTAGACATTTTTAATCAACAAAGTCGAGAATCTGACCTGAATTCACAAAAATATGACTCTCTTCTGTTTTCTGGTTGTAAGGAGTGTTTGAACACTGTGTTAGACTTTTAGTTCAAGCTTTTATTGTTTAAACCTGAAAGGTGAAACTGAACCTCATTTAACCTCAGACAAGAAAACAGAGCAGCCTAAAAA
>JARVJO010000394.1:8640851-8664821 GCA_031762555.1 Cynodonichthys magdalenae | reverse complement strand
TTCGATACAAGGGTGTATTGAACCTAAAGCACTGTATTGAACGGTTCGATATCGATACATGTATTGTTGCACCCCTATAAATTAGGTTGAGTCCAGAAGTTAATCAGCTGTAGATGTCAACCCAGTGATTATTTTTTCAAAGTTTCATTAAAATACATTCAGTGGTTCAGGAAATATTTTGCTAACAAGCAAACAAAGTCGATTCTGACCAATCAGTTAGTACTCAGAGTATGAATTGGAGACTTGTCTCAGTCACTAAAATATCATATTTTAAGTCAGTATCTTTAAAATGAACTGACTTTTTGTGTTTGATAAGATTGCTTTGCTGTGGTGGCTGCTTTAAATTATGCTGACTCGAAAAGTTGAGTTAGATGTGCGTCGAATCTTTCATTTCTGAAAATGCCTTCAGGGACTCATGAGATATGTTGTTATTAATACAGACAACACACACACTCAGACACGGGCAAAAACATAATCGTTCCACTTTTGCCTTTGGCAAAGTAGAGTCAGGTGACGATCCCATGAAACAATGGAATGGTGTGTACTGTTTGCATATCACCCATTCATCCACACGCAGAGGCCGCGTTTGATGATTCTGACTTTATATATTTGCATAGCAGAGGTCATGTTCCACACAAAGCTCCCTGTGTTCCTCCCTGCAATAATAGCGATGTGGTTGATGGACGGGTAGATATTAGAAACTGCTGACTAATTCCCTCGCTTAAGAGCTACAACAGTTTGCTTGTTGTCACATACCTGACTACAGTATCAATTTCTCACACTGCGTTGGTTTCAAACTACAAACGATTAAGGAAAAGGAAGAAAAAAAAAGGAAAGCCTTTATTGTGAGGTCACTGCATGTCATGAGTCATGGTCTCCACCTTTAAGAAGGGGCCTGGATGTGAAACATAAACAGCTCCATATGCTTGTTAGCTGGTCAGCTGGCTCCACATGAAACCATCCTGGGTTTAACGAGAGCGAAGTGTGAAGATGATGCAACTTTTTAAGCTCGCTCTTGATGTGTTCATCCTGCAAAGGTGAGCTCCTTCATTCACTGATGTCTGCTTCACTTTACAGCAAGTTGAGCGGAATAAGAACACTGTTGGAATTCAATGGGGATAAATAAACTTAAAAGGGGTAGTTCAGATCTTTTGAAAAAGGTTTTCATGGAAAGGTTATAAACAAATATCTTACCTGTTTTAGAAAGCTTTTTCAAATTAAATTTGAAGCCTGATTCTGACCAAAAAGGCCTATTTCATGATAGACGTTTTGACTTGAACGCAATAAGAAAACCACAGAATAAACGTCTGCAGCTCTGCGTGTTGACTGGGCCGTAAATGAGCAGATGAACAAAACTTTTTTGTAAATAGATTGCAACTCTGTCGCATGGACAGAAGACAACAAGGAGCTTAATATCCCTTTTCCTGGACGTGCATTACTGGGGCCTTACCCTGGAGCCAGACCTGGGGGGAGGGGCTCATCTGCAAGTAGCAGGTGACCGTGCCTTTACCCACAAGCCCCGGTCCGTCTCAGCCCGAATGAACTGCAAGTGTTTCCATTGGGCTCACCACCTGATTCAGTGCAAATTGCTTTGGGCCGCAGCCAAAGGCAAAGGCTTACCAAAGGTGGTTCTAGAAACATGGAATGTCGCCTCTCTGGTTGGAAAGGAGCCTGATTGAGTGAGTGAGTTTGAGAGGTACTGAGTTGATATAGTCAGGCTCAACGCATAATACAGTGCAGATTCTGGAACCAATGTCCTTAAGAGGGATTGGACATCAAAAAAAGAAAGAAAAAAAAATCAACAAATTTGGTGTTTGTTATGGATGAACCATTACTAGCACAGATGTCTAACAACGAAACACCGCTCGAGTTCAAGTCAGAAAAGCTGTTCCTCCCATTAACTCCTCCAGGTTGAACTGTCAAAACATTGGCATTGAATCAACGCACCTGTGTACTTCTTATTGTCTCAGATTAAAATGTTTGTCATGAAATTGACCTATTTCATCAGAATTAAACTCTGTTTCTCCAAACTGAGCTCATTCAAAAATCTATCTACAACAGGTAAGATAGTCATTGTTCACAATATTTCCACAGAATCTTACTTTAAAAGATCTGAGCTATTTCTTTAAACTGAGCTGAGGAAGGTAACCGAGTAACTGCCTGAGGTAAATTACCTGAAAAACCTCTGACATTTTATATGTAGACAAAAACACCTTCTACACTCCCTTAACCTTTTAACTGTTTGTGTTTATGAAAGATGTGCACTGCTCCCAACTCTAATGCAAACCACCACGTCTGTTCTATTCAAAATTTACTCGTAACTGCAATGTAGGCCTATTTATAGCCAGCCACCAGCACCCCGCAGCCTGAAAATTGGGGAGGACAGTCCTTGAGTTCCTTTTGTCAATGCATTGCAGTGACAAGTTTGCTGATGAGGTTGTTTGCTGTGAAGTTGCGCTGCACCGGTCCCACCTGAAAGTCAACTTTCTGTGTATGCACACAAAATAGGAAATGTGTACACTCCTATGCATGCATGCCCATACATGCAGACGTGGACAAAAGCACTCATTAACATACTGTGTATGCACCTACTTCCATGCATGCACACAACTTGTAACGTACGAACACACTCTGTGGAGAGGAGTTCAGCCTCTGTGTGTGCTGAATGTGTTTTCATGGGAATTTTCAAGAATGCAACAATTTACCTTGGAGTCTGCTCAGAGTGTCCCAGAGGGTCTCGTCCCACGTGTGTTCCTTGTCCACGTTAGCCTCCAAGGGTTCCAGTCAAAAAGGACAAAACAAACAAAAGTATCTGCTGTGCATCTCACACACACACAGCAAGTCCCACTGTGCTGCTCACTGATGCTCTCTGGAACCAGGAGGGGACTTCGCGCACAGCTGCCAGGCTTTTAGCCAATCCAGTCAGCCGGCTTTCTCGCCCTCAGCCAATCACGTGCTTCTAGTTGCCCCAGACTCACCCCTCCTCTCTCCTCCTCCTCCTCCTCCTCCTTCTCTTCTTGCTGCTGGAAATTCTCATTGTTGTGGACAAACCCCATGGACAAAGTGGGAGGAATTGCCGTAGCGTTCACAGTTTGAGGGCAGCCGTGGAAAGATTGACATCATGAAAACAATGTCCTACAAGAGGAAACGGTTTGATTGAGCCACAGATAATTTGCTTTAATTTTACTGACAGTGCTTTTAAAGCAGACGATTTATTAGATCTGATTACTTTGGTTTGAGATTCTTTCTTTTTTTTCTTTCCTTTTCATCTTATCCCGGACAAATCCCTGTTTTACTGTACCAGTCATGTTAATGTAGGATTATATTAAAGGAGGAAGGATAGGGGATTACATTTGGAGTCATAAAAGGATAAAAATACAAATCACACCTATAATCCTTTTAGGCCTCTAGCAAGAAACACAGTATATCAAACTTCACGTTCAGTCTGTCCTACAGCACACTCACAGATGCTGCTGCTGGGCTCTGTGTGAAATTACATTTTCTTAAAATACAGAAAAAGTTCTTCACAGTAAACATACTGTACAGAGTCAAGCTTGTGTTGCGGAGCTGCTGAGTGTCCGCTCTGCTTGCATAATGCTGAAACAAGCTCTGTCACGTCGAGTTAGCAGTCAAAGGCTTCACTCATGACAACACTGATGCATCCATGCGCAAGCAGACGTCTTTGTTTGTGACTTGGAGGCTCTGGAGCCACAAAAGAGCCTCCCTGAAACCTCTGAAAAATATTTTAATTTTGACATATTTTCTTTCACAAGAGAAACAGTTTGGGTTTTTATTCAGAAGTTGCATCACTTACGACCGCGGGGGGCCGTAACATTGTCTGCTCAGGGATTGTGAAAATGTCAAGTTATTGTTTATTAATAAAAATCCCCAAAACCACTCCATTTGAGTAATTAAAACTCTATAACTCTTTAATTCTTTTTTTCTCCCCCCCCCCCAAAAAAAAAACTTTGTAACAATTCTCTTCTGTCTTGGCTTGGAAGTAAGAAAGGGGGGGAGGAAAATAGGTTGGAGCCTTTGGAAAGCATCAAAAATGACTGAAGCAAATAAAAGAGTGTGACATCACACCTGTTACCTGTTGACACATGTTGCCAAATGTGCCTCCTGTCATTTTGTTCATGACTGGAATTTGAACATAAGTTCAACACACAAGCACACATAAATAAAGGTATACACAGTATCTTACTGTATGTCGTAACAGATTAAACTGGGACATCAAGCCACTTTATTGCAGAAAATTAAAGATGATTTCTGATTACAGCATGTCTCATCCATAGCCTTTACAAAGAACTCATGTTAAAACAACACCCTAATTTTAAATGTTAATTTCCTATTCGGGTCAGAGCAGCGTACAGGCTGCAGAGTTGGTAACCCCTCAGGGAACAGCGAGCCAAACAGAGATGAAGGCTGAGGTTCAGCAGAGCAAGCAAGCAGGCAGACAGACCCGTCTGGCCCCGAGCTTTGTCCAACTGCAGGAGCGGAAGGGTTAATATGTTTGTAATATACAAGGAGTTTGTCCTGTTTTTTTCCATCCTGTTTCATCAAAATGCCGATCACTGGGTAAACAGCAGGAAATGAACGCACATTTGTATAAATCTGTGGTTTGTCGGAACAAGAGGAAATTGTTTAGACTTTAATCTAAAATTTGGGAAGGACACCAGGATGGAAATTCCTTGAAGACATAAAATTCTATAATCTACATGACAAGATTCAGCCGTTGATGTGCGCACAGGAGATCCAGACACGCTCAACTGAAGTTTTATTGAAAAGAAAAAAAAAAAAGAATTTGGATCAATAAGTCTGCTTCAGAACCCAGTAAATGGCTGCTGAGTGAAAAGCATCTATGTTGGTCCAAAACACATCATATTTGTTCCACTGCTCTGCACGCAGAGTAGCTGTAAAAGCTGGTGACTGCAACCAGCTCAGAGGGGCAAAGAGAGAGTTGGTGTGAGGAGAGAGGACACGGTGTTCTGGAAAAATTTGGCCTAAAGCAGCGAACACGTACGATCACGAGTCTAATGATGCACAGGTGGAGGTGCAAGAAAATGCAACAGAATCAAAAGGGTAAACTCTGGTGGTTGGCTGACAAGTTAGGAAAGTAAAATGTATAAGGAAAGATAGAATGTAACAATTGGTAAATCTTATAAACGCATGTTTTGTTCACAATGGTATATTTTAAAGGAAAATTATACGGCTGTAAACTCTGTATGGCCAGAAAAAGCTAAATTTGAAATTCTTTTTTAGAATCCACAGATGCCACTTTCTTTCCCCAGAAGAGGAGAGGGATGGCCTGGCCTTTTTTCAATGCACAGTTTAAAAGCCTCTCTGATGGTATGGTGGTGCATTAGTACCTAAATCACATGCAGCAGGGCTTGCTCTAGGCAAGATTTCAGGTGGCACCCCTTGTTTAGTTGGTTGGTTGTCCAATTAAAACAGTTAATGATATCATTAATTTAAAACAGAATACCAGAAGCCTACATCATACCTGCCAACATTTACTGACAGCAATGAGGAACACCTGTTCGTGTTAACGAGCAGCTGAACTTTATATGAGATCATAATTAAAACTTTTGTTTTCTATTTACACACTGATAACCAGTAGTTAGTCCTGACTGCATCATATGATACTTTTATCCCTAAACATCCTCTACACCATATAACCTCATGTAGTGACAAAGCATGCTGCACAGAACAAGTTACCTTCATAAACTTAAATAATCAATGATTATTCCACAGATAAAATCAACTACACTCTGATAAAAAATACTTTTTTTTCATCCCCTAGACGAACGGTGCCCTCAGCATTTGCCTGTACTGCCTATGCCACAGGCCTGCCCTGACAGGCCACTTACACATTAGTGCTGAAAGGTGTGTGCAGGTTTTCGAACAACATATTCTCTCATTAGGACAGCATCTTTTTCAGGGAAGCCCTAATTCAGCAAGACAATGCTAAACCACATACTGCATCCATTACAACAACATGGTTTCACAGTAGAAGGGTGCTGAACTGACCTGCCTGCCCAGTTCCGACCGGTTACCAGCTGAAAACATCATGAAACAAAAGAATCTAGCATAGAAGACTGGGGACTGTTTAACCACTATAATCCTCCATCAGTCAAGAATAGAACACCCACTTCCAAAATCTCCAGCAGCTCGTCTCCTCAGTTCCTAGACGTCTACAGATGGTTGTTGAAAATAAAAAAGGACTCTTCATGCCAGTAAACATGTCCCCAGTGTTGGGCAAAAGGACAAACATCACACACACTAAGACATGAGTATGAAATCATAGTGACAGGTTATATAAGAAAGGTGACTGACAAACACAAGAACTGAGACCAGATTAAAATAAAATGTTCAATCTTCTTACAGCTTCATTTTCATTTTTTATTTAGTGTCCTTGTGTAATCACACTGTGGTGTCTCCAAACTGCAAATGAAAGCAGACGGTCACTTTCATACCGCCCCGATGGTATCTGTCCTTTAACCCTAATAATAACAAACCATATGTTTTTCATACTGAGGGGACTTTAAACTGAGAGGGTGTAAGGAAACACAGAGGAAGGGTAAGTTATTATTAGTTAAACCAGATACCTATAATTTAAATAAAACACCAGACATTAATGTCAGAAACTCTTTTCTCTTTCCATGTCTTAATTGCATCTCTTTGCTTAAATCTCAAGCTGAACCATTGTCCATAATAAACCCCCCATGTCACAAAAGTGTGACCTCCTTTCTTTTTGTTTGCTCTTTTACTTTTTATGGTCTCATCTCACCTCTCTCACAGTCTGTCCTTTTTTATTGTTCATTGTTCTCCTTGACTTTAAAGTTTTTTAAGGTGCTGTCATCCCTCCTGGTAAAAAAAAAGAAAGAAAAAAAAAAAGACAGAACCAGACGACAGTGATATACGGTACTCTCTCTCAAAAGTGGTCACGACTCAAGCTGATTCCCACTGTCCTACATAATGCTGCTAGTGCCTTTGGAGAAGCGTGATCTGGTGAATTACAAAGCCCACAAAGATGGCAATTACCCTCCAGCTTTCTGTCTTTCTCTTATCTGTAACCAGCTCACAGCTCCTCTAAGAAGATTCTACCTTCTTTCTGCAGTTCTCACTGGAGTGGACAGCAGCACCTTTTATAACAACAAAAATCCATAATGAATGATGCACAGAAAATCTGCTGACATGCTCATCTCTCAAGGACTCTGTTAATAATTTTATTGCTGGTTTTGTTAAAAGCTTTTGATAGTATTCCAAACAACTAGCCTATTCTAAACAACATTATTTGTTTGTGACTGACATGAACTAAATGCTACACCTCATACAGTACTTTTAAAACTTTGCCAATAAGTGAAGTCAACTGACTGCAAAATATGTATTGAATCACTAGATGGACTAAAGATTAAAGAATTTTTCAGTTTTAAAAAAGTGCATTTAACTGCAGCAATAAAAAGGTAAGAACAGTGGTTCTGTAAAAAATAAAATACATTGTCTGACAGCACCCTCTACTGGTCAAAGTAAATCACTGCAGACAGATTTAAATTTGTCTGGGAAAAGTGTTCCACCTAACAAGGTTGGAGACCCTTTTTGTTTCTTCTTTTATAGCTCAAAAGGAATATTTATCGCCAAAAAAACAAGATAGAATTCAAACCAGAGGTGCCCAATGTGGGGCCCGCAGGCCAATAACGGCCCGCCAGCAGTTGTAATGTCCCGTCGTCATTCATCCTTGAATTATATTAAGATTGTTGCATTGGCAAGCAGCCCTCAGGTTTTCATTTTGGCCCCCTCGGGGAAACGTTTGGACACCCTGGGTTTAAACAAAGCGATGCACACCACTGCGCCCTGCAGCAAAGATGTACTTTTATTGCAACTTCATTTTCACTTCAACAATTCAAATATACAAAACACAAGGACATTTTTAAAGTACATTCATCATTTATTTTCCATATAAATACATATAAAATACAAATATAAACAACATTTTCAAAATATTATTTCACTGGTGAACTGGGAAGAAAGGAAAAAAAAAAAAAAAAAAAAATTCCGACTGTAAACCTTTAGAGTTAGCGTGGGTTTGTGCTTCATAAAAAGGTGGAACTTTTTCCACACAAAACTCAATCTCATGTCCTCTGTCACCAGAGCGTTAGGGTCATGTTACAATTTAAGAACAAAATATAAAAACTAACTCCTGCCATTTGAAAACATCATCAGCACACTGCTTAAAAGCAGAAGAAAGGAAGTTCATTCCCGCTTTGTTGACTGAACACCTAAATTGTCAGCTTTGCATACAGAGTCTAGTAAGTGTTCGCAATTTGCCTCAGTAAAAGGACGAAGTCTGTTCTGGATCCTACAAGAACCACCAGGTTTACGCGGATTAATGTCACAACACTGCTTCATAGGAGAGGATGAAAAATGCTACTCTATAAGAAATTGCACTTTTTACTGTATGTCTTTACCATCAACAGCTGCTGTGGAGAAGTGGGTAGTGTCAGATGTAAACAAACTCAGCGCTGCACTATGTAACCAATCAATGACAGCACCAGTGTGGCTTTACTAATAAAACTGCAAACATTGCATCAGGCCTAGTGAGGAGAAAACATTTCAGTGCACATTTAAAAGAGGATAACTTTGATTACTTAAAGCTTTCTGAGAAGTTATAAAAAAAAGGTAAAAAAAAAAAGATTTTTAGGATAAGGGATTTCAGTGCAACTGTACAATTGAGGGCCCTACAGTTTTACCACAGGTGAAGCCAACTGGTCAGTGTAAAATAAAAAAAGTGGACGTCTGAAGAATCTGCATGTACCAGAACCTGAGCTTTGTAAATAAAAGCTCTTAGCTTAGTTCAGAGATCTAGATAAATCCAAGCTTTGGAAAAAGCACATTCTTAAATTGTGACCAATCAGTAGAAAAGCAGCCATGGGGGAAAAAAAAAAAAAAAAAAAAAAGTCCAAAACAGGTTTGGGCTGAATCTCAAAGCACCTGGTTTGCTTGTGTAAATAAAGCTCAACCCCAAAATAATGCCCCAGAGGTTTACGTCACTGATACTTTTCATGGTCTGCGTTCCCGTTCATGACTCCGTTGGTGTGGTGTGACCATGTTTGAGCCTGCAGCACTTTGGGGAGCCTCTTGCCTTTGGTGTAGGCGTGGTACCAAAAGTTGAGAAAGAGAAACAGGAAAATCAGGCCGTACAGGCCAACAATGTAGATAAAGATGGGGAACTGGTAATCGCAGTCCTTCATGAAGAAATACTGGGAGATGTGGGTGGTCACCATAGCAAACTGGATCTAAAAAGGAGAACAACTAAAGTTAGTGAGTTTATAACAAGAAACATTACACATTAAATCTATCTTATAATAAAAAGTGCAAAAAACACATAACATACCAGCTGAATGGTCGTGAGATACTTCTTCCACCACAGGTACTTCTGGTAGTTGGGGCCCATTGCAGTCATCCCATAATATGTATACATGAAAACATGAACAAAGCAGTTCAGCAGGGCATGGAACGTTCCCATTCCACCTGAAATGTGAAACATCACAAGAACATCAGAATGTCTCACAGAGAACAGGTAATGTTTCAGATCCTTTAGCACAGAGAGAGAGATTTACCTGGAGAAAAACGAACACCAAACCACCAGGTGAAGGGCATGATGGCATGATGGTAGACATGAAGAAACGTCAACTGGCTGTTCTTCTTCCTCAGAACAAAGAAGATCTAAAGGGAACAAAGTGTATATTTATATTAAAAAAAAAAAAAAAAAAAACACAAGTGCTACTGTTACAACTCTAAATGGAAAACAAAAAGTGTTACTTACTGTGTCCAACATCTCAATAAACTTGGAGAAGTAGTAAAGCCAGCATGTTTCTGCCATCTAGAGGAGGAAGGAAAAGTTGAAGCACTAATTCCAGAATTATGAACATAAACTCACAAAAGAAAAAGCAAACAACTAAAGGAAAAAAATAAAATGAAGTGGCTTACCCTTATAGCCTGGGGTGAGTCAGAGTAGTCAAGCGGGTCACAGCGAAAGGTGTACCCAGTTCCCCATCCTGACATTACAAACTGGAGAAAAAAAAAAAAATGCACCAATTACTTATCCCGCTTCATTAACAGGTTTGATGTAGCATATAATTTAAAATAAATGGAAGTTCTCATTGTAAATGAGACATGCTTAAATAAAATAAAAACACCACACAAGACTGCCTAAACTGAGTCATATTTCAAAGAATGTATCGCTCCCTTTTTGAGCCATGCTTCATCATACAAGGTGTTCCATTCAAAGAGCGATTTCAACATGGCAAATTCCAGTTTTACAGAAACTGAAGCAAAAACAAAAACTAACACACCTCATGGATCATGTAGAGCGAGAGCGCCACCACGCCAAAGTTGTAGACAATAAGGACTCCTTTGAGGTCAAAGGCTTTGCGGTTCTCCATTATTTTAGGTCCCAGCGATGTGACAAAGTAGATGTATGCTATGATGATGAGCGCTTGGGGGACCGGAGACGGCATGAGCAGCCAGTTCTCTGTCCGGGAATCTGCAACAGGTTTGAGAGATGGGCGGTGTTCAGATACAAAGAGTAGGGTCGAATCGTGAACAGAAGTAGACCCAGTAGTAATTGTGTAAAGGTCCGCTGTTACAAATGTGCAAGGAAACCCGTTTGTGTGAATGTTCCTGATGTTTAAGACTCACCTGCATTTTGCATTAACTCATCGTAAATGAGGGCAACGGAAGATTTTATGTTAGAAAATTCCATTTTCTGGCAGGAAACCCTGCAGTTCACCTAGGAGGGATACAAAAAAAAAAATAAAATAAAAAAAAAAGTTAAAATGTCAGTTTGAGGTGCACAGGTTCACTGACATTTAAACTGAACACATTGCAGAACAAGCTAATGATATTTGTCTGATAAAAACCTGCAAAAAAAAAAAAAAAAAATACCACACATATAGGGTGAGGTGTTGCAATCCAATGACTTTGATAAGACATAAACTTGTTTTACGTTACAAAAAGAAATTCTACCATCTTAATTATGAACAGGAAGTGGACTTATATAAAAAGAGGAAGGAAAAAATAAATTGTGCAACATAATCTGATAAACACAGACAGCATGCCGGTTCCTCCACATTCCTATGGAAATTTCAAGAAGTAGTTTCCACGTTTGAGATCACTTAATCCCTTTACAACATGCTACAATAAATCAGACTAAACTGTACACAAAATCAGTCATCCATGGCAGACTTTCTAAGACAAAACCAGGTGTGTGACAGGGAGCCACTAGTCTCATTGATCAGCTTCCTGAAAATTTCCCTGAAATTAAAACAATCTCAATGCTGCCATCAACGTATCACATGTTAACTCAAACTAAATTAATATTTTCTTAGTTATCACCAATTAAAATACCTAAAGTGTAAGAATGCACAAGTTGAGTTCATTGGAATGAAGAGATTTGATTCTACCATGTAGATCCATTAATACTGACCTGGTCTGATTAAAGACAAATTGACTAGACTCTCAGTAGCAGTCAGGCAAGTGTTCACACTTTTACTGGCCTGACTGGTTTTTAAAAACAAAAGCATTCTTGGACGAAATTACGGGAAATGAACCCTTGGAGACTTCTCTATTGAAACGGGTTACTAATACAAAGTTGAACTAAATCAGGACACTCAACTCTTTGTTACATACATCCCCTCCTAAAACAGTTGTGGTGCCCCAAATGTATGAAAAACTGTAAAACATACGCGAATGCTAGGCGTTATAGTCTTCATTCAGGTTTTCAAGGTGTGTCTACCTGATTGCAATGGGGACAGTTAAAGACGGAGAGAGAAAGGCAAGGCTGTCAGAAGTCTCTAATGAAAATGGCAAGTCTTGACACGCCAATAAACGTAATGGTCAGGGATCATGATGTAAAAAGGCTGTTCCTCCCAAGGCGACGGCTTAATTACTAGCGCTGTACGAAAAACTTAAGGTTCATAACAACTTAAAATGTTTTTAGGGCTACTATAAAAAGGTAAGGTTTAATTTGGAAGACTGATTGAATAGTTTCTGTACAGCATCCAAACTAGCTACAAGTATTAAAAGTTACGTTTAGCTTTACGTCGCGACGTCACGGTCCCAACGGGTACATCCATCAATCGCGAATGGCGTTTTCGATTTATTTCCCCGAAAAAAATATATAAAACGTTCTTGAAACCAAAACCAAGAAGATGCAAACCTTCAGTGTTACTTCGCTGAGATCCACTTGTTGCGTCGAGTTATCCTTTTCTCACCTCACGTTCCACCTGTTACTTTTCCAGCAGGTACCTCTGTGCACTGCTTCTTCTCCGCCTGCTTGCTCTTTATCATTCATCTCGGTGGGCGGGGTCGAAATTCTAATCACGCCCCGCGCCTTGCTGATTGGTTCATTTGTTGTCAAACGATCATTCTTTGGCGGTGTCTCATAGAAAACTATGTACAATTTGGTGAAAGAACAATATATCGTTTACGCATGTAATAACCTCAACTAGTTTCAATAAAAAAAGAAAAGAACAAAAGAAACAGAGAGCGTTGTTATTTTCCTTTGTCTTCATTATGTCTAAAATATGGATCCACTGGACAAGACATTGCTGGTTATTTGTAAAAAAAAAAAGTTAATATCTCAAATCACTTCATCAGAATTCAGATGTTTATATTGGCATTATGTAAATCTGGTAGGGCGTGTGTCCATGTTAGAGGTTTCAGCCAGACTCCTATCTGCCAGTTTCAGCAGGGCGTGACAACAAAACTTATAAACAAATGTAAATTTTACTGTTTTTCATGCCTGCTTTCTCCCACACTTGTAAGCAAAAGGTCTACAATAGTGATACTTTAAAAAAAATATATATATATCAGTACTTTATCAAATGTTTACAAAAATCATTGTAGACATTTATAATTTTACACTTATTTACACATTTTTCGTAGGTTTTAAGGCCAAACAGTCCCAGACTAAACCCCAAAATTTGGGCAAATGTAAACAGATTCAAAACATCTGCATTAGTCTTCATCACTGCTCCAGGTGTCCTGAAAGGCTGGGTTCACAGCAGATGGACCAGCAGCACCCTGTGAGACATAAAGATACTCATTTTAATTTCATGTTTTGAAAGTATACATTTATCTGAACATATCCTTTAGCTAAATAATACCTGTGCAAACAAATTAGGACTACACGTGATTATCCACTGTGTAACATGCATGTTTGTAGCCAAGTTAACTTAGCTAATTAGTGCTGAGCTTTTGTAATTGAAATTCCATGGATGACGCATGTTTATTAATAATCTAATTTCTGGTACAGCCAAGAAAAAAAAAAAAAAAAAAAAACAGCAACACAAAGACTTAATGAATGGATTCAAAGGGTTTTATTAGATTTGTCTTTAACAAAAACAAAATTTTACAAAAACACTTCAGGCTCTGAAATCTTCCTTACTGTAAGTTTCAATTGATCAGAGAGACAAAGCAGTCTGAAGATTTTATTGGACTTTAGATAGACTTTTAAAAGTTAAATGTAAAATAAACTAACCAGTGTGTCTCTCGTTCCAGATGCAAATTCAATAAAAAAAAACTGTATGAAATCAAGCCAAGTTATAAAACTAATTTAATGAAGACAGTCAGGTATTTCCTATTGCCTTTGGGGAGTTTTTCATTTATATTCTTTTGCTGTAGTGATTTCTAGAACAGTGTCTTATTTTTTTTTGTAGTTTGTAACTGATCTTTTCACAGTTTCTAATGAGCATGCTCCGAGTCAGTATTTTGTGAAGCATTGTGGTCTAGATAGGGATTTGCTAAGCTTCATTTAATTTCCTTTATTTAACCAGAAATATTCTTAGTCTAAACAGTGTTCATCTATACTTTTGTTTCAGCTGTGCTCTGCAGTCAACCTGACATCCGGCAACATTGATTATTAAGGACATTTCACTATCGCGATGTGAAATACAGATAAGACGTAATTTATAAGTACAAATAAAACAGGTGTAAAGGACCAAAGGACGAGAACTGAACACCGACCTTGAATACTGGAAATAGCTACAACCCTATTTGGGTATTACTAACTGCAGAAAGATCAATAGTAAAAAATACATCTTTTTAGTGATTTTCTTTATCCCTTGAATGCAGATTTGAAGGAAGTGGTTTAGTGAAATGTAAGAGCAAGTAAATACATTTAAAGGAAAGCAAAAGTATTCTCATGAGTAATTTTAAGACAGGTATGTAAACCTGTTTGTTCGTTTAAAAGTAAGAAGAAATCCACCAAAAAAAAAAAAATCATGTACACCATGGAAACCTGTAATTAACCCATGTTTTTTTTTTTTTTTTTTCCCTGTCTAATTTTTACGACCCCTACCTTCTTTTCCTGATTTGACTCCTCTTCCATGTCTGGGGTACGAAGGACGGGTACCCACGCCAGAATGTTGCAATCTTTGCCTCCACTGTACAGCTCCTAAGCAGACAAAGTGGATCTTTATTCAGTGTTAGAGAAAAAAATAGCTCTTTTGCCTTTTTCCTCTTCAGAGGTCGCATCAGCAAGTCATCCTCCTTCACCTCACTCCAACTACCTCCATGTCCTCTCTAACTGCATCCTTATATTGCCTCCTAATAATTTTCCAACATAATTGCAGAAAATACATAAATATATTCCTTAGTATTGAAAAAGGAAATATATCAAGGACACTAACGGGACTAGGTGTCTTTTCTTGGAACTCTGGAAGGACAAGCTGCCAAACTGCATTCTTCCAACAGTCACACACAGAAAATGCTCGTGTGGCACCGGAAATGAAATTACCTAATAAGGACATCGTGGACTGGAGAAAAGTCTACACCCCTTTTTAAAGTTACCTCGTAAGTACAGAATCTGTCAGCGCTAAGACAAAGGTATAGAAAAGTGGGGGGGAAATGAAAATCCTGATTATTATTATAAAAGGTTCGGCTACATATTGGTCAAAAACTAACTTGTCAAATTCTAAGCAGCTTAAATAATTATTATTAGCATTATTTGTCCAGCTGTGGTTGTTTATTTGTCCAAAAAAATAAATATGTTTCATACTCCGATGCTTGCGAAATATCAACTGTGAGAAAATAGATGTTGGCTGAATACAGGCTTGTTTTATCTCCTCCACTGAAGCTAAATTATCAAGCTAAAATTAACAAAGAGATGCAGCCTTTAAAATATTCTCCATTTATTTTGACACTGTAGCATTTAGTCAAATTTGCAAGTTTTGTCTGATCCCATCTTTAGCATGAAACTACTACTATTCAAATGTTTTGTTGTTTAATCATTTGCATGTAAAGCTGGCAGTGCTGTGTTTTTAAGACTTCTGTGGCTGTCCCATAATAAAATGCATTATAATTTAAAGTGAATACCAATATGACTTTTATAATGCTGTAAAGTTCAGTCTTGCAACTTAATTTACTTTAAAATACGTTAAGTAAAAAAAGTGGAATGTTAACATTTATCTAGCTTTATCAGGCTGTGACATAACACCAGTGTCAATCTGTTCCAGTGGTTTCTAAAAATGTTATCGTCCAATCTTGAAAAAAACAACAACAACAAGTGTTTTGTAAGTTACAGAGCATCGGGACTATAAAGTATCTGATTATATCTATTACATCACATATATCTGAGAGTTAAAGGGAGAACCTGACAAATTCTGAGCACCTACAGCAAAGAAGTGACACTTGACTGGAAAAACAAACAAAAGAGGGTAGGTAGAAACTCCAACAAAGGAAGTGCTGCTGAAAGACGGGCATGTTGTCGCTCCCTGGTACTTTTGTGTTTCACCTGATAGTCTGGGTGGAACTCGCAGCAGTCCACGTTATTGTAGTGACCCCTGAGCATCGTGACGAGTTCTCCTGTGTGAAGGGCATAGACCGCCACCGAGCTGCCGCAGGGCACGAACACAAACTCCGGGCTGCAGCCACGAGACACGGTGAACTGCAGCTTTTTACGACTCTCGTTACAGACCTTGCCGTAATTTACCTGAGAAAAGACAAAGAGAGGAAAAAAAAAAAAAAAAAACCTAGGTTGAATGTGTCTATAAATGTTATAACATTTCCTGGATTAACACATTTAATGCCTTAAGTTTTGAATTGATTAAATGTAACTTTAGAGACTAAATGACTTCCAGAACTTTCTCAGGACAGGTGAAAAGAACAAGCCTGTTACATCACCTTGCTGAGGTCTGATCTGAATTCCTATTTGGAAAACCTACAAGACTTCTGTGATTCATCTTATTGACATCTCGCAGACATGACAAAGCATTTCCTGTTACACCATAATCAAAGCTGGATCTCTGACCTTGAAGATCTTCTACCTTTAAGTCGCAGGTAAACATGCTGTTTCCTGCAGCTTGAAGAACCATAGAAACAAAGAAGATATGCAAAAAATAGATTTCAGAGGAAAGATTTGGAAAAAGCTTTATGCTGAAATGTTTCTGTGCTGTGAGGTTATGTGTTTGACCAGAATTAAAAATACTGACAGGAGACACTAATCTCAAGTTTTTAAACTGTATCCCGCTAGCTCAGTTTGTGAAACACACCATTTATCGGCTTGTTCATCTCTCTGCTCTGATTTCTTGATGTCACTTTCCCACTAACTTGACCCAAGGTAAATAATCAAATATTTAATCTTGTAGTGCCTGTAAGAGCTGTGATCTTAACACAACAGGGCTCAGATTGTAAGGCTTACTCATGCTTAGTAATGTGCTTTTTTTTTGTAAATGCAGACATGTATATGACCATAAGTGCATACTCATATAAATAACAGCAATGGAAATATCAGAGCTTCCTATACATTGAAATTATTTCCAACTACATTAAAATCTATTTTAAAACAATGGTTTTATAAAGACATTTAGGTTTAGTGAATGAATTTAATCTGCATGTTGAACGTATGCCAGTGTGTCTCTGTGGCTCAAAAAGCAGAAGAAGAATCACTTATTTACATTGAAATTTAACTCCAGTTTCCTCCCACAGACCAACAAACAGGCATGTTCAGTTATCTGGGAACTCTCCATTGTCCCTAGGTGAGAGTGAGAGTGTTTGTTTTTTGTCTCTACGTGACCCTGTGATGAACTTGCGACCTGTTCAGGGTGTACCCCGCCTCTCTAACTGACTGCTAGCACCAGCGACCGGAAAAAGAAAACAGCAGGTAAAGATAGTTTGTTCAGTAAAAGCCAAGTGAAACTCATCTACTGCAACTATATATCAAAATGGGAAAAAAAAACCTTCATTTAATAAAAAAAACAACTAAAACTTACCAGTGTGTTTTCCCCACTAGCACTATTCCATAGTCTCATGCGGTCATCTGTTCCAGTGGTTAGGAGGTAGAGGCCATCAGAAGTAAAACAGAGACCATTCACTCTGCCATTATGGGCTGTGTTAACTGGTGAGAGGAAGGTTCTGTTTAAACCACATAGTAACTGCTCTTGATGAATTTGCTGTTAAAAACATTTCATTGGGATGACCCAGATTGGTTGAGCCGCACCACATGTGTGAAAATGTCTCTCTGCATAATCAGAATGCTAAAAGATAACAGCTAACGTAAACTAGATCGGCTGCAATCTGGTTTCCTTGAATACAAACAGATCTCAGATAGGGGGTAAATATATACAAAATTTGCAGAATCTTGATTGCAAAGTCAGACTGTGCAAAACTAATCTTCACGTTCTGCAGAAGCCTGTTAATCACTTGATTATTCAAATCAGCTGTAGGATAGTGGGCCTCGAGGACCAGGACATCTTTGCTGTAGGCAAAACAACAAGTCTAGACTGCTTAGGATAAAAACAGAAAAAAACCTTCTAATAAGAAAAAGAAAAGGGGGAATGAAGTTTACCGGTCTCTGAAGAGGCTTTAGACTTCTCTCCATTGTGCTGGTCCAAAGTGAAGAGACAACCTGCAGCTCGACGCACGTCCCACACCTTCACCTTGCTGTCTGCACTTAAAAGGAAGGCATAATAAAAAACGATGTGTGTGCATTTTATCCCTCTGCGTAACTAATGAATTATGTTGATGTATTTAAAAGTCAAGCCAACATTTGCAATACAAGACTCGTGCTTTATTCACATCAGCACGTGCAACCCTATTTTTTTATTGTTTGTTTTTAAAGGTCAGTGTTTCTTTGGGAATTCACACACTGGCTCATACATTATTGTATGTGCCTCTCTTTGCCAGCAGTGTTCAAAATCACTTACAGTCCAAAGGCACAGAAGCAAACCGATCCCCACGAGGTTAATTAGCAGGTCTAATGTGGCATGAAAAAGGTGGGGACTGTATCTACCATATGCTAAACTGACACGGCTGCTAAACCAACACATTGCCTATCTGGTAGTGATGTTACCATTATCCTTGACTCAGCGTCTAAATGCGGCCAGATGGCTGCGTTGTTATAAGACACAAACTGCTGGGGGCACAACACGGTGAACATTCTGACATTATAAATTAGCATTACCCTTAAATGTGGCCCAAAGGTATTTACTAAGCTAAAGGGAGGACAGCTGCAAACAGAGCTTACCTGGCAGTGGCTAAGATGTGCCCGTATCTGGGCGACCAGCGCACAGACAGCACTTCTGCTCTGTGACCTGAATTGGCAAACATGTTACAGATTATAACATGAAAGCATGCAGTCATACGTACAGTGCATATGGGAACACTTCTACGGTTTATGGGTATTTTTATTACACGTGTCAGATACAGCTAAAAGAAGATTCTAAGCTTTCCTTTTTACATTTTAACTAAATTCTTTGCGTTGACAAAACAAAAGCTGACATTTCTGTAAATGACTGAATTCTTCCTTTCAAAAAAGATAAATCAGAGCTCTAAATTTCTGTGAAACTGATCCTGACAACCTCAAGTCATTTTGGCCATTATCTCAAAAATTTGGCACACCTTTTTTTTTTTTTGTTGTTGTTGGTGATCCTCCCATTAGTTGCAACAGAAACGTTCAAGCTCAACAAGTATGGATGGGAAGCAAAATATCAACTGTCTCAGCCAAGAGAGCATGAAATGGTTTCACTCAGGATTTCTCTACAATATCTAAGCTGAGATTTTTATCAGCTCCTGACACAGAAGCACTTCCTTTTTGCTTTACTGTAGAGACTATATGAAGTTATTATTGTTTTTTTATTATTAATAAGCTACTTCTAAAGTGCATTCTTATTGTTCAGTATGGTGTGCAGAAGGATGAAAAACAGAAACTGATTCTAACTTTAGGCAAGTCTGAAACAACAAAACCTAAAAATGGTTGGAACTTTCGGAACTCACTTCACTGCAGGCAAAGTTAAGGTATTTCGGTGCACTGACCCTGAAGGACATGAATCCGTGAGCCAGACTTCAAGTCACACAGTTGGATTTTAGGGTTTGTGGTTCCAACTGAAAACACAAAGACACAGAAATTGTTCACACTGAGCAGAACAGTGTTTATTCCTCAGTTAAAAGCAGAAAAAAAGCCTAATTAAATAAACACAGATTAAGATTAATCTGCATTATCTTCATTTTATTGAATAAGTCAGAACAATCTATACAAAGAAGAAGAACCTCACAAAAGAAACAACTTAAAATCCAAGTGTTGCCTGATAAGATAAATATGAGAACTGACTGATAAAAACATCTGATAGTAAAGAGTTAACACACTCATGCCCAGCTACCATGAAAACATGAAAGGGGACAAAAGAAAAATGAGAAATCTGACAGGTAAAACTGAATGTTCCTCAGTTATAAACCAGCATTAAGATCAAGAGACTTTTCAGGAACCTTTAAAATTTTTGGCATTAAAACAAAAAAAAAACAACAAAAAAAGAAGACTACCAGGATGTTGCAACCTGTTTGACGAGCACAGCTGAGGAGGAAGAAAAGACACGAACTCTAGCCCAGAGGCTGCGCTAAAGGAACTGGTTTGTGGAAACTTGGTTTTGCGTATGTAAGAACACACACTCAGCAGGCGGGATTAACCTGTTGGTCCTGCTGCGTAGCCTGAAAACGCAGAGATTCCAACACTGTCTCTTTTTACTGAAGTCGGTTCATGTGTGCTCCTTCTTCTGACCCGATTCTGTCCCCTTTGGGAACGTGGCACTTCACAGCCTGGGGTACTTTAAATGGATAACATCTGTGTTGTTTTGTGGAGCCTCGTCACGTAGCACGCTGTCTGAGGCAACAAACTACTGAGAAACAAGATGGTTTATGGGATTTCTGTCCTGTGTTTTACGCTTTTTAGGACAGAGTGATGGAAATACAAGCAGCTGTGGCAGATCAGCAAAGACATTCAAAACCCACCTGCAATGAGGCTGTGCTTCCTGGCGATGGGGGACAGGTGGTGACTATAGACATTACCTTCAAACTCAAACACCTCGGCAGGCTAAATGATAGAATATGTAAGGAAAAAAAAGAGACAGACAGTCATAAAAGATATCTATATGAGCAGGGCTGTGCATATTTGCATATATATATAAATGTTAAATGAAAAGCTAATCTAATGATTAAATGAACAATGGTGGCCTTAAAGTTTAATAGTGGCATAAAGTCACCAGAGGACAGAGGAGCAGAGTTCAGCGAATAAAATTAGATCAAAGGAGGAGAAGAAAGGAGCGCAGCTCAGAGGGCAGCTTGCTCGAGCAGCAGCGAGGGTTACAATGCAAATTCATTCGCAAACATAAAAAGCCTCTCTGTCCTCCATTTGTCAGTGTGTGCCAGCATGGACATCACCAATGGGTGGGGGCTCGGACATGCACAGAGGCAACTCTGTTTGCATACAAATGCCACACACACACACACACACACAAAAGACAGATTGCACAATAATGCAAAACATACAACCCAGTTTATTTTTAAATATGAGAGCGTGTGCATTTGTGGCACACAGACACAGAAACTGAGTAAACTAAATAAAAGGTCAGTGGGTTATTTTCTGTCCTTTCTGTGACCTTTTGCAGTAAATGTGGTGCCAGTGTAACTCTAGCACAGCTCTGAGCCTGCCATATGGGACAATGTGGCGCAGAAAGGTAGAAAGCATGAAGCCGAAAAGAAGAAAGAGAGAATAAAAGATACTGAAAAAAGCAGAAAAGTGGCAGAGCTGCACACTAGAGGTCATCGTACAATCATACGTAGTCCCTTAGCCCTTCAATAACCCTTCATTATACACTGCACAGAGCAGACAAACTGTACGGATGTTTTTATAAAACTTTAGTGGATCACTTGGTGAAGACAATTTTAGGTAACGTGGCTCACCTTTAAAGTTTCTGTGTCCCAAACTTTCATGGTTTTGTCAAAAGAACTGGAGACAAACATTCCTGTGTCATAAGGATACCACTGGACCGTTTCTACACTGAATTTGTGGACGTGTCGGCTTGACCTGAGACAATAAAAATAGCACCACTGCAAAATCATACTAAAGGGGGATTTTAAAAAACATTTTTGCACCAGTGAAAAAGGTAAAACAATGACTGTATTGTTACATGAATGACAATCAGAAGATTAAAACTTAAATAGAATGCCACCCTCTAGTGGATGAAAATAAATAAACAGGGTAACATTTACCTGCCTACTGTACAGACTGCCTTACATGTGTACTGTATTTTGCTACTGTAGTTCTCCAAGTCGTAGATGACGATTACTCCATCAGCACCTCCAGACAACATGCTAACGACAAGAAATATTAACTTCTCATAAAGAATTTGGCTAAATTAACCGCAGGACAGAGTCATAGAAGTAGCTTTAACTGTTACAATTTATAGTATTACATTTTTCATGTAATATTGTCATTTTTATAACAGTTAAAAAACTGTGAACTTACTATCTGCCCTCAATTGTTTCAATGTCTATGGTATTAATTCCATTTCCATGGATTCGATCCACATCTCGGTCAGGATTTAACTTCAGACTGAGGACCCTGAAGAGATGAACCACATGAAATCATGAGCACAAATCACAACATTATTAAAAAATATGTAGAAGAAGGAATGCAGTATTAAAAAAATATTGACTAAACGGACAACACTGAGCTGTTCAACTTTCTACAATCTAAATATTTCAAAACACTGACATTAAAACAATTTTAAGCTTGTAGCAATTCCCCCAAAATAAGAGGTAATGATTAAAATAAGTTAATATAAATTGAACATAATAAACAAGCATATGAAAGTTTTTCCAAAAATCTACAACAGTCATGTCAGAGGAGTAAAACAATATATTTCCTGCAAACAGAATCACTTTTTGCTCAGAGATGGAAGCGACAGGGTTGGGAAGTGTTAATAGAAACACTTACAGATAGTTGTACACATTCACCATGAATTTAGAAATGTCAGTCTGCAACCACTAAAGTTCAGCTTCGGCTTTTGTAAAAACAACTACTACTGGTTCATGAACTAATTATAAAAAAAAACTTTTTTAATTATCCAAAAACTTATTTTATATAAGCATACCTATTTGATATGATGTTTGCATGTCATTGATCTCCATGTTCATTTATTTAGTTTGACATTAGTAAGCGGTTTTACTAAATGAATGAAACATATCCAGAAAGAATTTTCTGAGTGTCTTCATATACTGCCAATCTTTTTTTGTCCTTGAAAAACAAGAAGCAGGCATATAAACAACAAATATAGAACTGGATCTCTGTCATCCCAATATTCCACAGTAAATAAATTTGTTGTGGAGGTCTAACACGTTTTTAAGTTTTCAACTAAATGAAAGAATCGCACAAAAACTACAGATTTATTTATTCTCACCTCCTTGTTGACTCTGCACGTTTCAGTCGCAAAGGGTCATCCAGACCCGCTTGTCTTGCCGTCAGAAATCCCAACATTGCTTCAGTTTGAAGAGATTTGCACTGACGACTTAAAAAATAAATCCTAAATAACACGAGCTATTTAGCTGACATGATAGCTCAAAGGCTAACATGTTTCCCACAATGAAGTGAGATTCTAATCCATGCGGAATAGCTGCTAATTATTCTAAATTATTAATCGTGCTTAGATTATTAATTAACACTAAATAGGTCTTTAACATGTGTCTAGAGGGCGGTTTTCAAGATATTACTGTTTGTTTTGAGATGTTTTGTCTAGCTTCCGGTCCGATCTAAACAAAAGGACGCCATGTTGGCTGCTAAGGACAGTCAATGACAAGAACGATGATTGGTCGAGGGAACTACCGTCGTCCAATCCCAACACAGTTTGTTGGTTCTCCTTCAGACCCACGCGCCTTTTACACAAACAAGAGGCTGCGAGTGAACGGAGGGGAAACGATTCACTCCAGAACCTTCGGCTTGTCCTGTAAACATGAGCAGGATTGCTGGTATCCTACGGCGTACCTTTGGAATAGTACGAGAGCACGTCGGGACAGACCATTTTGGGAATAACTATTACTTTATCCCTGAGCAGAAAACATGGACAGGTATAACGTCATTTATGGTACAATTTAGCCATTTGTGATTTTGTTAGCAATTCTTACACACAAGTTAAGCTAACGTAGAAAAGTGCCCAGTGAGTTAGTAAATTGGTAGTAAACTGTTTCCCTGACATCTTCAGACAGAGTCTTGTCCCTATGAATTAAACTTATCTTGTTTTTGCTGCTTTCATTTTAGCAACTTAATCCTAATCAAAAGATGACTGCACAAGTTTCGTAATTGCATCAATATCCCAGTGCTTTCTTGCTGTTTGTAGATTTGACTTTAGTTTTCACCTTTTCCTTTGTGTAGTATTAATAATCTGCCGCTTGATGGCGCAACAACCTGCACTGTAGAGTTTTTAGTCAAGATTTCCTTCTCTGCTGCATATAATCCTCTATTTTAAAGTTGATACAAATGTTGGTACACTGTTAAAAGTAAAATCCCCCCTCAACACACTCACACACATACACTACTGCGTATGAAATGGTAACTTTTCAGTGATGAGCACAGTTGTCAAGTAGTGAAGTACAAATACTTTGTTACTATACTTAAGTAGAAATTTTGGGTATTTATACTTT
>JARVJO010000394.1:8581170-8636171 GCA_031762555.1 Cynodonichthys magdalenae | reverse complement strand
CAGAGGAGGTGCTGAGGAAGGAAGGGGGTCCACATTGCTCAAAAAGCCTTACAAAGGATTCTGACTTCCTGGCTCAGGCCTTTTTTTATAACCCATTTGACAGGGTTCAGGGTGGGTGGGGGGTGTTTCATGAGAATAGGTGGTCTCAAACAGAGAGGGCTAAAACATTGCTTCCACTTTTGAACACCGCTTCCTGCGTTTAGGTACCACTAACCCACAGGGGAAATCAAAGTATTCTTTTCAAAGTCTTACTACTTTTATGAATTATTCTTCTCTCTTCTGCCATGAGTCGCTCAAAGCTCAGTGGGATCAACAGGGACAAACAGAACGATGGCTGAATAAAACTAAAGCAAGCAAGCCCAGACTACACCCAGGCTCCTCCTCTCACCAGAACTGATGCAAAACAATGACTGGCCTTTTCCTTCTAAACCTCATCCCACATCACTAGGCTCTGGAATAATGGGTAACCATGGTTACAGGCCTCACACATCCCCTCCATGTTTTTTTTTTTTTTTCAGGAAGAGACTGCGAGCGAGAGGAGAGGGTGTCCATATCGGTACCTGGGTTCCCTCGTCTCACCGATGCTCATCGGATCGCTCCATCTTCATAAAGCTGTCATTACGATTCACGTGTTCAGCCTCTTGCGCACAGCTCAGCTGGAAGGAGATAAACTCGCCCGAATCTAGGCTGATGGGCTCGCTGCATCAAGGCAGCTTTTTTGTCCCGCCACTGTGTGAGACCTGAAACTCCCTGCGTCTGACTGAGAAAGCTGCTTTGTCAAGATGGAAGCGATGATTGTCATGCCGTCGCAGTCGGTAGCTCCTGTTTTGTCTGCATTGCAGTCTGATGAAACACAAGTGAACGTGGCGGGGTTTTCTGAGCTGCAGATGTAGGTGTTGATGGTGGGGCGGGGTGTGACATAGCCCACCTGTTGGGGTCAGGTGCGGGGAGATCGTTCCAATGTTCTCTGTCTGCGTTTCTTTCAAAGATGATGTTGATTGACATGTGCTCCCCTGACATTCGTGTCTGCAATGAAAACACGGCAAAAGCAACAACACAAGATGCCCGCAATGACATTGTAGAGGTGAGAAACCTCTCGGGTCGCCCCCAGCAGTTCTCACCTGGGAGCTGATGTGTGAGGTTTAGAGGTGGGGGTGGGGGGGTTGGTGTGTGTGAGCGTGTTGAAGCAGGTGATGGAGTTTAGCGGGGTGTGTTCAAGGTTCAAAGAGCAGCCCTCAGAGCGCATCATGTCTTATTTTAACGAATGGGGAAGGAAGAAGTACGGCTGCCACGGCAACCCCCTCACCCATCCCTATTCGTCCTGTCTCCCTTCTTCCTTCCTTCCTTCCTTTTCTCTCCCCTCCCCCAGGATCCACAGCGAGGCTCACAGATGAGTTGTGCTCAGACAGGTGAGATGGCTCATGAATATTTATGCGGTGGGATTTCATTCCTCCCTGCCGCTGGACCCTCCCCCTCTCTAAGGCAGTGCTGCGTTTGTCCTTCACGGTAAAGAGGCAGCGTCCTCGTTGCTGTCCCTCAGGTTAATCTGCCTGCTCTAGCCAGTTGTGTGTGTGTGTGTACAGGTGTGTATTTGACTATTAAATAGGTTTCCCCTAGTGAGTGATGAGAAGACAGACCTGTCACAAGGGCACCTGCTGAGATCCTGACCTCCTAGCGAGCTTCATACCATACCTCTTTTTCTCTTGTTGATGTCTGTATGTGACAAGAATAATGTGCAGGTTTGTTGACAATCAGAAAAATACCAAATATTTGCTGTATACGTTTTTCAATGTCATGAACATTGGGGGAAAATAGTAAACAAAACAAAACCAAAATAGAAAAGCTGTGTGTGGAAAAACTACATGAACTTTGGCTGCTTTCAAATGATTTTTGGAGGGAAACAGCAGCCAGGTTCTGCTAATCAAGTACACTTCACCAAAGAGGATATATCATGCAAAAAACACTTTTAGTTTTTAAATGCATATTGTTGTGTATTTGGAATCTCTAAAAAAACATAAATGTAGTCTCCCAGTTATGTGTAGATCTAGTCTTTATGATTTGGGTGATCTTTTTCAACGTGTTCAGTTTTCTCTATTATGTTTTCTGAACTATTATGTCACAGTATTTGTGTATTTCCAAATAAGGTCTGGACTTACCAACTATAATTTTGTCGCCTTCATTCTCCTCTGGTTCTGGGTCAGACTATGGCTCCAATGTGTAAGGCTGGATGGACAAGTCTTAAGTTGTTGACATTTTTTTTAATTAATTTGTAAATAAAAAGTTGGGGGGGTTTAGCATTTTGCAGGCGTTAACAATGTTAATGGGAAAAGACATCAGCAATAACCATAGAGATGTCAATCAGAGAAGGGTTAAAATGTCATCTGACCAACAACTTGAAGTTGATCATTATACAGTGAGGTGAAAATATTTGAGACTGCTACAGATTTTCCCAGTAGACATCTGAACAAAATCACCCTAAGGTCAGACTGTGTAATGATTAAGGAAATTGAAAAGAAAAGAAAATAAGATCCATCTCAGACTACAGGCCTCATTTAGAAGGTTAAATGTTAAGGTTTATGAAGATTGAACAGGTATATTTTGTAGAGACTGGTTGCCAGGAGAAAACTTCTTCTCTCTAAACCGAATACGACAACATTAACAGTTGTGTCTGAATGTACAGTTGCTTATGGCTAGGTGGATGCAATAACTGCAACTTTATAAACCTAAATTAAATGACCAATTTAACGTCATGCCCGTTTTAAACCACCACCGTGTGAGAAACACCACAATCAGACTGACGGGTTTCCTCCCAATTTGTTTGTGTTGGGAGGATCCAAAATATATGTAGGCTCTGTGTTTGTCATTAAAATCCCCTGGATAAAAGATGTTGTGGAAAGGGTTTAGTCATGCTGCAAAAGGCACCAACATAAGAAAAAGAGCCGTGTTGGTGTGTGACAGAGGAGGAGATGGAACGTTGAAGAGACAGGGAAAACTAGGCTCCCCTCTTTATGCCTGTTATCTAGGCATTAGCTGAAGCTAAGCACATTGCAATGTGGGGGACTTTAATGCAATTTTACCATTTCGGTCTGCTGCCACCCACATCCCTGCAAATTTGGATATGATCTGTTTGTTATTGGCATTAAATGTATTCGCTGGTATAGCCCAGAGAACACAACGTCTTGTTAGCTCCCAGTTGTTTTGTTATTGTAAGTTTATGTAAGTCTATGATGATGATGATGATGATTTTGCTCATTGCTGGTGCAGCTTTGCAAGACTTTTATGGGATTCGGTTTAGATTTTCAAACTGAGTAACAAAAATCAAGCTGCAGAGCTGGAGCCTGTGAGGCCCTATAGTGACAATCTAGAGGGAACCAAGGCAGAACTAAAGCATTACTGGCCTAATTAGCTGGCCTGATTACTGTATGTACCGGATAAAGTATCATCCACATAAGACATAATTACAGAACAGAATATGTATGAAAAATGTTTTTGTCTATGCTAAAAAATAGAGGGGGGGGGATGTACACAGACAAACAACTGCATGCACCTCACTTTGCCACATTTTAGAAAGTCATCATTTATCCATCCCAGTGCCAGACCCATTTGTTTCAGCTGAAGTAAACATTAAGGCCATCAGTCTGCAGTGTGGTTGCATCCATTTGTCCACGTCTGGTCGGCTGCAGTGAAACTGTGATGGAATCCTGACAGATTGTCTGTGTTTTGGAGCGTGTTGTTTTTTTTTCCTTTGCCCATACATTTCTCTCCTAGCCGTGTTTGCCATGCATCATCACTCTCTCCCTCCCAGCTCCTTCCTCCTCCTCCCTTCCTTGCCTTATCATTTCTCAGAGGGATGGAAGTGATAGATAGACATCCAACTACCTGTGAGAAGAAAACTATGGAAACACATTACTTGTTATTTTTGAGCACGCAAAGACATATCCCTCTTGCTTTCTTTTATTCTCTCTTCTTAGGCCCCCTTACCCAACGTCCTGCCTTCGTCTCCGTGTCACTGTGTGCCAGCCAAACTTGTCTAATCAGCAGATTTGACCAAAATAATTGGCAGTGGCCTTGCTGCCAGCAAGCGTTGTGCTGTATACAGATAGGGAAAAGGAGCACTTAATATTCCATGCAGCCTTCGCGTCTCCTGTTCTCTGTGATATCTGACCTCTTTTGTCTCCTGCTGGGCTTGATGTTGATTTTGGAGGGCATTGTTAGCCAGAGCGCCGTGATTGGAAGAGGGTTGTCGGCGAGGGGGGCCGTGGTTGGTTGGGCTAAAGGAAGGCTGATTTGCATAAAGGCTTAGCCCAGATTTGGAGCCACTCAGCGAGATCTGAGGAGAAGGGCCCGAGGGCCGCGAGGTAATCATCCATGGCCTGTCACAGCATTGTCATCCCTCTGAGTGTGTGTGTGTGTGTGTGCGTCTCTACATGGAAAGCATTGTGTCTGCGCTTCTTTGTTTTTATACATTTATTTTTTTTTGCATCTTATGTGCATCGTTGACGAGCAACCTCCATCAAGTCACACTTGCTTTCTTTCTTCTCTCTTTTTTTTTTTCCTCTAGGAGGGCGTCTCCGTGCCAAGCGGATGGTAGTGCCAGCCAATCCTGCAGTGCATGAATATACGGAGGGCAACATTCCGATAGAGTGGGATGGTAAGTTTCGACTGCAGAATCTCTGCCACATATTGCATTTATCACTACTGTAGATAAATGTCAATCTTGACAAAATGTCTACTGATCAGAGTGAACAAAATACTGCACAACTTAAATAGAATGATAGATTCATGGCTGCATCTTCTGGGATCTTGTGTAATTCACCCATTTAGTCTGATTTAATTTTTCCTTTATAATTTAAGATCGGATGGGGAGTAGGGTGAGTTTGTCAAAGATACCTTCAGCTGGTGTTCCACAACCGTACCATAAAATAGTGTTTCGAATTTCTTACAACTAGATACAAACTGTTCCGTGTGTCTCAGACTGGCTTTATCCACCTTAAACCCCTCATCCTGCTTCGCCCCATCCCTCATGCATTTTCATCAGGATGCAAATAAGAAACGGATAAAAGAGGGCCCAGAATCCCCCGGTGCTCGCTGGAAAGAGTTGCAGAATCTCTCTCTCTCTCTTTCTGCCTCTGTCTTCTTTCTGGATCCCTTTAACCTTCTCTGCTGTGCAGTCAGCTCAGCCAAAAAAACTAAGAGGAAGACGTGATAGACACAGTTCTGCTCTGGAGAGAAAAGGAGGGACAGAGGTATTGATGAAGGATGACAAAGCATGTACTTTAAAAAAAGAAAAAAAGTGAACATCAAAGAAGATCCTCATGCTCTCTGGTGAGACACGGCGCTCACTGGCCCAGCTCTGCCTGGAACAAAGAAGTATTACTGTTTTTGAGTTGATCACAACCAGCTCTGTATGTTTCCCTTTAGATAAAGTTTAAAAACCCAGGGTACACTCCTCTTCCATCCAGTAGCGCTCCTCAGTTACTCAGTGATGCTGTAGCTGCAGCCTTTAAATATGTCTGCAGGTTTTGTTTGCGCACCGTATGTTCGTGTGGGTGTTCTCACTCACTTTTCTTTCCTTTTTTTTTCTCATCTCTACTCTTCCAGCTTGGATTCGAGGCAGGCGGAAGGAGCCCCCCTCCATCGAGGTACGTCCTCCCCCCTCCCCTTCGCCCAGCTTCCCCGCTGCGCTGATGGTTGGACTCTGTAGGACTAGTTGCAAGGGAAGAGAAAGAAGCGAAGATGGAAAAGGAAAAGCTTTGATTTGTTTTAGTGTTGCGATTTCAAACTGAATCTAGGAACTTTAGGGGGACAGGTGTTAAAATAAACAGCAGCTGAAGTGCATTGATGGTGAGACTGAAAGCAGAGGCAGCCTCTGAACAGGGGGCTCACTGACATCGTGTCCTAGTTTACTTTCTTTTTTTTCCAGCAGAATCCTCCATCGTGGCTTTTTGTGTTTTATTTCTGGCATTCTCCAAGATGGGAATATTGAAGGCGTGCAGTTTTTTTTTTTTTGTTCCCGCCTCCCCCCCTCTTGTGTTCCTCTCACTGGGTTTATTGCTCTTTAAATGTGAGAATGCTGGAATTTTTTTGGCCGGTAAAATGTGGGTCTATAGGAAATCCCTTGGAAGGCCAGTGCCTGGGCACTCTTTCTATCTCTCTGTCCGGTGTCCCTGCCAGTAGCCAGTGCCATCCCCTGCCTCTTTTGCCAGAACATTCTCTTCCAATTTTCTGCCTCGCGTCTGCCCAATAGCTGCCATCGACAGCTGGACAGTGTTGATGTGGCCAAGGCTGCACTCCCAGCACATTACCCTTCCCCTTGTCACACTCCCTCTCTTCCCGCTCCAAACCGACATAAATTGATTGGATTAAATCCTGTCATTAACAGGCTGGAAAAGCAGCTCAGTATGTTTGTCTCCCTCCCCAAAGCAGGGATTTTTGGCCACAGCTCTCCCCTCTCTTTTCCAGTCCTTCAGTTTTGCCAGCGTACAGCAGCATTATGCCCAGTCCTCCCTTCCTTTTTGGCTCCCGGCTCCAGGGCGAGGCTAACATCACTGGACACTAGCTATAGCTCAAGTGGATAACTTTTCCACCAGTGGACTGTTTAGATTCTGATTGTTTCCATGAATTAGAACGACTGCTGGTGAATACTTCCTGTTACGTTAAGCTAAGCAGACTGAGAACCACATTTTTAATCAGGAGTTATTGAGGAAGTAATCTTGAGTTTAACAAATGTGCTTGTTTTCTGGAAATGTCTCACCTAAATGTTTTTAAGTGCAGTTTTGCAGTATTTCTCTTTAGCTTTTTTTTGCTGCAAAAACCATAAAAAATGTTGATTAGGGAGAGGAAATGATCACAGCTTTAGTTTGGACATTCCAGCTAGTAATCATTTGGTCACAGACCTATTTTTTTGTTTGTTTTGTTTTCCTAATCTCCTGTGAACAGCTCAACATTTCCAACTTCAGACCTTTAAATATCAGAAAAGGGAGCGGTCAGTATCAGTGCTGCAGTAGTTGTGGGTTTTATACCGCCAGGTAGTCATGACGGGTATTAAAACTTGATTATATCAGTGTAATTAGTCATTTATTTAATAGATAATACATTTTATAAGAATTATTTAAAGGGACATAGTGTTAACAAATGAAATCACAATCAAAAAGTGCTAATTGTAGTAAAATGTGAAGTTTGTATTTTGTTCAATCCATCCTGCAGCCTTTTAATAATTATCTGAGTCCAGATTGTGTGAACGTGGTATTTATTTTTCCATTTAGTAATAATTTATGTGGCTACTTAGTAGATAAATGTACTTTGTGAATAAGGATCTTTTTTTTCCTATTTATATACGGTGGTGAAAAATAAACAGCTTTTTAACAGATAATTCCAGCAGCAAGCACCAACACTGTTTTGGTTTATTCCACAGGAGCTCATGATGAATGAGTCCCAGAGGAAGGCGATTAAGCTGAAGGCCAAAGAGTTGGAGGAGAAAGATCAGGCTCTGCAGGCTAAAGAGTACAAGGAAGGTCTGGTGGCGACTTCTACAAAGACTGCAGCCAAGGGCCACGCAGCCGCCACCGTCTTTGGCAAGCAGGAGATCAGCGAGGAGCCAAGCAGCACCGCGAACACGTTCCAGCCAGGATCCTGGATGCCCACTTCAAAGAAATAAACCGAGACGTCCACACTCACACAGAGGATACGGAGTTAATGAAATCCACAAGAAAGGCGCTGGAATCAAAACTGTGTGAATAACTTTAGCTGGAATTCGATGTTAGAAAGGTTTGGTGTTATCCAAGTCAGAAACATCATAAACTTGTGATTTCAGCTGACGTAAGGTTTTGTTTTCGTGGAGTATTTCAGGTTTGGTGAACACTGTAGGAAATCACATTAGAAAAAATCTGTGTAAAAGTTGAATACATCCCAAAACAGTGTATCTTGTGGAGCAACATATTTAAATAAAGTTTAAAGATGCACTATATGAAGTTATTCTATCTGGTGACGTGTTTTAAAAAGAATTTCAGCCAAAAGAAAAAAATCTATTTTTAAAGAGCTACATGAGAGTTTGTAATCAGAAGGATAAATGTTTTCCTTAGGATTACATTGTAAATGGTTTTATCTGAACACAAAAACCTTATTTATAACTGAAACCTGAGAACAGATCTGCTGCTGCTTCACATTCACAGTCAAAGCCAAATACACCCTCTTAACATTTAGAGGTTGTATGATTCAGGACCTCGTAAAAATGTGATTTCTTTACCTTCTATATAAGCAGTTTGGTTTTTCATTTTAGGCTTTATATTGAAGTTGAGGATGTGTAACTCAATGTGATATATTTGAAAGTATTTACCTTATTCTAAGACTCACTGAGGACCAACATTACTTTGACTTGCAGAAAGTCTTTGTTAACAGAGGATGACTTGAACCCATCTGTGAAAGCAAATTGTTTTTGCAACTAATTTTGGGAATTTTTCAGTTTGCAACAATTATTCTGTCCATTTTTTTACCAGCTACAGTAACTGTTTAAACAATACTTTCTTTTTATGCTGTGTGGGATAGTTGCAAATACACGGTCTGAAAGATACAGGAGATTTTACCTCAAGTTTGTGTCTCCTATACAATTTCAAGCTTTGGCCAATTCTAAATAGCTGCTCCAGGTTCGGGCTTAATCTTGATGTATTTGTAACAATTTATTTTATAATATGCAAACAATCTGGTTCAGTGTTGACGATATGAATTAAAATTTAAGAACTGATTTAATCTGTTTTATCAATCAGGAAGTCTTTATTGAACAAAAACTTTGATTTTAGTTGCAACTGACTGAGAAAGTTCCAGTATGCTCATAATATCGGGTCAATTCAGCAAAAAAGACAATGTTAACAATGGAATGCAAGGTATTACAACAGCTGCATGTCATGATATAACAGATTTTTTGTATAAAACGTCAAACTGATGACCACTGAGCTCTTGCTGACCAGAGTCCCACTGGGAAGAGTCTCGTCGTCAGTACTGTCCATCGCAGCACTGTGGGGCCTGGTGGGCCAGTGTCCCGCTGCCTGAACGTGAGGCGTTGTAGCCCTGATGTTGGCAGTAGGGCTGGGACAAGGAAGGGCACCATGTCATTATATGGAATAAGAAAAGGGCTGCGACTTTGATGGCCGCTTGTCCTTCTCATATGCCCTCACTCTGCCCCGCCCCCTCACAACAGGCTCAGTCTTTCTTGGTCCCCTTGGCCTTTTTTATGTTTTCCTGACGCTTCTGCTTTTTCTTTTGTTCGCGATCACGTGCCTCGATCATCTTGGCCAGCTTCCAGGACAGCAGCGCACTGGCGATGAAGAGAGGGGTCAGAGCCAATATGATGGTGGTGAGGAAACCGTAGGGGTCTTTGGCAGCCCACTCCACAACATACTCTGCCCATGCTCGAACATCAATCATCCTGCTCGACAATGAACCGACCTAATCAAACCTGTGAGCAACAGGAGAGAGTCGACATGAACAGCTGAGAGGTACATGATGGATTCAGAAATTCTGAACAATAATCCACAAAACTATCACACACTGATTATTCTAGGGATGTCCAGCATTGATCATCATTATTGATCATTTACATTATGTTAAATTTACACAAAAAAATAGCTCTTTGGGTACCACATTTTTGGTGCTCATGTATAATTTAGTGTCTATCACTGTTTTCTTTGTTGCAGTAAAGAATCAAGTAAATTACATTTTAGATTGCTAATAAAAAAGAGAACTTGTTTGTTGTTTCTCTAAACTGGACATTGAAAAATTCTGAAAACAGTAATAAAAAACAAATTACGATGACGCAGTCATAAATGTTACAATGCTGGTTATATATAAAGCTACAAAACCGTAGTAACAACATTTGTATTTGTTTTTATATATTTCAGTTTATTTAATGTGGAAACACACACATTTCAGCCAAATCTAAAACACTTTTGTAGCTGAGATTACCATCAAACTCACCTTAAACTCCTCACAACTGGTTTCATCATCTTAGAATAAATGACTTAGCATTTATAGTGTGTTTTTTAACTAAAACTTTTAAATTTATATCTGGATTAAAAACCGAATACAGCTAAAACTAATTACGCACAAATTCTGTCAAGTTTTTAAAACTCTTCTAGGGAGCGAACCTAACTTTCTTCAACTATTTATCTTGATATCGCCAAAACAAACAAATAACGGAACTAATTTCTGTAACTAACCAGAGACATATAAATGGTTCTGGCTGAAACCGTTTTTATGCGTTATATATTCACAAACTATGCAATTTGAGGGTTTCTTTTCAAATAAAGCAATAGGTACTTTTTTATTCTGTGTTAGCGATTTATATCATCAGTCTCTCGACATGCTAAGGCTAAATTTAGCATCACCGCAAAGCTAGCATTCATAAACAAAATGCAGACACGGTTGTACTATAGTATCCTAAGACTCAGCATCTAGCTTACAAGCAAGAACCTAATATTGTCTGTCAATGACACTGAATATTGTCAAATGTTTAGTTATATTATTAGCTTGAGGCCTATGATGAGAGGCCTAACTTTAAGGAGCTAAAGAATGGCTACATAATTATCGGCTAAAGCGAATCAGCTTTGTGTCTCAAAGTAAAATAAAAATGCACCCATTTTATAATATACATTTATAATAAACGCCTGTTATAGCTTGTATAAACTTACCAAAGTGCAAAAGTTAGTGTTTAAATCAACGATGATAACCTCCCTGTTACAGGAAGTGCAACGATCCAAATTATGAGGCGTTCAAGTACCGTAGTCAGAATGAGAGGGTAACCGTAACAAGAATTCTTTCTTCTTGTATATGTGTTTGTTTGTCTGTTTGTTTAGTTATCTGTATGTTCTTAACAACGTCAGAGATAAGTTTGTTTTACAAAGGACTATTTTTTCCAGTAATTAAAGCGATAGAGAAGAACGTTGTCCACGTTTAGAAATCCTAAATATTTTTTAACAGAGCTTAAACAAATGCAGCATCAGTTCTCGCCCGTGATTGGATGAGATGAAACCTTCACCCGCTCATGGGAAATGCAGTTCTGTAGTTTAGAAGAGAGACGCTTCATGTCAAATTGAAACAACTTTTTTTCTCATGGGTTTCAACACATAAACTTTTTAAAAGAAATATGGCTTTAGCATAACAAATACAAACATTTAGCAACAAATGCCAAAATCATACTGATGCTTTGTTTTGTCCATCAAATATCTATAGAATTGTACTTATCATTTGATAAATAAACAACTTTACTGTAACATGATGATCATTAAATATCTGAATAATTAAAACATATTTAAGACTTTATGAATATCACTTAACTATTATTGGCATTCTTAAGGGATGCAGTAGCATTATTATTAAATTTATATGAAAATATGAAAGCCTGAAGTTTAATCCAATAAAACAAAGTCTATCGAACTGATAAGTATCCATTAAAATATTGCTATAAGAAAATATGATAGGTGATGGTTACATTAAAGAATTTTTAGAGCATATTTACTAAAAGTTGTAAGGGTTCCTTTTGTTCATCTAGGTGAAATTAAGTTTGGTTGTTGCTGAAACTTTTCTCAAAAAGCCTAAAAATGGTAGAGGGAAAAGACGGGAAGGCAACAAAGCAACAACTGCGAGAAAAAGGAGAGCAAAAGGCTCCACTGGCCCTCAGAGAAAAAAATGACTAACATAACAAAGGAGGACCTGCTGGCTTTGTGAACTTCCTGTGGGGAAGTATTGAAACCAAATCAGGTTAGGCCACATCTGCTCTGTCCATACGGCATGGATCACTTTCAGAGCAGTTCAAAGGCCAGCCTTTTAGACCTACTCACAGAGGAAGGAGCAGGGCAGCTGGGAACACATGCAGTGGAGGAAAGACACATCGCAAACGCTCATTCTGGTTTACCAACATAGTTTTGGCCAAGTTTATAGGCAATTTAGAAAAGAGAAGAAAAAAAACTTCCCTGAGGTGGTAGCTTTTTGCTACATTCTTATCATTCTTCACTTCTGCTGTTTCAACAGGCGTCAGGATCCAAGGGAGGTGTGGGATGCAACCACACCCTCACACCCTTATGAGTATTTTACTCAAACAAAAATGGGGCCCCCTTTTTATGATACAGCTATGGAAATATTGTCCTCGGACAAGGTGTGGGACCAAAAACAAACATCAAATTATCTCCTCTGGTTTGTGTAGGAAACTTCTTCCTTCTTACTTTTGTCACAAAATTGTTATATAAGGAATGTATAAAGACTAAAATACAGGTTAGTCCAGAGACCTGATGATGGTTAATGAAGCGTGGCAAATATGTAAATCCTTAAAACATTTCAGTTTAATGCAACATCATGAAGAAATTAATAAAGAAACAAAATCTGCACATTTATGTTGCTCATATTTATCACTAATTTGTAACCAGATGTCAACTATCACAGTATTTGTTTACCTACAAAAACAACCGAAGTGACTAAAAATAGGATGACAATGGCCACGTCCGTGAAGACGGATGTAAAAGCCTAACATTTTAAGCTATTTGGTATTCACATTCAGATTTGGTTAGTGAATTTTATTGATAAATGTGCTTTGTTTACATTGTGTACATACCTGCATTTCCAAATTTTATGTCAATGTATAAAAAAAACTGCTTAACTTGAGTGCTTAACTATTTAAGTTCACCATTTGATTCAGAGTAATGTAATAAAGTAACATTAAAGTGTTTTTAAATTATGTCCCATTTGAATTTATTTTGTAGGTCTTCAGGGAGCTTCCTCCTATAATTTCCTGCAGAGCTAAACCCAGCTTGCTACAGACCCTGACTAAATGACTCCTTTAAAGTAAATATAATGAGGCACATGTTTGATTATTTTTGTGGTGCACAGACTGATGCAGTGGAGTCAGCCAAACATCTGACCTAAATGACTGATGTAACCAAAGAGGACAAGCATGTCCCGCTTCATATCTTCATGTTCCTCCTCCTCCCACGGCCTTTCAGTCTCTGACAGCTGAAAGTCCTTTTAAACCTAAGCCTCAAAAACAACCATCAGAGCGGTTGTTGGAGAAGCTGGAGCCCGGGGTGATAGCTTAGGCTCCAAAGGGAAAAAAAGTCAGTTTTCTTGCCCCCTTTTACCCCTGTGGGAAACTACGAGGCCGCCCCTGGATTAAGTCCCCGCCTTTAAACTCATATAAGAAGGGAACTTCAAAGGCCGTCGGCCGCCGGGGCTCCGCCCTCGCGCTCCCGAACGGCTTCACAAAGGATTTGCCGACGTTCGGGAATTCCGCCTCCAGTTCCTTTTATAGCGCCACTCGTGCGCTGGCCGCGTTCCAGGGTCCCGCCCATCCCGGTTACTTTGACAACACAAAGGGACTTCACGGAACTCGCAGGCTCCGCCCACCGCTCCAAATAAGGGCAGCCTCTCCATGTACGGCAAACAATCGGTGCGAGAGTGCCCCTTTTCTCTTCCTTATCCCGTTTATATGATCGGAGAGGAACTGCGCTTCAGGTTGGAAGCGGTGCGATCATGGCCGAGCGAGTCCAGCAGCCCCCGGCCAAGCGGCTCTGCTGCCGGCCCGGCTACAACCCGGCGTGCAGGCAGGGGCAGCGGGCTGGAGGAGTCCCGTGCGGCGGCGGCGGCGCAGGCTCCGCTCCGGGAGCGTCTGGAAACGGGAAAACGCACAACCCCGAGTCGCTGCTCGACATCGCGGCGCGCAGAGTCGCAGAGAAGTGGCCGTTCCAAAGGGTGGAGGAGCGGTTCGAGCGGATCCCGGAACCCGTCCAGCGGAGGATCGTATACTGGTCGTTCCCGAGGAGCGAGAAGGAGATCTGTATGTATTCTTCCTTCAACGCCGGAGGGGAGGAAAGTGGATCTAGCGGTGACAATAATGACGAGACCCAGCTGCCTTTCCTGCGGGGTGTCACTCTGTTGGAGGGTGGCTGGGTGGACAACGTATTGCAAGTCGGTGAGTGGATTTAAAAGCGTCAGAAAAAAAACAAAAACAGAATAATAATGCAGGGAAACAACCTGTAATCAACAAAACAACATTCTCACTGCTCGCATTTTCCGCGGAGACATAGCAGACTTATAAAGGGCTCGTGTTTGCTTTGCCTGGTATAAACAATGCAGGGGATTTTCAAACCCTGTGTGAGAATAGCCTATTTTCAGATAAGCCCGGAGTAGAAGCCCACTTCTCCTTGTTTTTAACCCCTGATCTGTGCGCATTGAATTGCCCCAGAGCAATTCCAATTGGAAGCTTAGGACTTTGTTCCTATTTTTGTGTCTTTCCAGCTCTCCATGCCCCCACCAATGGGTACGCAGACAAAAGCCCCCTATATCGTTTCACCGCTGGCTAAATAGACGATATTTAGAAAGGGTGGGAGGGACGGTGATTTAAAGCCACAGTGCTTCTATTTTGTTTGCCAAACACCTTTGTGAGACACACTGGAGCTTTTCTTTTGCTCCCCCCAACATTCATTTTAAAAGCCTGAGCTGAATGCACTCATAAAGACAAATATGTTTTTTTTTTTATCTTTCAGTTGCATTTTTTTTATGTGGTGCACACCTTGAAGTAAACATAGGTGCTCTGGGCTCAGAAACCCCCTGCTTCGTTGCCTCTCTGCCTGCCCCGTCTTTGCCAGAGCCAGAATATTTCACTGCATTCGTCAGTGCAATAGGCTCAGCTGTCAATCCGACTCCCCACCCTTGGAAACGATTCAGGATTCTAATCCCATTACCCTCCCCAGTTCATCTGAATCTTAATGCATTCTGTAAACAAGATTTTATGCATGATCTTCCTCCCTCCCTCCCCTTGTCCTCTCCATCTCCCTCCCTTGTTCCCCCTTTTCCTCTTTCACTTCTTGGCTTACTATCCACCATCTACCCTCCACCCCCTCCAAAGAATCTGTGAGGAGATGGCTTCAGCTCTTGTGGGCTCAGAGAATGTGCAGTGCACAATAGTAGCCATGGAGCAGGCAGACAGGCAGGCAGCTCTCCTCCCTCTCTCTCTCTTTCTCTGGCCTGTTTACCAGATTCCCCAGCATTAGACTCATTTATGTGCTCACTCGTTTGGGGCTGCAGGAAGCTGAACACTGAAATTGTAAAAATGAAAAAAAAAAAGAAGTATCAGGCGTCACCAAGCAGATATGTGTGCATGTGCTTTGGAAACTGGTGACAAAGAGGGGAGCAGGGTGGTTTTCTGTGGCTATTTGTGTGAAAGAGTGTGTCAGTGTGTGTGGCTTGATAAACACAGAGAGGGAATTGTGCATGTGTCTGTGTGTGTCTCTTCGTCTGCATGGGCTGTCAGTCTCATCCCGCATGCTCACAGAGAGTGGAGGATGACAGGCGAGTACACAGCAGGAGGAGGGCATGTTATGCTGATTGCAATTTTTGCCCCAGAATTTCTTTTTTTCTTAGCTGGGGAAGATAAAGCCAAGGAAGAGCAAATGATAAATAAAAGATGCAATCTACTCCAGGGGACAGGCAGCCACTGGAGGATGAGGGCTTAAAAGCAGGGCAGCCTGGGAGAGGAGGGGGGGCGGAGGGGGTGCTGTCAACCACATCACACACCACATGTATTGGCCCATCAAACACATACAGTGGGCCTGGCCTGAACAAAAATAAAAAGAAAGAAATGCAGGGTAATTGTGAGGGTGGGTGGGTAAAGCATGTGCACACATGCATGCATGGCTTTGTGTGGCTTCGTCTGTGTGTTTGTGCTGTCACCAGGATGGGATTGAGCGTTGATGATGAAAGACGGGATAGAAGAGACGAGCAGGTTATTGTGCGTGGAGGGGAGGTGGAAGCTAATATACTTGAATGGATCTGCTGTTGCTGTATTCCTCCGCTACCCCTCCATCCTCCTCCTCCACCTCCCTCTCTCCCAAGTGTGCAGCTATAAAACTCTCCATATTTACTCCCCTAAGGCCAACTACCAGCCCCCCCAGTCTCCTGTGATTATTCATCTTTTTCTCAAAGACATTAATCACATGCTCTTTCCTTTTTTTTGCTCTATCCCTTTCCATACATCAGTGTTACGGATGGGAGAGATGGCGGGGTGGGGGGGTGGGGGGGGTTTAAGGGAAGAGCAATAGATCGGGTGTTATCAAGAAAAAGAGGGGAAGCCTAGAGGGAGCATGTGGGTGGAAAATGCAAAAGAGGAAAAGAGGCATTGAAATGGTGATTGCAAGTGAAGGGGATGTATGAAAGTAAAGAATGAAGCTCAGAAATGGGGAGAGAGTGAGATAGATGGCTTGTTCTTTCTCCCATTGCGAGCTCATCTGTTCCAATGCCAGCCTTTGGGATAAATATTCATATTTGAATGCAAGTGTTATCTAGCCGTCCACTGCTCCTCGGCTATAAATACAACTCAGGCTCAACGCCGCTCCCCCCAAATACTCTCCCTTTAGTCGTATCACCAATGCATTTGTCACCTGCAGAACAGGCGAACTCAAGGGTTCTGTGCGTAATAATACATGAAAAACTTTGAATGAATCAAATTAAACATGCATGCCGCTTTGGAGAGAGCAGTCCCACGACGGCAGCTCGTCTGCCACCTAAAATTACATTGTTTCCAGCTGATCACAGGAACGCCAGCAAATCTCACCGGCGTGCCAAGTTTCACTTTTTCCTTCAGCTTGTCAGTCAGGCTGCGTGCTGTGTAATGGCACCGCAGAACTTCTTGGTGAAGAAAAAAAAACAAACTTCCAGCATCTGTTCCTCCAAGTCCCTTTTGCGCAATTTGGGACTCAGAGCGGCTCATCATGTCAAAAAGAAGGCTACCATTACGGAGCCCCGTCCTCTAATTATAGGATTCTAATCCTATGGTTCAAACATGGCATGACAAAGCATGTTTGCACTTCATTACCCTCCTTCCTGTTTCCCAGTCTGGGTCAAGTCCATCCCCTCTGGTCTCATTTATTCAGGACGTCGACAGGCGTGCTCCTCCTCCGTTTGACCCTTCATCTCTATGTTTCTGACCCTCTCCCACCTTCTCAGGCCAGGAGGCTTTGTTCTTAGAGGTTAAAAAATACATAACACCGAATGCCAGACACATCACCGCCACCTCGCTGCTACTCTCCTGTTACCGTGAGCCCCTCATCCCCAAGGAGTGACACTCTGATGCCTGGCATATGTCGCTCTCTGAGATGTCATTAGCATAGGCTACATGCTACAGCCTATTTATCCAGTTCTCCTTGTTAAGCTAATTTTTACACATGAGACTGCATGTCATTTTATCACGCCGCTGCCCCAAATCAGAGTGATGAGGTGGACACTTTGAGGCTGCTTTAAATTCCAAGTAGAGCGAAAGTAGATACGCATATCCTGTCAACTATTTTTGGTGTATTTTCCACGGTGGTGTTGCTGGAGAAGATAGGCCTATATTATTTTGCTTCTCCCCTGCCTAAAATATCACTGAATGTCCGTGGCAGTCATGCCTGTTTGAGTGTGAATGTCATCCTCCTCTGCTCCACCTATTTTAGAGACAAATTGGTGTGTGAGTGTGTGTGTGTCTGTTTTTTTGCATCTGCATGCTCATAACTCAGGTTAATTTGTTCACGCTCTGCAGAATCTTAATTAGGTTTCTGCGTCATCTACTCCCTTTCACCCTCTTTTCATCATGATGTCAATGAAATGGTGAAATGTGGGTGCTTCCCTTTTTTTCTTTCTCACTCCAACTGTTTATTTTTGGCACATAGATGGAGAAACGGATCACGTGGACTAGGCCAAAACTTATATCCAGCCTCTTAAAAGAGAAATTGCAGAGCAACGTGTTATTTCACGTGTCTTTCTGATGTACAGTAAACTCCTGGTACTCAGGCTAAACTGTGGAGCTGTCTGCCAGTGTTCAGAACACAAAGACAACACCGACAAAACAAAAAGCCCAAAGAAAAAAAAAGTTTTTGTAAACACTAGTGGGTTATTGTTTTGTGGTAAAGCAGTAAGCCAAATGCCAAGGAGAAATTTGTGCCACTTCTAAAGCTAAAACATCTCAACTTCTCTGTCAAAAGAACGCACTCCTTCACACACACTTTTTTTTTTAATCACAAGGGCCTTCAAATGTCTTCTTGTGAAACCCACATTGACATTTAAAGCATTTTGTCCACAAAGGCCCAGATTTTAGGATGCCAAGCGTAAATCTTGCTTGAACACGTCCTCTCCGAGATCCTGCCAGGCTCTGCTGAGTTCTCTGGTGGGTGAGGGCTTTTTCTGCATGTTTGTGTGTGGGCTGTTTCTTTTCAAGTGGGTGGATCTGGTTTTATTTTCCTGTTAGGGTAGAGCGATCCTTTATCTTTTTACAATGCCCGTTGAGAATGAGCCCACATGCCTACCACCAAAGACAAGGAGACGGAACGCTCGCAAACATGCTGTTAGTGTGTGGGAAACCAATTTGTTTGTCAGGAGGCTTAACTTGTGACTTAGGACTGAAGAAGTGCTGACGCCGTGTTACTCTTGGCTCTGAAAAATCTCCCTCTAACACGAAGGTTTTTTTTTTTTTTTAGAATAAAGAGGTGAAGAGCAGGTATTCTGGAGGAATGTGTGAAAGTGAACCCTAAAGTCAGGTGAACTGATACCATCTGTGGAGCGTTGAGCCGAAAGTGTTGATGGAGCAATCTGATCCAGGATCTGGTGCCTCAGGTCTTCCCTTAGGCATGTGACTAACCCTGAGCTTGTATCGTCATGGAAACATGGCCGAGCCTAGAGCGAGTGTAAACATCTGGCTGCCTAAGCGAGAGGGGCACCAACTGCACGGGTGTGAGGAGGCTTTAGAGAACTTGTCCCTGTTTTTCTGGCTGCGTGTATCTGACGGGATGGGAGAAACAGATTCCAGGCCTTTGTCCGATGATGTTGGCTGAATGGAAAGATGAAAGGATATCTTTCAGCTGTGGTGTAATGGAAACACAATTAACTTTTTCTTTTTTTTTCCTTTGTCTGGAAAGTGTGTCCACTCGGGCAGATGTGTCCTCACAAATGTTTGACAGGAGACTTTGTTTTATAAGCTACATATCTTTCAGTATTTTCATTTTAACACAGCTTTTGTTTATTATGTAACACTGCTTTGTGCTAGATAATATGTGATGTCTTGTGTGAGAGCAGATCAAACACTGTTTTTATTAATTAGCAGTTAAATAAAAAAAAAAATCTAATCTAAAGCCGAAGCTTTGTAGGAGACCCTGTAAATCAGATTTGTGTTTTCATTACTTTTAATACTGGGGATCTGTCCTGGGTGTACTCCAGCTCTCACCCAATGACTGCTGGAAATTAGGCACAAACTCCCTGTGGTCCTGCACGGAGAAGTGGGTAAAGAAAACAGCTGGATGGATGACTTTTATTTTACCTATAATGACTTTTAAGTAAAGTTCAGTTGCATAAAGACAGTTATGAACTTTGACCAGGGATGAATGGCATTTCCAGCAGGTCCAATGTTTGTTTCTGCCTCAGTTTTAAACTCTATTTTCAAGGTGTGCCTTTAGAAAAGTTTTCCTCCACTGTAGAGCGTAATCTGCTGCATATCCAGCTGTCATCATCTCCTACTTTTCACATTTTTAAAACTTTACCCAAGATATACCATTAGTCCTTCCTGGCATCCCTAGCAAAGACCAGAGTTGCCTTTTTTTTCCAGTCTGTCCACCTGACTGGAGCCAGCTTCTGTCCCTGTGCTATTTCTGGTTCCAGACATAGCTTCCTACATTCCCCTCTTAAATCATCATTCCCAGGTCCAGACCTAGCTGCCTTGTATCTGCCACAACGCCAAGCTTCGCAGCCATCACCCAAAGCCCTCACTTCATAAACGACATTGCACACCAGTGCAGACTGGGAGGGCAGTGTACACTGGCCCTTGTTTAAATAAACCAGCTAAAGTAATAAAGTTCCAGCTTGATCTCTATAACGTCTGCCCTCGTCCCTGTTACGGTTGGACTTGTCTTCTGTCCCAGACTGTGGCTGCTGGGCGTGCGTCAGCACAGCTCCTCGGCTGGCTGACTCTGTCTAGGAATCCAGTCCTTCCACCGAGCCGCTGCCCCTCTCGTCTCTGTGAGGGGATGAAGTACGGCGAGCAGGCGATAGAAGGAATACTAAATCCACAATGACAAGGCCCCTATTAAAATACGTTTTTTTCTATTTCATTTAATGAGTTTTATTACCGGCAGCCCCCCTCTCTCTCTCTCTTCGATTTGGCCATAATAACAACGAGGTAATGCAGCTCTCAGCATTCTCCTGTCTGATTCTCCTTTTCACGTTTTTTATTTTAATGAATTCCTCTTTGCACCAATGGGGTGCTGAAATAAGCACAAAGCCCAACACTGCTTACTGCAGTGAAAGGTTTAATGTATGTATAATGTATGTGTTCATGTGTGAGCCTTACATATATGTAAGAGATCGCTGTATAGAGTGCCTTTTTTCAGTGCTGATGCTGCTGCTGAACAGAACCTCTCTGTGCAGTTTGGTCAACAGCTGTTTTCCCTCAGAAGCCAAACAGCTTTGGCGTTGATTTGATTAAACAGTTACTAACGTTCTAATAAAAAAAGTATTTCTAACCACGCTTCACTCCTAAAGTTGAGGGATCGATTTATCTTTTGAGCTCCTTTCAAACTCCTTCAAAGCTAAGTAAAGTCAGATCCTGTCTGTTTATTTTAACTGTGTGCACATGTTTGTATGACTTTGTGTGCTAATGGCTCGGCGAAGGCGTTTATGGCTGAGTGTGTCAGGCTGAATAAAGGTGAAGCATGCTGGTGATAAGACGGCGGATGACATTCTCGTCTGTCATCATTCTCACCCTATCTCTTTTCCACTCTTGGAGATGCACACTTTCACACACGTGCTTTAAGACTCACGCTTGCCTTACAGTCCCTAGGCACCTCTAACTATGGGGGCCATAGAACAAACAAGAACCGAGGCGGTGGGGTTTACCTGCCGCTGACCTCTGTTGCTCACATGGTCACTGATAGAGGTGTTCACTCATTGACTAGTCCCTCCCTCTGTTATTGAGCTGGCCCAATGTTGACCTCCTCACTTGACCCATGGGAATTTACAGAAGTCAGAGGTCAATCTGGTCAGTCTGCCCCTCCTGTGGCTGATTACTCAGCTTGAAAGACAGCGCCATGCTTACATTATTGTTTTCCAATGAATAGCACATGACCAAAGGCAAAGATCAGTGGCATGACTGAACGTGTGTTTTGCACATCCCGATGAGAGGTTTCTCACCTGATAGTGCGCTCTGTCAAAGGACAAAGAGTATACCCTTTCCTTTTGTGGAACAATCTGGAATCTGATCCAGATTGAGAGGAGATGGGGGGTGGTGTTACCTCCCCCTCCTCTTTTCTTGCCTGGCAAGCTCAAGTGCCATGTGAGCTTTGTACTGTAGAGGAGGAGGCCCTGAGAGTGGAAGCTGCCTCTGGCTGTGCCTCGTCCAACGATGCCGTGGCTGTGTGGCATGTGAGACATGCATTCATTGCTCTGTGGCAGAGCTGGGCTGAAAAGAACTGGAAAGGCTCTCCAGGCATGAGAGCGATGGAGACAAAGAGAACGAGAGAGACTCAAAAAGAAGGAGGGCTAGGATTTCAACTGATGAGGGAATTTAGTTTGCCTTTCTATAGAGTTTTGTCTTCAAGGATTTTTTTCTTTTTCTTTGCTTTCTTGCTTGCTTCTCTCCTGCCCCTTTCATCCTCTCATTGTCTTCTGCTTCTCCTCCTGATCAATTCATACCCATTCCCATCCTCCCTCCTTTTCTTGCGCTCCCATTTTTTTTGTGCTTACAAGTTCTCAGGGTCTCCGTTTCTCCTCTTCTTGATTTTTCCAGTTTCATTTACCAAACCACGCAACAGAAACTCATTGTATTTACACTGGCCCTATCTAGATACAAGATGTTTCCACAGTGTGTCCTGTGTCTACACTCCAAAAACAAGCTAGCTGCCTTGCTAAGTCTTACTCTGAGTGCTCATAGCTTTTCTCCAGACCTCAGGGGCTATTCCTGTTTCTTCACAGAAGATCTGTTTACCACTGCCTAGAATTATGAGGAAAACGAGACTTGACTGATTTCTTGTAATTTTTTTCCCCTGAAGTTACAAAAAGATCTTGAATTGAATGTCATCTCAGAGTTTTTGTATCATAATTTCAATATTTATGTCAGTTCAGCACTTGCATTTCTGGGAGTATATTCTTATCAAGTTTTCGGTGAAAAGGGCCATGATTGTTTTCTATTTTTAGCACTTATTGAGGGAAAAAAAAACACAAGCCATGTTTTGATGAAAACAGGATTTCCCGAAAGGTGAAGTTGGCACAAGATGTGACGCCTGTAACTTGGCATTGTTGAGGACGACTGTCTGCAGTGGTGGGTTAGTACCACTCTGTCTGCATTTTTGTTTTGTTTTTTTTTGTTTTTTGCCCCAAAACCTAGTATCTGTTTGCTTGGCTGTCTGGGTTGCCATTAGGCGACTAGCTGTCCCTCCTGGGTGGCTACATCATTTTACCCCATACCCCCCTTCACAGCCAGTGACAGCCCCAGCCCAGGGAGACTTGGGTAATGGTCCTCTGTGATGTACACCCTGACTCAATTGAACTGGATGGCAGACACACGCCTAAAATAACAAAAGCAAGGGAAAGACAGGGGGTGGGGTGGGGGACTGAGTGGGAGAAAGGGAAGGAAGGAGCCAAGCGATCGATAAAGCAGGGACACATTGCCTAATAAAGATTTATTTCTTTTTCTCCCCCTCGCCATTCGCCTCGGCAGGGCAGAGAGAGGGGGAGGAGAGAATGTGATTAGTGGTCTTCTTTTCCCAGGGTGCCTCTGATAGCATGTGCGTGCGTGGCAGTGTGTTTGCCTCAATGCGTTTTGTGTATTTTTACATCTCTTGTGTGTTTATCACATGCGTCTGTCTCTCATCCCAGGAGCAAAGGGGGTTAAAAACAGCCTCTGCCGTTTGTTTGGCCAGCAGTGGCACTAGCAGCTGCAGCTGTGTCCCTGCCCCTCTCTCTTCCTGTCAGCTAATATTTAGGTAATCTTTGGTCTGGGACCTATGGGACTGGCCGAAGCTCCTGGTGCCCCATCCATCTCGCACTGATCTATATTCCAAGCTGGATCCCTGTGCCATTAACCACCACCGAGGGGAAGATGGAGCCACAGAGAGGTAGAGCGAAGAGGAAAGGGCAGATGGGTGGAGGGAGAGCCATAGAGAGACAAGAGAGTGATGGAGAGGAAGCAATAGGAGGAGGAGGGGAGCTGTCTCCCATCTCAACACTAAATGAGAAGTAGAGAGGAGGTGAGCCGGCTATTCCAGCCACGGCAAAGATGTCCACCGCTAACTCTGAGGATAAGTCTGTGCGAGGAAAGTGCACTTCATCGTGTTTGTTGTGCTATTTTAAAGCGCACAGCTCCTTTGATTTCCTGCCTCACTGGATGCTGTTCTGATCGAGTCGTTTGTATTTCTTCAGAATTACTTCAGCATCCAATAGCACAGTTTTTCGTTTCTTTCCACATAGATGTTTGAATAAAAACAAGTTTGAGGGTGGAGCAGGATAATGGATAAACAGAAGCAGAAATGCGGGAGTGAGTGAACCATTTGTAACGAGTGGGCCACTTCATTGATATGCATTGTGTAGTTATGAGGGGATCCACCTGCGAGGGCTCCAAGTGCTGAGTCATACACTAAAGACTAAATGCTTTTATCCCAGATGCACGGCCCATCTGAATGGAATATAATAGGCTGTAAAGTGCTTTGCAAGCAGTGGCTGTTTGCCCCTTGGAGAACCCTTGGCCCTCGCTTTTTTTCTGCACCCTTCTCCAAATCTCATCTCACCACTTTCACGGAAGCAAATTGTGTATTTTGTTCTGCTTAAATGACAGCGTTATTATAAGAGTTTCCGTCTTTCTTTCTTGTTTTTACTCGTGCAGTTCATTTACATTTACAATTTATCACTTCTCGCTTCTTCGTCTCAGCACTAACAGCGTATCTTCCCCCGTCAGTTATGTGCCATCCCTCTGCTGCTTTGTGCGCATGTGCTTGAGGGCGGGCACCTGTTTGGGATGTGCGTGTGTCTACAGGTCGTGCGTATTGAATAGCAGGACTGCTGTTGAGGCGCAACTGGTTGAAAAGGCAGAAGCTAGAGAATAGTTCACTGGTGACAGAAAACGAGGAGGCAGAGGATGGACGGATGGATGCAGAGGGGGAGGAAAAGAATGAGGGAGCAGGAGAGTCGCTGAGGAAAGAAGAGAACAGTGGTCGCGAAGCCAGCGAGCCTTAACCACCTTCTGTCAGTCTGTCTGCTCTCAGTGCTGTTTTCTCTCTCATAGGAATCTAATGGCTTTTCCACTGTCCCCTTTCCAAACCTCCACCTCCCTCCTTCCTTGCTCTTCTTTCTCCTCTCCCTCTCCATTAGTGCTATTTTTTCCCCTTCCTTATTCCTCTCCATCTCCTCCTCTCTTTGCTAGTCAAACAGTCTCTGTTCCGTCTTCCCCTGCTACCTCCCCTCCCATTCCTGCTTTGCGTCCTTCCAGCTGTTGGCCAGGGGAACAGCTGACTAAATCTAAAGCTGGGGCCCCTGGCTCTAGCCCTGGCTCTGCCACAGCCTCCTCCAGTATTTCGACCGCCCCCGCCCTATTTTCATCCCTCCCTCCTCTGGCCTGCAGCCCTGGCTCCTCTCTCAGCAGCCCCAGCTCAGCCCTGGCCCTGCCTCACAGCCTCGGCTCCAGCTCTGCTCGACTCTCAGCGGTTCCCTCCATCCCACCTCATGGCTGAAAAAGCCTCAAAACCCTTCGTCCCTTAAGCCTGCCCTCTCCCTCTCTCTTTATTTATTTCTTCCCCTCTCTGCTTTTTGTTAATTCGTTTGCTCTCCCTCCCCCTTCCTTCCTGCTCTGACAGGCTGTAGCTGGGCCTCTGGTACTGTCCCAACATATCTGGTCTCATCCAGGCTGGCTGCAGTTCAGTTCTCTGGCTCCATTCGTTCGCCACTGCAGCCAAGCATCTTTCTCTCTCTGAGTAGTCACTGTAGCTCGTTGGGACTCGCTTTACTCAGAGCAACACTCGGCTTGTACATTTGGTGAATTCTGGCTCAACACCTACTGCAGATTCTCCGACTCCGTATGTGTCTCTTTGTTTCCGCTTACTTTTGTTCCTCTGCATCTCTTTAACTTGTGCCGACAGACTCAGCCCCAGCAACAAACACTGACGCTCGGCACTCCAGCGTGAATCCAGCGAGAGTGCAAAGCATATGACACATGATTGGCAGCAGGGGGAGGATGGGGAAAGGCAGTGAAAGGAGGAAATGGGCCTTGTCACTTCTCCAGACAAGCCGGGGGCTCAAGTTTGATCGCTGCCCAGGGATGGGGAGCCTTTGTCCCTCCTCCCCGACCTCTGCGGCTGTCAAAGCGAGAGTGCAGGCTCGTGTGATTAGGTGCAGGCCCAGGTTTTGCCGTCACTCTCATGAGCAGACGCCGTGCATGAAAGACACATGTCAGAAGCGCTTCCTTTTTTCTGACGTCCAACTGCTCTGCCGTGAGTGACTGAGGGCTGACAGAATAAAGTTCAGAGTGTGCCCCTCAGCTACACTGGGATGCACGGTTCTTTTTGATTTAAAGTGGGACTGTGGAGCCTAAGCGAGAAGCTGAACCTCATCCCAATCTTCTGTGGAAGACCTTGCAGCATTTCACAGCCCGTTCCCATCTGTCTCGCTCCCATTGTCTTTGTTGTCGTTACCGTATTTTGCTTCTATGTACAGTACATGTTTGGAAAAGAAATTGGGGAGCAGCAATTGTTTTTTTCTTTGGAGTCATCTGTTTGACAACTGTAGGATGATGAAAACAAATCACAATGTGACACGGGCTTCGAAAGTTTCTATTTCAGCGTTTGTAGGCAACAATGCGAAACAAATCTTGACGTATCTTCTTGCAAACAGGAAGAAGAAAACGAGAATAAACACAGGTTTATGTCAAGAAAGCCAGTGTCCAAACAGCTCAATAGTGGGAAGAGAGACTAAATGTCCAGGCTTAGCTACATCAACCATATCAAACATAAACCTCTTCATTCATCTGATTCTGAATCCTTTATGCACCAGTGCAACAGTAATTAACCAAACATAGAAGCCAAGCTGAAGTAAGCTGCTTGGTCATGCTCCTCTAACCTTACAGACTTTTTTTCTTCCTCTGCCTTCCTTGTTTTTATCCTTCGTCTCGTTCAGGATGGCACCCACTGACAGCCACTGACCTAATTTGGGCAAATTTCGGTGACCTACTTCACGGGTGAACGCTGACACCTCTTAACTGGAGGTGATTCTCTCACACCCGAGGATCTCCAAGTGCAAGCATACCGTGAAACGTCAAGAAAAGTATCTGGCTTTTGTTTTGTGGCGGTCTCAGAGGTGACATAGTCCTTCACTTCACAAGTCACTCATGAGACATAATCAGCATAATTGCACGAGGATGTGATTATTCACCAGTCATCTGTGCAAAATGTTAATTTGAGCAAATTTAATCAAACGGTCTGGAGAGTCATTGAGTGTACAGACGATCACAAATGTGGCGATTCCTTTCCAAAGAAAGAGAATAGTAATCATAGTGATCCCCCTTCTGCTCAGATACTTCAAATTATTTTGAGGGTCACTGTGTTTTTGTTGCAGGTTAATTCCCAGTCGACTAGACTTTTTCACCTCTGGACGTCTGTGAAAAGGTTGTCACTGTTGCATCAGTCGTACTCTTTATTTGTGCGACAGATAGTAATAAACTTGTCATCCTACAGCCTTCCACGAAAACACGACATTTTGAGGCAAGTCTAACCTGAATCAGTCTTTCCGCTACAACCTTGTGTTATTCTTTGTTAGCTTTTGTGCAGCTGTGCTCAAATTTGTTTGACAAAAAAACAGAAAGGTGTTTGTATGTTTGATTCTGTGTGTGCGTGTGGATCTGCCCTCTTTTTGTTGTGCGTTTTCCCAGATCCACGAGTGGCGTGTGCCCCCCCAAAAAATTCTCCCCCCCCCCCCACAGCGACTGCAAACACACACATACAAATCCACACCGGGCAGATACGTGTCGTCATGGCAACGCGTACAGATGACAACAAAAGGGGGGGGGATACTGTCTCTCTCTTGTCCAGCAGGGTGCAATTTATCTCAATGTAGCTCATGAAAGGCAGCTATTTACATGAAACAAGAGCCATTTCTGAGAAATAGAGGTCTCTCTGAAGGTTCTTGATGTCAGCTGCTTGCTTTTAGCTCGAGAGTGGAAACCTTAACCATGCAGAGAGAGGGGAGAGGAGTAAGAGCTGTAAACCTACCGAGACAGCTCAGTTCCCTCGTGTGGCTGCAGCTCTTCACCCTGAAAGTCTCTCATTGTTTCCCCCTCCATGCGCTCGCAGAAGGCCAAGCGTAGCGTGTGATTTCAGATGCTTACAGCTTGCACAGAGTAAATCCAGCCCCCCCCTTGCTTTATAACGTATCCTTAGGAGCTAACATCAATGTCAATATTTACAGGAATAGCCTGCAGGCAAGCGAATCGACCACCTCGATTCAGCAGAGAAATGTTCAACCTTTCTCTTCCTCCTCCTCCCCCCCATTTCTCACCTCCTCCTGTAACCCTCACTTGTCTCCGTCCTGGTTATTCCTGTTCTCTGCAACAGCCTGACAACCACAGGTTTCTGAGAGATTTTCCTTTGTTTTGTGTTTGACTGTACGTGTATAGATGAGGTGCGTCCTGCATACACATGTGCAGGATCTCTGACAGGACCATGGCTTTGATACGAGCTCAGCGTCTCTTTGAGAGATGCTGGATGACGCGTGTCAAGTGTTGTTAAACGTGAGAGAGCCTCTCCTCCTCCCTCCCTACACACAAACACACACACACACAAACACGCACACTCTGCCGATCCTATCACCATAGGACGTGTCTGCCACGATTAGTGTGAGCTATGACACTTTTCACTCAGGCCTTTAGGATGAGAGGGGCCACATCGAATCCTTGATGGCCTCATGTCTCTATGGACTGGACACTTTGGCCTACATAAGCTGCTGGAAATATTAGCAGATACAGCACCTGAAGAGGATACCTGTGCTGTGTTGCACATGCTGTGCTCATCGTAATTATATAATCCCAACAAATCAGGGTTTAAGGGGGTTAGAAAACTCAATACTTGCCTACAGCAACATCAGTTGTTTTATAATCAATAAATGAGGAATGCCTTCTTGACTGGTTGCATCACCTTTAGCTGAATCTCTTTTCTTACTGTTACCTCTAACTTTATACCTACATGTCTGAGTTTCTCTTCTAGTTTAGCTCATAACCCTTGTTTGAAGTGTGCAGATGAATAATCTCAGTTTGGCCCTACCTCTTCATCCTCATCTTGCAATACAGATCTGCTACAGATCCCCCAAAAGTTAAATAAAGGGCTAATGAGCAGAACAGGGTTCAGCCTTCGGCTCTTTTCTTGCAGTTTTACATCCACTCTAATAAAAGGCTACTTGGATTTTTTTGCACAAGCTTTTACAAGTGTCCTCTAAGTTAAAAACAAAGACATAAATAATAGATGAAATGGAAATTAGAGAGTAAAAGATTAACCTATTCTTGTTGAGTGTAAAGTCGCACTTCTCTGCAGCATTAATACAGTAGTGTGTGTGTCTGGTTCCGTCTGTGTCAGGTAAAATACCTGTGGGAAGTGGTGCTGCGAGCAAACAGCCAGAGCTGTGGGTGGGGCGGTGTGTCAAACAGACAACAGCCAGTGTGACCTCAGTGACTCCAGGAAGGAAAGGGTTACACACAAGCCAAGCTCGGCTGCACGGGCTGCGTTACGCAAACTGGCGGCTGGCTGGAGCTGAAAGGGGAAGTGCTGAGCTCAGAGGAGCACTGGCTCAGAGCCATCCCTCCCTCCCTCCTCTGTAACACCCCCTCGCCATCCCGCCCCGCCTCTCTGCCACAGCTGAGCGCTCCCCATGCTTCCCACCGCCAGGCGTGGTGATGTGTGTCTGTGCTGGAATGCAGCTTCCCCCTCGGCTGGGGCCTGTGTGTGTGTGCGTGCGGATGTGTGTGTGTCTGTCTGGAATGATGCCTCCCCTTGTCTAGTGTGTGACGTCAGTACACACAACGGGTCAGCTCAGGGCTAGGCAGCATTTTGTGTATGTGTATCATGGGAGTGGGGAGGAGGAGGAGGAGTCAGTTATTGGAGAGAGGAAAAAGGGAAGAGGAGGGGTTGTTTGTGTGCAGAAGGAGGTTGACTGCAGGGAGTCACTGAGGCCAGTATGCGTGCATGCATGAAGGCATCATGAGTGTGTGTCAAAGGGTGGAGCTGTGTGTCTGTCTGGTGGAGTGTGTCGGGTGACTTTCCAAATGAAACGGGAAGGGTAAAGGAGTGTAAGGTTGTTTCCTGGCGTGGAAAAGTGGACCTAAAAACACTCACAGCCATGCTGTAGGTTTCAGTCCAGGGCTGTTAGTGCCCAGCTATTTTCAAACTCAAATACATTCTGTTCACTTTCCGCCACGTTGGCTGTAACTGTAACTTTGTGTGTGCCTTTGCTTCACTGGACTATTTTTTTACAGCATTTTATCTGTACGCGTTTTAAATATCTAAGCTTTCATGTTCTTGAAAGATGTCCTGTAAAAGATCAAAGGATTTATGGGTCAAAGTTCAAGCACTGTAAACAAAAGCGACATATCTGTAATCGCTTTTGACAAGCGCAGCAGATATCATTGTGGTACTGTCTGGGTCCAAATGTTGCAAAAGATCCAACAAACACACATTCTACAAACCAACAAAGATCTCGTGTTCTTTGTTTTTGTCTTTCTCACATCGACCACTGAGCCGCCAAAGACTTTCACACATAAACTCCTGCTACCTTTGTAGAAAGGCGGACATGAGCGCTGTGAGGCCTCTGCTGCATTGGTTTGTCATTAAAGGCATTTTCAAGCTCTAAAGGACCAGACAATGGCTTTTCGATGGATCCCATTACCTCCACGTCTAGCACGCGTGGCTCTTCTGGGACAGACCTTTGCTAATTACACACATTTATTTCCAGCCAGCTGTAATTCCATTCACACTAATGAACCTTGCACATGGATCAGGGTAATGTATAGTTAATGTACAGGCAGGAGATGGAGTTTGCAGGCATCTGGCTTTTCCGCAGAAATTTGTTGAAGGGCAACTCAAAAGGACACAAGGGGCAGTCCAACACAGATTTCTGCATTTCCACCTTATCTTAAAGGGATTGTTATACAGGCTTATTAAACAACTCTCGCTGTTTTCTTAACATGTTACTCATTGGACCTCAAATGTATGTGTGCTCTGAGCATAGATTGTGTATTTGCTGATGGTGCTGAGGCTACAAATGTATCAGTTCACCTGATTGGTGCATCTAAACCCGTTTGGCTAGCCCAGTGGTGTCCAGTCCTGGTTATTCTGGGATATTATCCTGCATGTTTTAGATGTTTCTCTACTTTGACACACCTGATGTGAATGACGAGTGATGACAGGCCTCTGCAGAACTTGAAGACCTGCTGAGGAGCAGGGAAACTTCTGAAACATGGAGGATTGTGGTACTTAAGAATTGATTGGATTGGACACCATTGAGCTAGCTTTTAGCCTAGACTATGCAAAGATTTTTCTTCTTTCTCCATACTTTGTGACTGATGTCACGGCTAATAAGGTACGAATTTTTGATAGATATTTGACAAAGTATTACCTAACGAATGACTAGATTATCTTTTTAATGTTGAATTAATGGCTAAACAGCTTTATATTGGTCTTATTTTTCAACTTCGTTGTCTCTAGTTGGATCTATTTTTTACCATATAATGCTATATTCTTCTTCATGGGTCTGAGGCCGAGCACAGACGACATTGTCTTTCTGAACTGGTCAGCATTCTGAACGCCAGCCTTTGGGATCAGTCAGCCCAGCTGTAACACCATCTCTGCCTGACAAGCCCAATCCAGCAAAATTAGGATCTATTTTGAAAGTGATAGTTAGAAAATTGCAAGTCATTCCTGATGTACCGCGTGGCAACTAAGTGGCAGCAGCCAAGCAGTTGACTGTCATTTTAACCGCCAGCTGATGACAACTCCAATCACCCGCACATCCATCAGCACACACACATGCGCACACACTTATATACATTCAGATATTCCCTGCCATCGCTATGAATTGCATTTAGATTTTGCTGTCAGAGTCTCAAGCGGAAGTAAAAACATTGAAATTCATAGAATATCTCAAAATACTAATACATGCCCGCTTCAGTCTGTCAGGATAAGTATTCAGACTGCGAGGGAGCGTGCGTCGGTGCACGAAGGCGTGCTTGTGAATGTGTGGGTGATGAGAACACACCCGCAGAGGAAAAAAAAAACTTATCAGTCCACCAGTGGGTTCAAGGCATAAACATGGCCGCCCCTGGAGTTTACTGGTGTTATTCCAGCCTGTCCCACACCTAGGACACACACATGCACACACACGCCCGGAGCAAGGTCTCCTGCAGAATGGCACTGATCTCTGTTTATAGTCTCTGTATGAGTTCTTCCTTATAGGACCACACGCATGCACGTATTGTTACTCATAGACCGAGCTACCTTTCAAAAATGCTGAAAGGATTGTATTTGCCTTTGTAGCCTTATTAATTGGCCCGGTTCAAGGAGCTGCTATGCCGGAAATGCTCCTGTAGCTGTGGGTGGGATGGGATTTTAAAGACGGAGCGGAGGAGGAGGAGGAGGAGGTGGGGCGGGGTACCCAACAGTTCTTGACCCTTCCTCGACCTACTCTGCAGCCTTGCTTTTCTTCAGTTGTGGTTCAGATCTCCTTTCACTGGGGCCTCACGGTTCAATCCAGCCGAATGGATTGGATTCCAGTCCCGTAGACTTTTCTCCGTGAGGTTTAGGCAGGCTGTGTTTGGTCAACACGGAGCAGAATCTCTTGTTAACGCTCAGTCTTCAGCAGGTGGTCCCCCTTCGGATCAGGGAAGCTCTGTCAAAGCTGAGTTGGATTTAGGTGTTTCTCTGTGTCCATCTAGGCATTGCGGTTAACGAGTATAGCTCAAATCTATCTGCTGTCTTTGTTCTTCTCTGGTTTTGTTTTGTTTACTTGCTTTCAAAGCAGATCATTTGCCCAAACCTGGTAGTTTCACTCGAATCCATCATGTATTCCGAATTGCTCAAATTTGCACATAAATCCACCAGATGAGTGCTGTCTGAACCATACAGTGCCATATTAGATTTAGGTGACAGTCACTCATGAACCAATTCAGCCAATAAACTAAATGACCTTCCCACTGTGGGGCCTGAATTTTCTCCATTGACTTGGAATCTTAATGCGATTGTGGAAATATATGTATGTTGCTCAATCTAATTTAGTCCAGTGATTTGGGTACACTGAGCACTTTTGTTGCATTGGTGAGCAAACCTCTTTAGGCCCAGCCCTGATCCCTGCCGACTGATTTCATGTGGGAAGCTTAATCTTGTTTTAGAGGACCTTTTACAAAGAGGTGTTCCTCCATCTAAGGAGATGTATGTTTGAAGGACATGCTCAGTTCAGCTCCTTATTCCTCGATGTAGAATGAAGCAAATCTTTGTGGAGCACTTTGTTGATGAATAGACACAAGTGGCCCGTGCTGATCATGAGGAATAGGTTGGACAACTCTGATCCAGGTCACCAAAAGAGTGTGTGTGTGTGGTCTGCTGGCATTTATGGAATTTGCACACATGCTCATATACGTCTCCTCGTTCATGCTCACTCAGTCACACACTGTTCTTCGCTACCTTGCACGGCTCTTTGGGCCAAGTGTGATTTCACCAGGGCGGTCAGAAGGGGTTTCTAGGGCAACCTCACAGAGGCCTTGTTCTAAAAATGGCCGCCATGGTTACTTTGAAAGCCAACTCTGGCCTCTTGAACTTGCACAGCAAAGAGCCCTGAGCACCACTTGGGGAGGGGTGCTGTGTGGACGGGTTGGGGAGAGGGTGGCGGTGGGGAAAACCAGCCTCTTTAATAGCTAGCACATGAGACATTGAGGGTTTGGTGCCCTCCCTGACCAGGAGTCATGGGAGGTGTGTGTATGTGCATGCATGCGTGTATGTGTGTGTCTAAACAGTAATATCCCTGTACTCAGCGCTTGGCTAAATTAAAAGGGCATTTTTGGCGCGGGGGGCAGTTTCTGGTGCCCAGACGATTGGACAGGGAAAGGCGAAACTCATTACCTACCCATCTGTCAGAGAGTGAGAGTGAAAGAGCTGTGGGAATGTGGACGGAGGGAGGAAAGGAGTGGGGAAGGGGGTGGATGCAAAGGGCTCAGAAGGTGAAAGAGTCCGATAAAGCGAATGTAAACAAGACACTTGGTTTTGTATCACCAGTTAGTTTTACACTCTCCACGTGTTTTTGATTTTAAAGAGCATCACCGTTAATTTTCCCTTTGAGCGAGAAAGCATTTGCAGAAGAAAGTGCAGCTGCCTTTATAACCGTCTGCTCAGTGTGTGTCTCCGTGTGTGCGTTTGCATCAGAGGTTGATTTTTCTTTGAGCTTTCTCGCGGCTCCACATGTTTTTGATGTTCTCCGTTTCTCTGGACCAGGGGCCACTTTTGAAACTCAACTCACACAAACAAACACGCATCCATGAAAAAGGTATCGACGAGTATTAAAAGTTCATTTGTTTGCCTTTTTCTTCTTTTTTTTTTTTTACAGCTAAATAAATTTGCTTTCCTCTCTCTAACAGCTGTGACGTGTAAGCCTTTTTGTCCTGTTTAGGATTGTTTCAGCATGGCTCTTTTTTTCTCCTGCAGCTGTAGACATATAGGCTTTGATCAACGCAGATGCACAGAGCTGCCATATTTGATCCACACCCCTCTGCTGTGGATATTGTGAACGAACATAGACTTCCTCTGCCAGCTGGCTTTCATGAGGGGGAGCTCGTATCTCCATGGCAATGTTTTGCAGTTGTACGATTTTTTGCAGCCGACATTTTTTAGTTCTGCAGAATTAGTTTAAAAATCAGACCTTTTGCCGTTTCTGCTTTGTTGTTTTTCACCAGTTTGGTGAAATTTATTGAACTTACTGTGAAAGGGTGATAATGTTTTTGCATTCATGTGTCTGTAGTTCACAGATCAGTGAAACGCCCAGAAAGTAATCATCTGTTCAAGATGGCCGACACAGCTAAGCAGTGTTAGCTAACACATAGGCTAGCTAATCGCATGAGATTTAGCTTCAAAACTTTGCAATAAGCTATAAGAGTCAGCTGTCTGTCTGTTAACAAAATATCTCACAGATCATTTAACCATTTTTCAAAAAACTCTAAGGAAGGTAAGTCTATAAGTGATTCATTTTGGGGGTCAAGCCAATTCAAGATGGCCACCACAGCCAACTGAATGTTAGAAACAAAAACATGTCTTTAACTCAGCCAGTTTTACAGATGAGCTAAAATGTAGCACAGTAGTAGCTGAGCATCATCGCTAACACATACTAGGAGCACTATATGCTGCACAATACTTCTGCTTGAAACTTTGACAAACTGTTGGCATCAGTGCTCTCTGTCTGTTAGAAAAATATCCTATGATTAAACTGCTGGGTGAATTTGATGACACTCTTGGAAAGTAGTCATTGGATGATCAATCATCAATCATTATATGATCCTGTATAATGAATTGATCAACCATATAATGAGTGATATCAGTCATCACTGATGATTGTTATCAATCATCATACAGTTAATCAGCTGAAGGTCAACAATCATTGACCTACAGTTGTTTAACTTTCAAAGTTACTGAAATTCAAGATGGCCACCACAAAATATCTGTAACTTAGTCAATGTACTGATGTTGAGCTGAAATGTGGTGTGGTAGTTGCCAAGAGTCATCTTAAACACATCCTCTGAGCATGAGCACATGAGATGTAGTTTACATAGTTGGAATAAAATGAGTATAATTTTGTTTTTCTGAGCATGAGATGATTTGCTTTCTGAGCATGAGAGGGGGTGGGCACTATTCCTTCCTTCAAGGAATGCAAAGCCTTCAGTTTTTTTATTTACTTTTTGATTACATAGTAACCTAACGGTCACTCACCTCAATGTGACTTTGTGACGTCAGTAAGAATGTTCAGGAGAAAAGTTCTGTTTCAGTTTTATATATGTATCCTAAGGGTATATCTATTTTATATGCAGGTGCTGTGATCTTGTTTACTGTTATCTCTCCTCACATTAACCTGCGTTCTGACTGCACATCTAAAGCACAGAGGAGACAAATCTGACCTCTCCTTAGCTTGCTTGTACAACCATCAACCCATTTCCATCTAAAGCTTATGAAATATTCAATTCATGCCCCTTGCTTCTCACCAGAAAACCCTTTGATATGCGCGTTAATACATGCTTTATATCACATTGATGTGTGCGCTCGACTCTTTGATAAACATATTAGGGATGTGTCTGTCTTTGCTTGGTTCACATGAATTTCAGTTTTCTCTCTCCTGAGCACATAAATGCATTCATAAGCAGCTCTCTGTCTCTCCTAGCCCCTCCCACTATTAATAAATCATGATCCCACGCTGCGTCTCGGTCCATGTGCACATGTTTTCATCTTTTATATGATCGTGGGTGTGTGTGTTTTAAGCCACTGCCGGTGGACCCCACCTGACTCATTCATATTCATTCCTGCATAATGACAGGCCACGCCTCCGGATGGAGCAGCCGGGACAAGATCAAACAGTGCAGACTGAAACAAGAGTCTGTATAATTCAGACTGAAACAGGCGTGTGCAGCGCTCACTTCCTCATCCCGGCCTCAGTTCCTCTTGTTGAGAATCGACACTTTTCATGCATCTGGATGGAGTTCTGTGAAGTTAAATGACTTTCAGTCAGACTGAGCATGGAACAGGTGGACTTTGGCAGGGGGGCTGGGGCAAACTGGGGTGTTTCATTATTTATTTCTTTATCCTGTCTTTAATAAGGAAATCTTCAAAAAGTTGATCAGTTTTGTTTTTAATCTATGACCACCCATGTGTGGTCAAAAGGTGCTGGATTGTTCACATTTAAAGGAGTAGTTTGATTATTTTGGAGTGAGTTTTTGTGTGGTGGTTAAAATGGTAGTTTAAATTATAAACAATTAATATCTTAGCCATTGTAGATGGTTATTTTTTTCATGACTTGGATTTATAGAAATAAATTTAAATTTCATTAGCTTGACAAGCTAATGTTTCATATTCATGCAAATTCATTTTTACATTACATTTTTTTTTAAATAAAACTTCTTCTGCATATTCCGGGCTATTTTAACCGTTTGAAAACATTCAGCTCGTTCAGGGGATTGGTGCTTTTGGTTTTGAAACATTTTTATAAAAATATTCAAGTTTATTTACAAACATTTTCCCCGTAGAAATGCATAAAGATTTCTTAAATTCCTTAAAAAACGCTTGCTTCAGTATATTTGCTGTCTATGTTTTTTTAAGCTACTTTTAGTTTTTAGTTAGCCTTTCGCGATATTTAGCTTCTAGCTAACGTCCAGCTTATTGATACATGTAGCTTTGAGCTAGCCTTTTGCTTCTTTTAACCTTTACCTTGTGTTTTGAACCTTTTAGCTGTTAGCTTGTGTTCTGCTTCTTTTAGCTTTAAAATAACTCAAATTCAGCTTCTTCTGTATTTTTCTTGGAGAAAATGCAATTTCTTTTGTTTTCACAGAATTCTTGGTTTGTTTGGAACAGCAGTTAGCAGTAGCAGTAGCAGTTAGCAGTAGCAGTTAGCAGCGGTGTAGTCTGGCACAAATTTCTCAAGCATAAGTGTTTAATATAAAAGTAACAGAAGTGTCAGGGTTTTTAAAAAACTGTTTTAAAATATTTTGAAATATGACGTGTTTTAGTTGATTTAAATTCACTCTAAATTAGGCCCCAGTCTGACTAGTTGCAGTTAGTTTGACTTTAAATTGGATGATCTGATTGATTTTTTTTCCTCAGGTTTCCACCTGAGTGGCACAGTGACGGACCCCGCCACGCCCTCGTCCCCGGAGCTCGTGTGCAGCGTCAGCGTCAGCTTCGATCGCTGCAAGATCACCGCCGTAACGTGCACCTGCGGGAACAAAGACATCTTCTACTGCGCCCACGTGGTGGCGCTGTCGCTGTACAGGGTGCGCAAACCCGAGCAGGTCAAACTGCACCTGCCCATCTCGGAAACCCTGTTCCAGATGAGCAGAGACCAGCTGCAGAAGTTCGTCCAGTACCTGATATCGGTCCACCACACCGAGGTGCTGCCCACCGCACAGAAACTGGCCGACGAGATTCTGTCACAGAACTCGGAGATCAACCAGGTCCACGGTGAGGAAGATGAGTGTGTCGGTGTGTGCGTGGAAGAGAGGTCACAGGGATGTTGACGACGCATTTGATGCTGTCTTCCTGCCTCTGCATGCAGAAATATTGATTGTGTGATGAAAGTAAAGTGGAACAGAATCGATTAATGACATCCAGGCAGAAGAGGAAAGATTTTGTGACTGTAATCAACACTTTATGGACCAGTTTACCTCCTGAGAAAGCAAAGCAAACACACAGATATCACACTCACCTGCCCACAACAAAGGGAAGGAGAAACAGGGAACATTTGATGATGTGAAAAAGTAGATGAGTAACATGACTTTGAGTAGAACGACAGGAATCTGAGGTGATGGGAGGAAATCTGGGAGATTTGAAACAGAGTCATGAAACATGTCAATAAAAGCTCAGGCTGATTCTGACATTTATTGGTTTTTGATTGACGTGTATCAGAAAATGAAGAAAGAGGCACATTGTTGGAACTAACAGTCGTGTGCAAAAGTTTTGAATCACCCCTCATTACTGTAGACCTGGCTCCCATTGAGTCAAACTTTCTTGTCATATTCTTTTTAAAAAAGGTCTGGATCAGTATTTCTCCTTTCTTTTGCTGCTCTTTCACTCCAGTATCTGACCACTTTTGTTAGGAATGCTTTTATTTTGACAAACTTTTTAGATTCTGTTTGTGTTGTAGGTAAAAGAGCACAAAAAGTGTTTTTTAAACTTTTGCACGGGACTGTATTTCAAATGTTAAACGCACAAAAGTTCAAAATCTAAGTAATGTTTGATATCATTCTGTGTGAAAGATAATTTGCAGACTTTTATTCTGAATTTCTTTCAGTTTCATAGCTGAGGAAAAGCATCAAAAGATGAGTGTACACTAAATTTAATTTATTTATTTATAATGCTGAGAAGGTAGTTATTCTTATGATTTGGTGAAATGGCACATTTTTCTAACACGATATATTATTGTAAGATTAAGCTGCATATTGGTATTTTATTTAAACGGGTTTTATTCTTTCATACATTTATAGAAAATAATACAAAACCTTGTCTTGTTTTTGTATAAATTAGATTATTCTACACGAATGTTGCTGCACTTTTTTTATAAAAAAAAAAAAAGAAGAAGAAGAAAAATACAGGTCCCGCATCCTTATTTGTTTGTTTTTGTGTGCTTACAGGGGCCCCGGACCCCACGGCCGGAGCAAGCGTGGACGACGAGAACTGCTGGCACCTGGACGAGGAGCAGGTTCAGGAGCAAGTCAAGCTCTTCCTGTCTCAGGGAGGCTACCACGGCTCGGGAAAGCAGCTCAACCTCCTCTTTAGCAAGGTCAGAACCAACGGAGCACGGATTTATCCCGATACAGAACATTAAAAAAAAAAAAACGTGCATACAGCAAACACCAACCCCCATCGGTCACGGCTGCACGCACACTCTGTGTAGGTTTACCTCCCTCCCTTTAGGTTTTCTTGTCTAGTTTAACTGCTTCCTTTTAATAGATACTTTCTCCCACTCCTTTGTGCACTTGCATTATCTTTTATTCCCTAAAGAAATGGGAATAAAAGCTAACACATAATGCATATACATTAGAGGGCAGGTTGGATCTTAGCTTGAGCTAATTGTAGAAAGGAGAGAAAAAAAGTGCAAGATAAAGAGAAAAGAGAGAAGTATAGAAAGAAGAGATGCTTGCTGTATATACCGCTCCGTGATTAAACGATTACATGAGAGATGTTTGCCTGCTATTACAGTCTCAGAGCCAGGCTGGCATTAATGCATTGTGTGCTATGTAAAGACCGCAAACCAAGGCCATTATCATCCGGCTCGTCTGGCTTTTAGAACGTCTCTCAGCTTCATGCTCTTTGTTGCAAGCTGTATTCTTCATTCTCCTTCGAACTACACTCCCACAAACAGATATATGTTATATGTAATGTGTTTTTTAAAATGTACAATCTAAATGCGGGGAACAAAACAGAAAAAAGTTGAGCAAAATGTAAATGGAAACAGAACGCACGGTAACGGTTTGTAAATCTCTTAAACCCATCTTTTATTCATGATGGAAGATTGTAAACATGTCAAATGTTTAAACTAAGAAGTTGTTCCTTTTCTTTAAAATATATTCATTTTGAATTTAATGGCAACATTTAAATAAAGTGGGGACAGGGTGTGCCTCTGAGGAGACAAGGTGCTGGAGACTTCCGAGGTAATATTGTTCCTGATTTGTCTGATGCAGGATAATAGCTTCTTTTTTTTACCGTAGTTTTTAATTCATGATGCACCCAGACATCCTGCCGTTGTAATGGATGCAGTTTAGCATTGTCTTGCTGAAATATGTGTGAACTGGACACATATGTTTATCTCAAACCTGCATATACTTATCTACAGTGTAATCTTCCCATTCCAGAGGTGCTAATGTACCTCCATACCATCAGAGAGGAGGCTTTGGAACTGTGTGATGATAACTGATCAGATTGTCCCCTCTCCTCTTTAGTAAGGATGTTTTGTTGTTGTCCGTAAAAGGAATGTTCAATTTTTAACACCACAAAACAGTTTTTTCATCTTTCCGCATTTCATTTTATAAGAGGCTCATAGAAAATGGCCATGTTTGCTGTTTCTTTGTATGATAGAGCTTTAACCAACATTTGTGGATGGCATTAAAGAACATGATTTCTGGAAGTAGTCCTGCATTGATAGCTATTACAGAATTAGAAATGTTAGAAATGTTTTTAGTGGAGTCCTGTCTGAAGATCAGTCGTCCAATAATGACTTTTTTTTTTTGCACCAAGATTTTTTTCCAGATTTTTACAATCTTTTGATATTATGAATTGCAGATGATGGGGTATTTAAAATATTCCCAATACTATTATTTTTAGGAACTTTATTCCAAAATTGTTCCATTTTTTTTTCAAACAGAAATATTCAGCCTGGAAAATACTCTTCTTTCTGACCTGTTGCCAGTTAACCTAATTCTTTACAAAATACTCCTTCAGCTGTTTCTTAGTGTCACTTTTACAGCGTTTTGTTGCTCGTAAAATGTTGCTGCCAACGGTACCATTTCTTAGATTAAACATTCTGTAGAATTAAAATGTTTCATTGTGAATAAAATATGGGTTTATGAGATTTCCTGTTTTTAATTTACATTTTAAAGAAGGCCCCACCTCTCTGTCCTGTAAATAAGAAACCTGAATGCTTGACGTTGTGTCCATGCTCGTTGTTTATGTGTTCCTTCTGGGCGGCCTGTGCCTCTGCTGGTATAAACTCCACGTGTGTGTGTGTCGTCTCCTTCTCCAGGTGAGGGAGATGCTGAAGATGCGTGACTCCAACGGAGCGAGGATGTTAACACTGATCACAGAGCAGTTCATGGCCGACCCTCGGCTGGCGCTGTGGAGACAGCAGGGCACCACCATGACCGACAAGTACAGACAGCTCTGGGACGAGCTGGGTGAGGAGGGGGGAGGGGGGGCATCACACGCTCCTATAAAAAGTGCACACACACACACACACACACACACACACAAGAGCTCTGACAGATTTAGCAAGGTGGGTGATCGAATCTAGATGCTGACACAAAGGCAAACATATTTTTTTTCTTTTCTGTTTGCTTTTTTTTTTTTTTTTTGTGCTTTTGTGTCCAAGAAAGAAAAGAAAGAAAGCCCACAGTCTCAGCCTCCCCGTCCTCGTTGCTGACAGCTCAGGGTTCCTGTCTCTGTTAGTGACTGCAGGTTTGGCAGCTCCGCAACATCTTTGTGAAATTAAAAGCCGTTTAATGCAGCACATTGTGCCTCACCTCTGCAGTGTTTTCAAACACTTTTCATTGTATTTTTAGTCGACGTGACAGAGAGCTGCTAACCAACGTGCTTGTTTGATACGGGGCACACTCCTTTTGACAGACTCACTGTACAAAACACAAAAACCCAACAAGCCCATCACCAGGACAGCAGTCATGTTATCTCCGGTCTTTGTTGTTGTTTTTTTTCTTCTTTCCTGCTGCTCTTGATGAAGATGATGCTGTTGGTTTTGTATTTATTTTTTTACTTTGCTCTTGTTCTGCACTTTGTGAGGACAGCGCCGTGATCTCGTCTGTTTCAATCCCACGTATTTTTAGAAGTGTGCGCACGGTCTCTTTGAAGTCCACACTTCAAAACCTTTTCTTGCCAAGTCCTTATCACTCCGCCTGATGTGTGAACGCTGCCTCTCGGTGCCGCACACACGCTTCTTTTTGTCTTTCTCTTCTTTAAGTTCTCCTCTAGACACAAAGCTCCGTCTCCTTTTGCAAATCATCTTCTATTTTCCCTTTTTCTCCCTTTTACGCTTCTCTCTCTCTCCGCGTTCTGCACGCTTTACGCTCTGCCTCTGTCCTTGTTTTTGTCCTTTCCTCCCAAAAATCTGTTTGACTGCGTGCGCACGCATGCAACACAATCACCCAACTCGAGTGTACACATCTCCGGCACTCTCCAGAGTAAAAATCCCCGAATGCACTCGGGTCCCCGGAGACGCCGCCACTTCTCATATTCTGTTTGTTCCAATTTAATCCAAAACGATGCGTGCGCAGGCAGCGTCGCCTCTGGATAAGTTAGGTTCTCTGTTTTCAGAGTTTTGGATCTGAGTGCAAGATGGCGGAGGTGTGCACACGGTTCTCTAAAGGGACTAGAAAAGGACGTAATGCTCCTTGAAAAGTGCCTCAAGCTTTTAGATTTACACATATTCACGTGGTTTTAAAGGTGCACTTTCCTACGTTGTTAGCATAATTGTTTACATGGTGACAAAGTGGGACAGGCTGCTGAAGTGTGCGTGTTTGCTGGTTGTGTGTCCAGGTGCCTTGTGGATGTGCATCGTACTGAACCCCCACTGTAAATCCGAGCAGAAGTCGTCGTGGCTTCGCCAGCTGCGCCGATGGAACAGCGTGGACGTCTGCCCCTGGGAAGACGGTAACCACGGCAACGAGCTGCCCAACCTCACCCACTCACTGCCCCAGGGCGCTCACGGCAACCAAGGTCAGAGATGGGAACGCTTCGTGTGTCTGTCAGTTCTGTTACGATGAAGAGATCTTTCTGCTGCATTTGTTTCGCTTTGATCAAAATGATCGTTTTGTTATTTAGTGTGGTAGTATCTGAGAGTAATTCACTAAGTGCCGCGAATCATTTGAGACTTTTTTTTACTGAAACTCTAAATGTCACATCCTGTAATATAAAATGCTCAACATGTTTCCAAGATTTGTTCAAAATTGTATTTAGTTTTGGTTTTGCTTTAATCAAAAATTAGTTATAAGGTCTTTCATTTTATTAGAAGCCCTGAATCAGTTAGTAGAAAACAGTGTCTCACAGTTTACAAAAACACTGATTTTCCTGTTGAGTGGAAGCCACTTAAGGTGACGGTCATGTTTTCTAGTGTTTGAGCAAACGCGAAAACAGTTTATTCAATTGTGGATTTTTTTTTAAATGTTGGTGTTTTTCAGAGAAAGATCATCAGGATAAACTAATCGTTCTAAGCCAAATTTTTCTCTGAACAATAAAAAAAGATGGATCTTTGAATCTTTCTTCCCTCACTGCAGAGATGCGCCCCCACAGGACTGTGTTCACACGAGCCATCGAGGCCTGCGACCTGCACTGGCAGGACCGACACCTTCAGCACATCATCGCCAGTGACCTCTATGCCAACTACTGCTACCACGACAACCAGGAGGGCTCCCTTTTTGACTCCCGCGGATGGCCTTTATGGCATGGTGAGTCTATATGTTGATGTTTTATAGGTGCCTGAAGTTGGGTTGTGAATGAAAACGTATCTGGGTTAAACAAAACTTTTTTTTCTCCCCTCAGAACATGTCCCAACGGCTTGTGCTCGGGTTGATGCCTTGCGTTCCCACGGTTACCCCAGAGAAGCCCTGCGACTGGCCATCGCTGTGGTGAACACGTTACGGAGGCAGCAGCAGAGGCAGCTGGAGCACTTTCGACGGCACAAAAAAGGTGCGTCCCGCATTTTAAAGTCTAGAAATAAAACCTGCAGTCTGGACGCTGCAGCCAACTGAGCTTGATAAACACAAAAAATGTTAAAAAAATCTATTCTCTATACTGAGAGTGAGCGTGACATCTTGTGATGAAACTTTAAAAAATAAACCAATTGCTAGAGTCAAATGTGTAAATAATCGTCTTAATGTGCTTTGGCTTATCTTAGAGTTGCTCCATAAAGGTCATACCTCCATAACCAACATGGAGGGCTGGGTGGGACACCCTCTGGATCCCATCGGTACCCTGTTCAGCACCCTGACGGAGTCGGGACGAGCGGGCGAGGAGGGCTCCAACACCTGCTTAGACCTCTCAGGTACTGTTTAACAGTTCACACATGCTATAAACTCAACTTGAGCCTTATTGTTTAAGTTTTAAGTGAAACATATGATATATTATGACACGCGAGGGTGATGTAACTACCACATACAAAGCAACACTGAGTGTTGCGTTAAACAAACTAAGGAAGACATATCATTATGGGAGCATAAACACGTATTTGTGCATTTTGACTTTGGGTGCCAAACACAAGATTATAGATTGTACAGTTTTTAAGCTGACATCTATTCCTTGCTGACTACAGCACAAAAGAAGAAACACTTGTGTGTCTGATCTCCACAGACTGCTCCAGTGTGGTGAGTCGAGCCGACCTGCAGCGGATGCCCGTGCAGCGACTGCTGGGAGACGGCGAATCGTACGCGGCGCTGGCGGTGGAGACGGCTCTGATCGGCCTAGGCCAGCAGCGGGTGATGCCCGACGGGCTGTACGCTCAGGAAAAGGTGTGTCGCAACGAAGAGCAGCTACTGGCCAAGCTACAAGAGATGGAACTGGACGACTCGCTGGTGAAGATCTTCCGTAAACAGGCCGTCTTTCTGCTGGAAGGTGAGGAAGCAAGCATATTATATTTCAACATGCGTGTCCTTTTTTTATTATACAACCCCAAACTTAAAAAGATAATAAACAGAACGTAATGATCTGCAAATGTCATAAACTCATATTTTATTCAGAACACAGTACACATATTAAATGTTTAATAATTAGACTAAACCAACAATTAAAGGAGACATATCCAGTTTTTAAATTCTTCTTTTTCACATTTAAACCATTTAGTTGGGGTCTATATAAAGTGGAACTGCTATGCTTTGGTCTGAGTTCCTCCTTATTGTAACTCCACAAGCCTCACTTTCACCTTTGTTCTGAGGTGTGTCTCAGATCAACTCGTTTTGAGGCTGTCTCTTTAAATCCAAATGAGGCACTTCACACTCCGCCCCCCTTCAACTTCCAGAGGGGTCTATTCTAGTTTGATAGAAAAGGGGTTTATGACAATATAGTGGCACCATAATGGCAGTTCCGTCATGAATTCTGTTCTGTAATAGTTCAGAAACATAATAGAAAATAGAGAAAACTGAACAGGTATAAAAAAAATGACCCAAACAGAATATAAACATATCTTTGCAGGAGAAACTAAATTCAAATTTCCTTCACTCCTAGAGTCTCTAAGTCCACAAAAAATGTATTTAAAGGCTAAAAATGTAGATTTTGCATGAGATGTCCCCTTTAAGTACAATTTCAGTCTAAATATATCCATAAGAACGCCTCCTCCCTGTCATTTTGAACCACCCACACACAGAGAGCTTAGACATTTTTACTAAAACAAGAAAAAAAAACATTTAACTCCTTCTCACTATTTATCATCTCTTCATTTTGTGGTGCAAATAGAGGCCGAGCCGTTCTGGGCTGGACCAAAACGAGCTCTTCGCGCAGCAACACCGGGACTATTGTGTCAGAGTGTGTTTGCATCCACAGGACTGAGGCCAGAACAGAGTGTGTTTATGTGGGAGGGGAGGAGGAGGACGGTAGTAGTGGTGATGGTGGTACATACTGAAAGAACCAAACTCCAGCCCAGACCCCCACCCAAAGCCCAGCCCTACCTCATCCCGGGGGCGACCACCCACCTCTGGCTCTTTTACTAACAGAGCACTCGGCTCTGAGGCCTCGGCGGGCCCCAGGAGGCTGCAGCCGCGCCACTCTGTGATGTGGTCTGCGGTTTAGAGGCCCGTTGGGCTTTAAAATAACCCACCAGAGATGTGGGGGGCAGGGTGTAGGAAGAGGGGAAGGAAAAGAGGAGGGCACAAGGCCAAGTCTGCACACGCGACCATATGTTTTCAACGTCACAGTTGGGTTTTAACACCGCGCGGCTTTGCCTCTTCCGGGCTGAAAGACCGGATAGTCACACAAATAGGAAATCATGACTCAGCAACATAAAAACGTGCAATTAGTAGTGTTTACTGTATATAATAAAGCACAAATCACCTAATTAATCAAGTAAAAATGTTGTTTTCTTGCTTCTTTTGTTGATAATTTTGTTTATTCTTGTTTTTATTCAAACAGCTGGTCCATATTCTGGCCTTGGAGAGATTGTCCACAGAGAGAGTGTCCCCATGCACACCTTCGCTCGCTATCTCTTCACCTCTCTGCTACCTCACGACGCTGAACTGGCGTACAAAATTGCACTGAGAGCCATGCGGTGGGTCATTTTTAGGCAGCTGTTCTACTTTTGTTGTGGGGATTTTTTTGAATTCACGTCATAAACGTCTAAATCAAGACTGATTTATTTTTATCTCAGGAATTAATTACTAATTTCTGTGTCAGGGTAACCTTCTTTTAACAGGATATTGCTTTAAAACATCACTATCGATCCATCCATCCATCATTTTTACCCACAACTTCCTTTCTGGGTCCCTGGTGTGGTGCCCATGTCCTGCAGACACTGTGTGAGAGGTGGCGTTAAAACATCACTAATTACATGAGAATCAAGACACGTTTCAAATTTGGTGGCAGCATAAATTGAGAACACGGCCATGTTTACCACCATGATGCATCCCTTCTTCTTTTAACAACAGTCTGTAAACATCATGGAGCTGAGGAGAACAGCTGCTGCAGTTTTTTGGGGGGAACAGTGTCCCTCCTTTGATGTAGGGTTTGCTGTTCTCAATCTTTACTGAATTTTTTTATTTGGCCAGTTCAGCACCCAAACTCTTCTACTACAAAGCCACACTGCTTTAATGGACACAGTTTATGGTTTAGCATTGTCTTGCTGAAATATGCAAGGTCTTCTCAGATGTAATATCAGAATGTGAGCATTAGTTGTTCTGAAACCTGCATATACGGTTTTGCATTGATGGGCAATAATGCACCCCCATACCATCAGAGAGGGCAGCGTGAAAGCAGAGTTTTTAGATCTGTAGCCTCATGGCAAAAGTAATACAGGGTTGTTTCCTGGTCTGGAATCTTTCTGTGTTGAACTTGTGTGTGTGTGTGTGTGGACGGGTTTTTCCTACAACATGGGGAAAATTTACCCAAAAAAAGCAGCCTCGTGGGGACTGAAGTGAATCGTGGGGACCAGGCTTAGGTCCCCATGGGTCCAAATGCAAGTTACAGGTGCGGGGTTATGTTTAGGACCAAGGTTTAGGTTAGTTTTAGGGTCAGGTAGGTTCCTGTGAGGTTAATTTTAGGGTATATGGTCAGGGTTAGGCTATAAAGTCTAAAAAACATGAATGGAAGTCAATGGAAGGTCCCCACGGGTTTCAAAAACAAACTTTTGGTGTGTGTGTGTGTGTGAATGAATGGTGCGGTTTCTTTCGTCAGACCACAGAACAGTTTCTTACTTTGTCTCCGTCCATGTTAAAGGGGACATATCATGCAAAATCCACTTTATTAGTCACTCAGTACATTTAAGCTGACGGACGTCCAATATTGACTTTCCAATAGAGTCTTTCCATTGAGGAATGCCGTTCTAAAATTGTTCCACACAACATTTTTAGTGGCTTCTATATGTGTTCTGTTTTTGTCACGGTGTACAAACTGCGTCTATGGAATCTGCGCATTGTCCATGTGAGCGCTCCAGCTCCTGTGTGCGCTCAGCTGTGGACAGAGCGCACATGTGTGTATTTCAGCCCATGCTGCTGTGTTTTGATGTTGTGACTTGTGGGAGCTGGATGAGTGAATATTAATTACATTAATGAGAGTGTAATTAGTGCAGCTGTAATGAGGAGGAATCACATGCACGTATACACACGGCGAGCCAACGGGGAGAAGGAAGTGTGGGGTGTGTGTGGGGGGGCTAAGATGTTTGTTGTGTTTTCACAAAGCTGAGCTTCTCGAAGCGGTAAATGATCGGTGGATACACGTCAGCTGTAAAGAACGCGCCAGGAAATATAATATCAGGCTTACAAAAGAGAAAACTGGATATATATATTATTTCTTTAAGGTTGCACATCCAGCTGTTGCTTCCTGACCTCCAAACCAGCATCACAAACCTGTCATTCCAGAGTCAGCCACTCTCCTCCCAACCTTGCCACTTCCTCTCACCTTTTTTTTTCTTTTTTTGGTCTCCTCACCTCCTCCATCCTCATTCCTCTGGTGTGAAACCCGCGATTTAGAATAATACGGCCACTTACGGGCGCTCCTGGGAACCAGAGGTGTCTGCTCAGCACATAATGAATGAGTGTAATGTAGCGTAGTGTAATGTGATAGCTTATACCTCTTCCCTCCCATGGGATGGCGGACAGTTAAATATAGAGGAGGAGGTAAAGTAACCAGGGATATTTTAATGGACTCATTATAACACTATCATTGATAAAAAAGAGAGATAAAATAATCCAGCACTCACACACATACACACACTTCTTTTTTTCTTTACATTTGCTTTCTCGATTTGTCTTCCCTGTCACAGTCGCTCAGCAGGTTTCTTTTTAAATGACTTGAAGTCTGCCTGCCTCAGTATGCAAATGATTTAAAACACTGTGTATGTGTGTTTATGTGCCTCGGATGAGGTTAATTAGTGTGTGTGACAGCAACATATGTCGTGCGTTGGCTCGGTGCAAGTGGCCGAATCAAGAAAGAAAAAAAAAAAAGAAAAAGAAAAATCTGCCTACTGGTTCACAGGCTGCCCAGAATCTGACTTCAGCCAGAGAAACAGAAGAAGAAACTCTCTGCCTCTGAGGAGATTGTGCTTATGTTGAATCTTTGGGGACCGAAAACACAAATTCCGAGCGGCTGTTATTATGTGGGATTTTCTCCTCCAGAGTCTCCTAGAGGCGCTGATTTAAGATCTTTGCTCTAATCCACCACCTTCGATCCCCTGAATAATCAATACAATTTCAATTGAGAAGCTATTTATCATAGCAGAGGATGAGCAAGGTTAGTGTTTGTAGCGGTGGTGCTCAAAGGCGGCTGATGCATTGTTTTATGGAGGGTGCAGTCTGGAAAAATCTGACTTCTGGGAACAATCGTGACCATAGGATATTCATCCATCCATCTATACCCACTTCTTCTTTTCAGGGTCACAGGGGTCAATGGTGCCCATATCCAGCAGTCACAGTGCGAGGGGCGGGGTACACCCTGGACAGGTCGCAAATCCATCACAGGGACACATATAGAGACAAACGAGACAACTTTTCACTCACACCTAGGGATAATTTAGCTATCAATTTGGTGTGTGTGAGGAAGTCAGAGTGCCTGGAGAGAGCATGCAAACTCTACCCAGAAAGGTCCCCGGGCCGGGATTTGATCCGGCGACCTTCTTGCTGAGAGGCATCCGCTCTACCCAATGAGCCACCGTGCCGCCCACTATAGGATATAAATGTTTAAAACTCAAAACTCTAAATTCACATGTAGTTGTGATTTTAATTTGTCTGTTCATCCATCCATTCATGTTTTGTTGTGTTGTTGTGTGGGATGTGTGCAGTTTGAACTGATAAATGACTACAGAATCAATTAAAAACACTGCTTTATGAGTTCACTTTATCTTGAAAAGACTAACACAGTATCATCAATCTGATTTATTCTTTTTACATTTGTAAATAATCAACTTCTGACTTCATTCAAATTTTACTAATAACAGCTAGAGAAATTTTATTTGCAGCCATAAAGCAGTGTGCATGCAAACCGATAGCTGAAGTTTGCTGAAGAAGCTAAAATCTTACTGGATATAGGTCCAACTAAACGTAGAAAATTACTAGCTAAAAATAACAAAAGTTTAACAAACATGTATAAGCAGCAAAAATCTAGAAAGAAGCCAGTAGTAGAACAGTATCTAAAGTAGTGAAAGGCTATGTCAAAGCTAAAAGTAGCAGAACAGGGACTAAAAATTAAAAGAAGCATAAGAAGACAAAGGTGTTCTGAAGTCGATTTCAAAGAGGACAGTTTTTGAAGTGCCTGAAGAGATCTCAATGTATGTCTGGAAAATAGTTACAAATAACTATAAATATTTTAGGAAAACGTTAAAAGTTATCAAAAAAAAAAACTAATGTCAGAGCTCCCACCTTCTGAATGAGCCGTTTCACATCTGTTCATAAAATATGGAGACTTCTATGTCCAGAAATTTGTGTAAACCTTCAGAGAAGTTAGCAAAGATGAATGTTAGGAAGTCGACGGCTTCACTGGAGTGACTCTTCCAAGTAAAATGTTACTCGAAGAATTTACGTCCCTTTTTGAGAGAAGGAAGAGCGATCCGCCTCGTCGGTACGACTCGATGCCTCTTGAAGGTTTCATCCTGAAAGAGTTCGTGTAAACAGTGGAGCTCTTCCACCGGATGTGTCGCTCAGTTGATAGATGTGCGCTTGACGAATTGTGAAAGCAAAAAGGGTGTTTACAATCGGTGGAGGGAGAGGAACGTGAGGTAAAGAGGTCAGTAGTCATGGTGATGCAGACCAGAAACCCAAAGAGCCACAGAATTTAGATGAAAAAAAAAACCAACTTTTCGTTTTGTTGAGTTTCTCCTCTTTTGTACTTCTTTGTTGCTAATTGGACATTATTAATTCTCACTATGTGTGCAGTTGAGTAAATAATCCAAATCCTTTGATTTGACACTTCATAAGTTTATTTCCGTCAGGACCTTGCAGACTACTTGAAGGGTTTTGTCCTCCTTGATTGTGCAACAGGACACCCTGCTTCCACTAACTTACAGTTTTAGCATCCTTAATACTTTGCTCTATAAAAAGAGGTGTATAGTAACAAAGTACATTTACTTTGTTACAGTACTGAAGTAAGTTTGTTTGAGGATCTGTAATTTTACCAAGTATTTTTAAAATTGTAACCATTGTTCCACTAAACTGAGTGGAGTAAATGTAATTTACTCAACTTTAACTAAATCCAACACTTCATTTTAAAGAGTATAAAGTACTTTTACTTTCCCAATTATTGTGAGCAGTTTCATGACTTTTACTTAAGTAGTTTTCTTTTAAGTGAAATTCATTTTAACAGTCATTTTTTTGTTAAGGTATATTTACTTTGCTTAGGTTTTTTTCAAGTTTTTATGCCCCCCAGTCTATAGAACATAGTAAAGCTGTATAGAAACATGAATTAGTTGTATTTTAAGGACCTGTTTGTAGAGTTTTTCTAGCATCATTTGGTTCCACTGGGAATGAGGAACACGTGATTAAACTCTGCTCTGATAAAATGCTTCATTTCAACCCACGAGAAATTGTTTTCTTTTTGTTTGTTTCCCATTGAACAATAGCCCAGTACAGATTTTTTTTCCCAACAATTTGAGGAGGTTTTTTTTTATTTTTCCAATGGGTCCGTCCTCTCTCAAGCTCCCATCCAATAGAGGCCTCAGACTCTCTGGTGAAAACCAAACAAAGACAGGAATGTTGATGAGGCCTCCATCTTTACCCAAGACCCTTCTTTATTTTTCTGTTTCTTTCTTTCTTTTTTTTTGGAATTGTTTTGCTTTACTCGAGGAATCTTCCAGAAGGGCCCCAGTGTGTTGGAAGCTTTTAGCAGCTCTTCAGCTGGATGCAGAACAAACCCTGCTGTTGTGTCTCGGTGCCGGTGTTCACACTTGCCCGCTGAGCTGTGTTATTTCTTTTTATCGCCTACCGACGCTCTCTGAGAGTCGAGCCCTGGCTTTTTGCGCACTCGTGGGCCCAGAGCGAGTGAAGACGAGTCTGTTTTCGTACATGCCTTTCGCTCACGTGGCCGACAGTAACACATGCACTTTGCTCTGAAATTGAAACTGGCATTTAGCATCACATTGCCTTTACCGAGCAGCTTTGATGTGTTCTCAAAAGGGCAGGTGTGTGTGTGTGCGTGTGCGTTCTGGCTCTCTTCATTGATGTGTGTTGGTATTTGTTTGATGTGTGTCCAGCCTTACAGGGCTGGAAGGTGAATTCCTTAATTTCCCCGTGGACTCAATTAGCTTTGTGATTGGCTGAGAGAAGGCCAGGTTGTGCTGTCTTCTGAAGGAAAGAAGACCTTTGAAACTGAGGTGGGAGCGAAGGGGCAAAAAAAGAAGAAAAAAAAAAGAAGTGAAGCAGAATAGGAGATGAGCCAGCCACAGTGGTAATCTCGTGATGCTCCTGACGCTTGTGAAGACTCGGCCCTGTCTGGATTATTATAATGAGAGACAGAAACTTGTGAAGCTCCTCCATCCTCCAGCAGGTGTTGCACAACTCTGACTTCATTATGACCAATTAGAGTGAAGAAAATACTAATTATACCTTAGTTTCTTGGTGATTAAACAGTAAGGTTGAAAGTAAATTGCAGGGATAGGGTAACTGAAATCCCCTGGTGATGACTGAAGTCATTTTCATTTTGAAGTCCCTTTCAGACCACCGTAATGACGACCTTTTCTGTCTGTACAGTATTTCTGTCTGTCTGCTTGAGGAAAGAGGCCATTTCATTGTGATGTTGAAAATTTTGGAAACTTTTGACATAATTGTTCATCTAGTCAATTATTAAAATGCAGACTTTTTAAAGTAGCTTTGAAAAGAAAGAAAATGTAATATATTCTAATCCAGGAGTTCCCTAACTTTTCCATGCCACGGCCCCCCAAACAGTTTCTGGCTGGGGACAAACAATTCTAAAAATATGTGAAAAACCATCAACTTTTTTATAATGTTTTTTTTTCTCACTTTTATTCACTGTTCAATAGTTATTACATTAGCACTTCAACAAACTGCTATAAGAACAAAATAAATCAAACCTCTCTTAAGCTCTCTTTGATAAAATTTCAATATATTATTATAAATTATATTTTAAAATAATGAAAAACACATTTAATTATATGATACTGATATTTTTTTTTCTAGTCTTACCTTCAGCCTTCTGAGACCCCCCCCCCCCACTTTGAAAAACTCTGTTGTAACCAATCAGTTCTTGAAAAAATGCATTTTGCCCAACCCCCTCTCCATATAAGCATGTCAGACTAAGATCTTTTAATGTTGAGAAATGATGGAGTTTATAGTCATTTTGGTCATCCATCCATTTGTTATATTTTACTCACTTCTTCCTTTCAGGGGCATGGGGTCACTGGTGCATACGTCAAGCAGTCACTGGGCGAGGGGCGGGGTACACCCTGGACAGGTCACAAGTCCATCACAGGGCCACATAGATAAACACAACCATTCACACTCTCACTAGGGACAATTTAGAGTTACCATTAATTAATTAATCTACCAGTTATGTTTTTGGTCTGTGGGAGGAAACCAGAGTAATAATAATAATAATAATAATAATAATAATAATAATAATAATAATAATAATAATAATAATAATAATAATAACAATACATTTTATTTCAGGTCGTCTTTCAAAAACCCCAGGTCACCTTACAAAAGCACTTAAAGAACAACAATTGATAAGAACAGAAACAAAAATTAAAATAGATAAGAATAAAACAACATTTAAAACCAAATTAAAGAGATTATGACAGTTTAAAAAGATGTGTTTTCAGTTGTGATTTAAAAGAGGGAAGAGAATCCATATTCTTGATGACAGGAGGGAGGGAATTCCAGAGCCGAGGAGCACAGCAGCTAAAGGCTCTGTACCCCGTGGTGACAAGACGGGCAGAAGGAACAGTAAGATGAGTGGCAGCTGTGCATCTGAGGGCACGAGAAGGAGTAGAGATATGAAGCAGATCACACAAATAAGGAGGGGCAAGGTTATGGATGCATTTGAACGTGAGAGTTAAAATTTAAAAATTTATTCTAGCTTCAATAGGTAACCAATGAAGTTGCTGCAGAACCGGGGTGATGTGTTCTCTGGATGGGGTACAGGTTATGATCTGGGCTGCAGAGTTCTGGAGGAGTTTGAGTTTCTGGAGAGTCTTATTCGGGAGACCAAAAAGAAGAGAATTACAGTAATCGATTCTGGAAGTGATGAGGCTATGGACAAGGATGGCAGCAGCATGAGGAGTAAGAAAGGGACAAAGTCGGTTGGTGTTGCACAAATAAAAGCATGCAGATGGTGTAATAGAGTTAACATGAGATTGAAATGAAAGTGTACTATCAAGGATGACACCCAGACTTTTTACCTGAGAGGAAAAATGAACATGAGAATTGTGATGGAAAAACTCTGAGATTTGATTAAAGTGGAGGCTGTGCCAACAAGTAAAGCTTCTGTTTTGTTATTATTAAGTTTAAGAAAATTGGAGTACCCAGAGAAAACCCACACATGCACTGAGAGAACATGCAAACTCAACCCAGAAAGGTCCCCTGGCCAGGATTTGATCTGGCAACCTTCTTGCTGAGAGACAACAGGTCTGCCAGCTGAGCCACTGTCATTTTGACCAAACCTTGAAAATAATGTGTGCAATCCGATCTCATGTTGCAATATCTTGCATGATATATTAACATTTGGTGGTGAAGATGCTCCTGTCACACCAACATTTAGCTCAATATCTATAAAACTTACTGAGGTACAGTCAGTGTTGTAGAGGTTGGTTGGCCATCTTGAGTTAGGTTGACTCTAGAAGTCGATCAGTTGTAGTTGTACACCCAATAGTTAATGCTTTGATGTTTCTTGTGTGTTTCTCCATCAGGTTGCCCGTGTTGGAGTCTACAGCCTCTTCAGGCGACCTCTCACGACCTCACCACATTGTGTCTGTAGTTCCAAACCGCTACCCGCGCTGGTTCACCCTGAGCCATATAGAGTCTCAGCAGTGTGAGCTGGCCTCCACCATGCTCACCGCTGCCAAAGGTGCGTTTAAAAAAAAAAGAGTTTTGCAAATATATACAAATAAGTGCAGCGGTAATCTCTGATCTAATCGAAACGGACATTATTCTGTGTTTTGTTTCCTTTCTAGGGGACAGTCGAAGGTTGGAGACGGTTCTGGAGTCTATCCAGAAAAACATCCACTCCTCGTCTCACATCTTTAAACTGGCGCAGGACGCGTTCAAGATCGCCACTCTCATGGACAGCCTGCCAGACATTACGCTGCTCAAAGTCTCTCTGGAGCTCGGACTACAGGTGTGCAGACACATCGCCGCTGTTGGACCAGTCTTTATCTGTACATTTCTATGTTTACATTTAATGGTTTCATCGTGAAAGTTTTTAAATGATTTGCATCGCAGCGCTGCGTTCATACATTGGCAATGTGCTTTTAGCTCTAAACATAAACCAGAGCACTGGTAGCTCAGCTGTGATTGATATTTGATTAGAACTGATAAGACTAAATAGTAAAGTGGTTTGCTAAATATAGAAGTTCATGACTGTATTAGAAAACAATCTGACCAAATTGAAGATGTCTGGTGTCAGCACGAACTCTCCTATCCCGCTGCAAAGCATGGTGGTGGAAGGTTCAGGATTTGTGCTGGTTTACCAGCTACATGTACCTTGAATTGTCATGAATTTCACTAGTCGCGTTTCGATTGACCATGAAAATGCGCAAATTAAAATTTCGAAAATAAATTTACTTAATGGAAACACATCAATTTCGAAAAAACTTCCCTTTTTCGACAAAATTGTTTTGCGCTAGGATGAGGTGGTTTTTCAGCCGTATCGAAA
>JARVJO010000394.1:8560999-8579611 GCA_031762555.1 Cynodonichthys magdalenae | reverse complement strand
CGAAACTGTGTTTTTTCGACATTAACAGAATATCGACAAAGTTTTGCGCACATTTGCAATGGAAACGCAGCTACTGTATACCAAAATATTAGAGTCAAATGTGAGCCCAGAGATAAAATTTAGCTCCAAACACGTCATTTTACAGGACAATAATCCTGGACTCTAAACTGAATCTGCTACAGATTGTTGCAATAAAAAAGTAAAAAGTCAGACAGTGGATTAAGGACGAGGCAAATACATCAATGAAAAACCTTTGGTATTTCTGTATTTTATGTTAAGTGTCTCTGTTGATCATCTTTCTCTCATTGGTGCTTTTTGCCTTCTTCAGGTGATGAGAATAACTCTGTCCACATTAAACTGGAGGAGGAGGGAGATGGTGCGCTGGTTAGTCACATGTGCCACTGAAGTTGGTAAGTCCTCTTCCAAGATGCACATGCTTGGTATTTTAATTTCTCTTCACCTTTTTGTTCTTGCAATTTCAATTTTGCGTTCTCCAGGTGTCTACGCACTGGACAGCATCATGCAGAGCTGGTTCACCCTCTTCACCCCTACAGAAGCCACCAGTATTGTGGCCACCACCGTCATGTCCAACAGCACTATCGTCCGCCTCCACCTGGACTGCCACCAACAGGAGAACCTGGCTTCATCTGCCCGCACACTCGCCCTGCAGTGCGCCATGAAGGACCCCCAGAACTGCGCCCTCTCCGCTCTGACACTCTGTGAAAAGGACCACATTGCCTTCGAGACAGCCTACCAGATTGTACTGGACGCTGCAGCAACGGGAATGAGCTACACGCAGCTGTTCACCATTGCACGCTACATGGAACACCGCGGCTACCCGATGAGAGCGTACAAGCTGGCGACGTTAGCGATGGCCCACCTGAACCTCAGTTACAACCAGGACACGCACCCAGCCATTAACGACGTACTTTGGGCCTGCGCGCTCAGCCACTCGCTGGGCAAGAACGAGCTGGCTGCGGTCATTCCCCTGGTGGTGAAAAGCGTGAAGTGCGCCACCGTGCTCTCTGACATTTTGCGGCGATGCACGCTGACCACGCCGGGCATGGTGTCGGCACTGCACAGCCGAAGGAACTCTGGGAAGCTGATGTCGCTGGACAAGGCGCCGCTCAGGCAGCTTCTGGACGCAACCATTGGGGCCTACATCAACACCACGCACTCGCGGCTCACGCACATTAGCCCCCGCCACTACAGTGAGTTCATTGAGTTCCTGGGAAAGGCCCGGGAGACGTTTATGATGGCTCACGACGGACACATCCAGTTCACCCAGTTCATAGACAACCTGAAACAGATCTACAAGGGCAAAAAGAAGCTGATGATGCTTGTGAGGGAGAGGTTTGGCTGAGGGTGAGGCTGGAGGTGGCCAAACCCTCCTCTTCCACTCTAGTACTTTTCTATTAACTTGAGTCTGCCTTTTGAACTTCTTTTGAACTAATAGACAAGTAAGAAGGAAGTGACTTGTGACATGAAGCAAAAAGAGAAAGGAACAGATGACAAAAAAGTCAACAGAGCCACATGCGGTAATATTGTTCTTGCTGTTATTATTGTTATAAACATTATTACTATTATTATTATTAATATTATTACTACTCTGTGTACAGAAGTGTTTTTATTTTTCAGAAGAGAGGAAATTTGTCACATTGTGAATGTTGTGTGTATTTCTCTACATGTGTGCGAGATGAAAATGAAAAGTGAAATGGCTTTTAAAGATTTTTTGTTTCTTTATTTCTATGATTTTTAAAGCTTTTTTGTTTGTTTTCCCAGTTTCTGTGTATGTTGAGTTACATGTTGTTGAGTGGCTGAAGCCTTTGTACAATAGCGCTCATGTAAAAACCAACAAAAAAAAAAGAAGAAAAACAATGGCGACGTCTCGGTATCCTCAAAGAGAAACTAAGGCTTTAAACCACACAGAGCACCTCCCTTTGTCTAGGCCCTCGCTGGTGGGCGCTGGACAGCACTGCACAGTTTAGCTCGGCTCGGCACAGCTTGGGTCAGCACTGAAAGAAAGCCGCGTTCAGCATTTTTTTTCATGCTCAGCAGCAGCACTTGAGCAGCCATTAGCTTTCTCTAGGTTCCAGGCATTAGCTTCCCTCCAAACGACAATGCTCTTAGCTAACTCGTGTTAGCCCTCCTCTAGAAAACAAACTAGTTCCCTACAGAGGACAGTATGCAGACACAGTAAATACATATAAGACCAATTTAATAAGTATTAACTCTTTAGTTCTGACATCTGACAATTTTTTTGTTTGGTTTTTTTAGTTAAAGAATTTCCCAATGGGAGACAACTACCTCACAATACGGTATTAAACTTGCTTCCATTTATGATGATATTTATCGCCTGTGATAGCCTACAGTGTTAATTAAGAAGACAAATCACTGGTGAAACCCAACAGTTTTTGAGATCTTTTAAGTGAGGTTACTGTTGAATAACTTTAGTTTTGAGAAACAGAGTTTAGTTCTGATAAAGCTGACAAGCTAAAGGCTAGCTGACAAGCAAACTGAATGGGCTTTTCCCAAACTAAGGTGGTTCAAAGAATTATAGAACAATTAAGATATCATTGTTTATAACCTTTCCACAAAATTTCTATTTAAAAGGTCTAAACTATCCCTTTAAGTGGAAACTAAGAGTCAGATTCTCACTAAATCTTTCTGTTCTCTGCTCTGCTGTACGTCACTGCCTTCACATCGTTACCCCCCTCTACCACCGCGCTCCTGAGAAATAGGCTCTCAGAAACCGAGTTGTCCCCTCACCCATCTTCACAGCCATCACTGTGTGGTATTTTCAGACCAGGCCAGTGTCACTTCCCACTGTGCATGTGAATCATTGAAATTGGACTTTCCACTCTTCGAGTTCATTGTGTGGAACATTCAGAAACCAGAACGTTCTCAGGGATTTCTCTACGCAGGAAAAAGAATAAACAAATAACACAAAACCAACCAACAAACAAACGCATCAATACCAGGAAAAATAAAACACAACATGAGCAAGCATTTATTGTACTCTGTATATATGCCATAGTATATGTCTGAATATGGAGGATCTGAAAGTATATGTTAACTAATTTATACAGAGTATTCTATGTAATGTGAAATACTTGAAGCCGCTGTAGTTTGCTCTCTCTGGCTCTCCATCTCTTTCTCTTTTTTGTCTTCTCTTCTTTTTTTTCTTATTATTTTAGTTATAAACAACATATCAGAAGGACTAGAATGACCTTGTTGACAACTTTTTGGACTCACAAGGCCGCAAGTCTTCATGTTTGAGACTCTGGGTTCGTCAAAAATGCAGGTTTAATCTCACCGACGGAGGCAAAGAGGACAATAAATAGCATAGTAGGGGGTAGAGGAAGACTTTTAGATCATTGGTGAAGAAAAACAATTTAAGAAACTTGCATGAAAACTGTAGTAGATTACAATGAAATGCTATTAGAGATAATATAATATGATTTACACAAAAGCATCTTGAAGGTGAATCTGGTTTAAAAAAGTGTTTTTTAAATTTCAAAATTCTGCCTCGTTTTTGCAAACCTATATCCCTATTTTGGAGTAAGTTAACTGTCATAAAGAAAATATGCTTTAATATATTTCCAAATTTTCGAAAACGAGTCTGCTCTCGTGACAAAAGCAGCAGAATTTCCGCTGTCCTCTGCAACGTTCAGCTGTCCTCTCAATACTTGCCTTCTTTTTTTTTTTAATTCTGATATTTCGTTTATTTTTCCTTTTCTGCATTTTTGTTGATTAAAGATAAAAGCAGCCTTTTTCTCTTGCCTTGTCTTAACGCTTTAAAGTAACCAAACAGAAGATCTAACAACCAAACGCGTTCGAAGAGGTGAGAGACAACCAACCTTGGTCCCAGCTTTAGTGTCCTTAATTAGTAAGTGAATGGCTGTGTAACTCATGCTTTAACAAAGCAATTCCTCACGTGTGTTTGATGGCAAAAAAATATGTTGTCCAGTGTCTCTTGTTCTCTGCAGAAACAATTTCCTCTGAGTCTTTCTAGCTGTTTTTGTTTCTGTTTGTGTAGGACTCTTCTGCTCTCCCTTTTTATTTATTACAATGACCCATGTATACATGCTTATGAAATTAAGATTTGATACACCGATATCAATTTATTTATGTAACTAAATCACTGTTTTATAATCTTGTTATTGAGTCAATAATTGATTTTTTTTTTTTGTTTTTTGTTTAAATAAAAGTTAGTTTTTTTGAAATGCACATGTAAGCCCTTTCAAGTGCTGAAAGATTTTTTTAAATTTATTTATTTTTTTTTGTCTCAAAAGTTCTGTCAGGAATAATTATGGGACGCAGTGCGTGCACTCGGAGCCAGGGCCGATCAGTCGGGATGCTTCAGATCTCCATCACGCGGCAGTGTCAGGAAAAGGCAGAGAGGGATCACTCTCGCTGGCAGCAGCTTTCACGCTGTCATCTCAGCCGAAGCTCACGAGGAATATGAAATGTATCTATTGATATTCCCCTGGTTTTTGTAGCTTCTGTCAGGCAGCCAGGCTCAGCCAACCACAATAACCTGTTTACATGTATCCGGCGCTGACAGTGGTGCCACAGGATGACTAAATCAGTGTATGCAGTTTGTCAAGTGTGTGTACGCTTGTGTCGACATGTTCCTGTGTCTGCTCGCTTTTCTCGTTTGCATGCCTGTGTGTGTCTGCGGATGGTTTAATATGTGTGTGTTTAGGTCTTCAGGGAGTGAATGGGAACAGGTGGTAGCTCCAGACTACAGGAGCTCCTGACAGCAGTAGGGTCCCCAGACTCCCAGCCCCTCATTAAACATTGACACAAAAACACTGCAACTGTCTGTGTGTGAACAGTAATGAAGCGCAGACGGCTACACCGGTATACACACCACAACTTAGCACAGCGTGAGCTCTCAGTCCACATGCGTGTGTGCGCCTGTGTATGTGTGCGCTCTGTCCATCTGTGTGCGCTCATTAATGAGGCACATTTGTCTACAGAGGTGTCCACTTAGATATTGAAGAATTTGTCAGGTTTAGCAACAAAAGCAGGAGTCTGCTGTCGAAAGCCAGACAGAACTGTCCATTTCTTATGTGATGGATGCCTGCCTGTGAGAGATTATGTGTGTGTATCTGTGTGGGGAAGCACACGCTTTCGTGTGTGTGTGTGTGTGTGTTAGCCCACTTCCTGTGTGTCTGACCTGTACTCAGGTCCCTGCTCAGTTCCAGTTGGTAATGACGTCCCCTGGGTGCAGCACAGTACAGCAGCCTCCTCCGGTCTGTCTCACTCTATACTTCTAATGACATCATGATCACACACTGGCCTCTTTCATGCCAAAAGCCCTCTTCCTCACCATCACCATCAAAACTCCTATCTGGAGCACTCATCCTCACTTTTGTTTGAGGCACACTGCACCAAGTCTTTGTCTTGACATTGTCTTTTACCGTGGATGCTTTATGTTTTCACTTAGAGTAAATATAATCTTAAATCAAACCATGAGTTTGTTTCCATAGGTGCTTTAGCTGTTAATCAGATGTATTTTTACTCTTGTAAATATTATAATATTGTCTAACATTGCATTTATGTTTTGTAACAGTCTTCTTTTCTTGCTAATTTTTTTTAGATAACTTAGATCAGCAAAGCAACTATCGCTGTCAATGGATGCCTTCCATTTCTCAGTAAACTTGTTTTTAGCTTTTGGTTGCTTTCAAAATTTCCTCAATTGTCCAGAAGTGTTTAAATGGCTATGGCTCCACATTGTATGTAAATTTTGTTAAAACCACTTCCACCAAAGAAGTTTTAAGTAGTACAGAAGTACTCTGATCATAAATAGGAAAGTTCTTTCACACTTTATATTCTTACATGTTCATCAGTTCACACCATGAATAAAGTCATTAGCAGTGAATTTGACCTTTCACCCCTCCGCAATCATGTACATATTTAAAACACACATATTCAGGGTTGTTGTGTGAGGAAATCCATGCTTTGGATTTAGATGACTCTGACAATAAACTGACAGGCAGATTATGAACCCTTTGGCAGTACTCTTGTAGTAACATAAGTGAGATGAATTAGCTGGTGGATAAACTTGTGATTCAGTTCACTTTGAAGTAATGAACTGTTGTTCACGTCTTTCCGAGGCAGCTCTTGACTCCCTTTGAACTGAGATTTTCGGCTCCCAAAGGTTAGGAAACTGACTTTAAGTGTCTGAATGTGCTGCGTAGTTCAAATGCTGGGTGATTAGAATGCACCCCTATAGCCTCCAAATTTTAAAGGAGAATGATTATGACCTATTTACATGAATTGATTATTTAAGTTCTAAGTGAATCGTTTGTGCCATTCTCAGGTCAAAATACAGACTTTAAGTGCACATGCTTTTTTAAATAGCATTTCTGTGCAAATTTCTTTGCAGCTGCTTCCCCTTTTATTCCATGATGCATTTGCAAAACAAATTTTTATTACATGTTCCTTGTCTGCAGTCTGGTTAGTCAAACACCACACTCCATTACAAACACTGAGTAACGTAACAGTGAATAGGTGCAGGTAGCACACCTGTCATAATTGCACCCTCATAATAAGCTTTTAGTGACTCACAATGAAAACTTGCAGAATGCTACAACTGTCTGCAAATGTTTCTGGAATCTAGTGCAAACTTGCTATAACTTGACCATCTCTGCAAGGAGCTGCAGCATAAATGCGCGTGTTGTTGCCCACTAAAACATCATCATGGAAAGTTTTGTTGAACCAAAGATACTTTTGAAAGAGTTTAACATAAATGCTGCAACCTAGTTACTTGCTGAAGACTGAAAAGATGACTATTTCAACATTATTTCTCCTGTCATGATTTGAAGTTAAAGATTAAAGTTTAAGATTAAAATATATTTTTGCATTTACTGTTTTTGTTTAATATTCTGTCTCCATGTTTTCTTTCTTTAGTCCATTTTACAGTTTGTTTCTGTTGATCCTAAATTCTGCTCAGTCCCCACACCTGGTCTCAGTTTATCCCTCGTTGTTTTCCATTGTTCTTTGTCAAATCTTTGTCTTTACTTTAGTAGCTTTATGTGTTTCTTGGATCAAGCTTTTTTTCTCTCTCTCTTGGGTTTGTATACATTTTAAACACTTATTTATTTATTTTTATTGCTTCTGGAGCTATGCTGTTTCTGAATCCTCTGCACCCCACAGGCTTCACTCAACATTAAACCTTGTGTACAGCAGTCCAGCTGTAATACAAGGACACGTCACATGACCTCAGTTCTAAAAGCAGTGGGCCTTTCAATAATGGAAAGGGTTTTCAGTTTGGTTAATGTCCTCAATCATCAGTTGGCACAAAATGGAGTCATCCATGTGTTCCCAAGTACCTATGTTCCTTTGTATCTATGTTTCCCAGTACCTATATCCCCCTGATCTCTATGTACATCCATCCCTATTTTTCCCTTTACCTAAGTTCCACGCATCCCTGTGTTCCCTCCAGTATACCATTCTTATGTTCCCCAGTGCATAAATTCCCCTAATCCCTATGTATCCCCATCCCTATTTTTCCTAGTACCTACACTCCCCAGATCCCTATGTTCTGTCTAGTACACTTATCTCTATGTTCCATGGTACCTATATCCCCTCGATCCCCATGTACACCTGGTACACCTATCCCTACTTTTCCCAGTATCTATGCTGCCCAGATCTTATGTTCCCTCCAGTATATTATTCCTATGTTCCCTGGTAAAACACATGGAGTGTAATTTAGTACTTTTTTCATTTGTTTTAAAAAACATTTGAATAGGGAGCCAAGCATCTTTCATGACTTTCATTATTAGTCCTGGGAGAACATAGGTACTATGGGGAACAGAGGTACTGGGGAACATACAGTAGGTACTGTAGAACATATGTACTGGGGAACTGGACCAGTGTAGACTCCATGTTAAACTGCATTTAGTGTAAGTGACTGAATGTTTCATATAGCCCTAAAATGAAACGATTGTGATATTAGCTCTAGGCTCCATCAAGTAACTTATTTCACTTCACTTTTATCTGATTTCATATGCATGATCCATAGAATATTCAAGCACAAGGGTTTAAAAAATGGGCTTTATAAATCCAGAATCCAACAGAGTTTTATCTGGACCATTTCTTTCAGGGATCTTCTCAGCACGTAGAGGTTATCAGTCTGAACATGTTCTGTATCAGCAAGTGCACTCTATGTTCTTACAGAACCACCTCTTTCTACAAAAGGTCCAGAGCCTTTGAGGTGCAACGAGCTTGCTATCATTACAAGAGTACAAAAAGAGGATCATAGACATGTGTTCTTCAGCACAGCCTGCAGCATCAGTCTCGCTACCACAGGGACCGTCTTTTTTTGCTCCTCTTCTCACAGAAGGCCACTGGAGTTTGATCTCCTCTCTCCCCCCTCCATTGGCCCTGAGGCGTCTGATTAAATGCTAATTAAAGCCGTTAGCGCTGCTATCACCGCTGCTAACTCCTCTCTCTCTGTCACAGAGATTAATGCCCCTCGTTCATCATCCTACCTCTCTCGGCCTGAGAGTACCTGGCCGCCTCGCAAAACCTGATCAAGTCATCAGCCCCCAAAACCCCCTCGCCGCTGCCTCAACCCACCGCGCCAAGATGGACGAGGGGTTTAAATTTTAATTTGAAAATTGCCCTCAATTACTTTTGTGCCGACCACTTGCCGGAGCTGCTTGTGTGCTTGAGTGAGAAAGGGGTTACAGCAGCAGGTCAGCGGCCATGATGAGCGATAAGAGGACATTAATAAGAAAGGCAGAGGTTCATTTAAAAGCAGAGAGGACAGCGGGAGCAGCTTTCTCATTATTTAACTCCCCCAGCTTTATTTAAAGGACTTTATTTAAGGATACCAAGTTAATGTGTCCTCCAGGACAGACGGTTAAAGCGCCTGACAGAGTGAGAAAGTTACGGCCATAACTTACACCCTGAGCACACTCGGCGGTGCCATCTTTTTTACTTCTTCTGACATTCTCACCGTTTTCAGGCAGAGCAGAAACGAGCCACCGAGGGACATAAAATGTTAGAACAAAGTTACACACGTCATTTCGTTTTATTCCTTCACAATTTCTGGCCCACTAATGTTTTACCGGCTCCAATATTGGTAATTATTATAAGCTACTGGAATATACAAAGCTATTTGTGGCATGTCAGCCAAATGTCACTGAAACTTGCAGCAGATTGGCCTGAAACGTGCAGCTATTCTGGAGGGCCTCATCTGGTGTTTGTTTTATGCATGCCAGTTTTACTGAGACACACTTATGACCCTTAAATTATTTTCTTTCTTCTTGTCAAACACAGCTTGAGGCAAACAGGTTGGTGTTTCTGTGGAAGAGCTACCAGTTGCTTAGTTTCAGAAACTAATTCCAGCTGCACCTTTTTCCTCAACTGAGCCATCAGTGTTAATGTCTGATGCTTTCCAAAGACAATTAACAAATATAGAAAGATTTATGCACCTGTGACCCCACTGCTCCCACCCAAAAATACTTATTTTTCTTCTCCCACTGTTGTTGCCAGCACCCTGCCGGATCCCTGTGCAAAGGCTCTAAATCTATCAGCTGGTGTTTATAACGTTACTCTGAAAGCTGAGAAATGGAGGAAAAGCCCACTTGACTCCTTTTTTTTTTCTTCTCTTGGAATATGTCTCAGTAGACATAAATCACGCATGGAGCAGTATGCAACAATAGTTCAGACTTTATTAAAGCAATAGTTCAGCTGTTTTAAAAAGGGGTTCTGTAGGAAAGTGATGAACAGCAAGCTTTGTGGACAGCTTTTTGAATTACCTCAGTTTGGAGAGCAAGAGTTGAACTTGAACCAGGGTTGTGTTCAAATTCAGGAACTGCATCCTTTGAAGGCCAAATTTAAAGGTCGATTATATCACAGCGATGCAACTAAAGCTGTTCAAACTCAAAGGCTTCTCCAATTGCGGCACACAAATGCGTCCTCCTTTTCCCTTGATTTGAGGGATGGTGGATCCTCCTTGGTCCACCCTATCCCAAGATGCCTTGCGGTCCAAACAGGAGATTCTTTAGCTGATAATGGTGGACGAAGCTGAAGACAGGTGTACAGTTTTAAACTAAAATCTGGCGGTACAAAAATTTAAAGTTTAAAGCAGTTTTGTCGTTCGTTTATTGTCATTTGCATAGACATATTTTTCAACATTATGCTTGACAAAAATCCTTGTAAACAAGCTCGTAGATTTTTATGAATTGCGCCATCACGGTTGCTAGGCGACAGGACATACGCCGAGGTAAGGGCGGGAATAAAGCTGAAGACTAGACCGTCGAAATTCCCAGCCACTCACTTCCGGTCATTATTGAACGTGTAGGATGGGTCCCTCGAAGGATGCAGTCCCTGAATTTGGACACAGCCAAAGCTACAGCTAGCTGCTGCTGCAATTTACACTCGCAAGTAACCACAGAACTACAGATAGCATTTCATTCAAAACTGACTGTGTAAAAGATTTTATAAATTGCTATCAAAGACGATCGAGACAATGATTATGTTTTGGCCCACTCATCAACATTTGGAGTCAGGACTTCCCTTATAGCTGATCAGAGCTTCAGATTCCAACATGAAGGTCCTTTTAACACGTATTGTGGATCTGCAGCTTCAAACTGCACCCAGTCAAGGTGGGAGAAGAAAAAAAATTCTTTAACATTCCAGTGCTACTTGATTAAAAGCTTAAATGAGGGCCCCATTATACTCCATCATTCATTCACTACTCTTTTTTTTTCCCCCTATCCAGCACAAGCAGACAGCATGTGTCCGGCAAAGTGGAAACAAAGAAAGAGGAAGAGAGACAGAGAAGAAGAAGAATGGCGTGAGAGGAAGAGAAGAGAATGAGAGCATATATCAAGGCCGCTTTCACTGACATTTGTGCTCTCGGTGTGGAGAGCCCCTATGAATATCAATATGAACCCATGGAGAGGAAACATAGTCCCTTTTTTTTCCTTCCCCTTCTCACTGAGCTATTCATGCACACAAGACATCCATTCAAGTCGGTGTAATGGCCAGTCTCTGAGCCCGTGCGTGGCTGTGTGAACAGTGCTGCTTTGCTTCAACAGTTTCTCTCTCTCCCTCCCATGACTGTGGCTTGTGTTAGCAAAAAAACACTCTACGTCAAGTGCAACTGTGGTGGGCACTACAGTATGTAAATCAGACCGGATTGGATGTTGGTGTGAGTTGCGCTCGAGAGTCGGTCGCCCATTAGCAACAGCTAGCAACTAACAGCTTTCCCATTGTGTTCTGTGGTATTTTTTGCACAATCTTTCCTCTCCTCTTCCTCTGCTGCTTGGAGATATACAGTCAAAGGGATGCAAATCTACCCACTTCCTTCCTACCCCACTCCCCCTTCCACCCTCCCTCATCTGCGAGCATAGATAGCCCCAGGCCAGTCCCAGGCCTTTCTATATGCAGAACCAGTGACAGGAGTTATGCACCGTTCTCCCCGGGTAACAAACTGCTCCTTCCATAACAAGCTGCAAGTCTGGCTCTCTCTCTGGGCTGCACGTATGAAGCGGATTGGCTTTTGCACCGAAGTAACAATCCAGGAATCGTGGGATGCTGCCTGCCTCCACCCTCTTTTGCATTTGACTCTTTACTGCCTCCTCCTCTCAAACCCTTCTCTCATTGCGAGTGTATGAGTGTGTGTGTCTGCATGCGTGTGATTGTGGGACAGTTGAATCCAAGCTTATTACTTTAAGTTGTCTCAAGCCCAGACACTAATCCCTTCCTTCTTCAGGGAGGGATAACAATAATACAACAAGATCCAGAGGTACTAATGAAGTCCTATCGGGTTCCTGAATGTGTGTGAGAAGGGGGGGTGGGCAGGAATAGTGAGGTGAGAAGACTGGGAGTGTATTGATTTAAAAGAAACCAAAGCAAAGATAGAGAGCGGGGCAGAATGATGGGGTGAAAGAAAGTCGAGGAAGAGCGGCCACTGTTCCTGAAGAGTGAGTGAATAAACAGAAGACGAGGAGGGTTTGAGCGAAAATTAGAAAATGGACGAGAGTAAGAATGGAGGTGACAGTTTTTAACCGTAAACAGAATGGTTTCCGTTCCCTGACTGAGCGTAAAGTAGCTAAAACACATCAGCTCCAACTCCAGTGGCTTTCAGACGCAGACTAATTCTTTCTTCTGTCTCCCCGCCAGACCCACCGCTCACCCCTGGGATTGAATTTGGCCTGCCCCATTATACAGTTGCCATGGGGACCCCCACACCTCCACTGATGAAGTGAGAGCCTAGCAAGACCGAGTTGTGGATCAGAATCTGGGACCGTGCTCAAGCGCTTCTGTCAGCTGCTCACTAACATGTGAATCTGTAGATTATATAAAGATATTAAAAGTTACACTCAACCATTTATTTCTTTCAGGGTAAATTAACTCGTCTCTAAACATGCATCAGTGTTTGGTTGGTTTTGGCCACACTGGTCCATTCAGACATCACACAGAAGCAGCCGGAAGGCACCTAAGCTCCATGTTGAACTAATAATCAGTCAGAACAGGGTATAAACCAGATCTTTACTCAAACCATCAGAAATGTGCGCGGCATGACGGCTCAGTGGTTTGCACCGACGCCTCACAGCAAGAAGGTCCTGGGTTCAATCCCTGGTTTGGACCTGGGGTCTTTCTGTGAGGAGTTTGCATGTTCTCCTTGTGCTTGTGTGGGTTTTCCTCCACCCCTAAAAACATGTACAATACGTTGCCTTTCAGGCCCCCCTTGAAAAAGAGATCTGAGATCTCAATGTGACTTGCCTGGTTAAATTAAATAAATAATAACACTATATCATGCAAAAGTAATGTGTAAAACTCAAAGGAATTTAAGCAAATTTTAACGTTTTTGAGAATGAAGTTGTTCTAAAAAGGCAAAAATCCTCTTTGGATTTGTTCAAAGGGCTATGGTGTACATCCTGGCTGTTTCCTTTGGTCTTCGGCTTCACCGGTTTGCTTTGTGTTGTTCTTTTTCGTGTTTTTAATTTTTGATTTTGAACTTCTTTTTCTTCTTTATTTTGTGCTTTCCTCGAGATCAGGGGTGTCAAACTCATTTTCACAGAGGGCCACGTGAGCATTATGGTGGTCCTCAAAGGACCAGTTGCAATAAACCTCAACGTTTCATGTTTAACTTCGACTACATGAAACGTCATGTTCCTCGTTTCATTGCTATAACTGAGCTCTACGTGGTATTTTTTGAGTATAGAATGATAGCCAGTGAAAATGCAGTAAAATAGAGATTTTACACTGTGAATTACACCAGGTTACCAGCTAATGGCTACTTTTTAACCCCCACCTCGCCATCCTTTTGTGGGTAAAATAATCGACATGCATTGTTGGGATGTAGTTTATAAACCAACATATGTTTATTTTAAACATGAAAACATCTTTGAAACTTTCCCGGGCCACATAATATCCAGTCGTGGGCCACATTTGGCCACTGGGCTTTGAGTTTGACTCATGTGCTCTAGAGCTCTTTGTGTGGCTTCACTTCTTTACACTGCACTGTAAGTGGTTTAATAATTTTAAAAATAGCCAAGGATTGTGGTTGTCTCTTTTAAGAAACTAAAATACTGTTTAGTGGTATTAAATTTGGTTAGAAAATGTCCTGGTTTAGCTCTCCTTTTCATTAAAAAAAGCTTTTGACAGTTATATTTTATAAAGCCCATAGGAACTGCAAGAAGCTGAACACCCTGTAGAGGATTAACATAGAAGTACAATAATAAATGAGTTTGTCTGCATTTTGTTTATTTTTATCTTTGAACCTTTAAGCTTTGTTGCCTGTACTTTATGTTTTGCTCTCCCTTACAGCAAAAAAAAAATCCTCTTTGCACTCGTGTGAACATAAAAATAGGTCTTTGTGAAGATGCAGATGCTTTTGTGACAAAAATTAATAAAACATTTGGCAACTGGAACGTATTTAGTGCCTGATGGGAGAGAAGAAGAGAAAAAACTATGTTCAAAAAGACACGTGTCTTTTACAAAGTGGTATTTCCAAACTTGTCCGAAGCAAAGTGGGAATTTCTCTTTATTTTATTTATTTATTTTTCCTTTTTCAGTTTTTCGAGGACATCACAATTTGAAAGATTTTCAAATGCCTTCATGGGTTTGTGCATTTCTCTAATTATACATCTGTCCTTTAAGAAAGTCAGCATGGCAGACATCCCAGTTATCTACTTTTAATGTGTCAGGACACACACATACACACACACATACACACACAGTTGGACGGGCACTGAAAGTAGATACCTTTTCTGTCTCCCCATATAGGAATCTTGTCACCAGCACAGTTCTAATGGATGGCCAGAGAAAGGATGCCACCCACAGCACCATCTGGCTAATGCCGCGTCCTCTGCTTATGAATTACGCTAAATTGTGCCCAAGAGAGAGAAGCCACATGTTCATTATGAAAGCTGCAGGGGTATTAGAGATCCCTCGAGTCGTGCCAAACGAGCTGCATGTCACAGAACGGCGTGACACACAACACGGTGCCATGAAGGGGTGTGGGGGGGGGAGAAAATACAACCTTCTGAGCTTTAATAGGATGCATTCATCAGGAAGTCTTGACTGAGGTCTGACAGGGTTGGCTTTCCATCGTTTCAGCTGGGATCAACGGTTCTGTCAGAGCTGGATGCAAACAGAAGGCTGTTTAGAAAGTCATGCTTCCCCAAACTCCACGATATTAAAGGAGAATTCACCACCAGGACAAGACACACCTGTACAGTTGTTTAATCTGCTGATTGCTTTCATTTTGTTTGTTCAATTTCAGGCACAAAAAGGCACCTATTTCAGCTCAAAGATCACAATTTATGTGTTCCGATAATTAAGATTTCTCTGTGTGCAGTTTTCTGTTTATACACGTTCACTTTAAATGTTTTATGAACCCATCTATCCACCCAAATCTCCCATGTTGCTGCTTCTCTGCAGGAGCAAACGTTGACACCAGCGGTCATCTAATCAAACCCTCTCCACTGCATCAGATCCAGCACACTCCTGAGGTTATGTTACAATATTTATGGCTCGCAACTGAAGGCGAAGTGGCGTCTGAGTGAATGTGTGTTTGTTTTTTATTTTCCCGGTAGCATTAGCAATATATCCCATGAACCACTGGAGAAATTTTAATGGAACTCTCAGAAAGTAATCACTGATTGTGCACAACTGTTAATCGTTTGAAGTCAACCCAATGCAAGATGGCCGCCACAGTTAATCAGTCTTACCCAACACAAAAAGGGCTATGCTTCAGTCAATGTTTCAGATATTGTGCTAAAATTTGATGTGGTAGTAGCATGCAATCATCCACAATACATACTGTAAGCACTAACAGATCATGATAAATCTCACAATATTGCATGAGATTGCACAAAATGTTACTGTCAAAGTTTGACCAGGCATAACTGGGAGCATACTTCTCATTTATCAGCATAAGATGATTTTAGTTTGGACTCCATCATCATGGAAGTCCGTGGGCGATGCATTCCTTGATGGAATGCCGGGCCTCTACTTTATTATTGTAATTAAAAGCAGTTTGTTGGTTTTTTTTCAACCCAAAAAGCTTTTTGCACTCTGAACAACCATTGTTGGTTCTAATGCCCCTACCGAGCTCTGAGCTGTAACATGATGGCCATTTCGAAGCGTACTGCTTACAACAGCAGCCAGCGTACGCAAACCACCATTAGGTGTCTTTATCTGTGCCTCGACCATCATGAGACCAGCCTAACAGCATCTGTCAGTCCCTGCAAAAACTCCCCTGGTACCATAAAAGACCGGGCCTCCTCACTGTAAGAACCGAGGCTGGAGAACTCAACGGGGACTCATACTAAGGTATAGCAGAGAAATAAAATGATCTGTTAGTGGGCTTTTTTTTATTCTTCTTTTTTCATTCCACCACAATGTGCACCATGCATCGCCGTGAAGGCAGATGGGGGAGGTGGAGGTGGAAATAAAACATGCATGAGTTGCCTGCAGCCCAGGAAAATAATTACTGTCATTTAGCAGACATGTAGAGGAGAGCAGTGCAGCCCAGTGTGCCCACAGTACATCGCCGCACCGCCTGCATACCAATAAACTGGAGGGAAAACTAAAAGGTGGGGCGCCCTGAGTGGGAAAGAGTTGTTTGAGAGGCTGAGTGGCTGCTTGATGGTAATGGATGCCATATAGTTTATTTATGGATCTGTTTTCTTATGAGTCAAACTATTGCAATCTGACAGACTTTTATTTTTGCCCTTTTTCCATCTGCTCCTGTACAGTTAAAGACCTAGCATTGCTTGAAGGACGGCATATTACCTGCTGTCTTTCATAACAGAGATTTAATTCATGATGGCTGCTACATCAAATAGCATAGAGATCACAGAGCTCTTGTGAGAGGGAGGCCAGACCTAAAGGCAGCCTAAACATGCTTGTTTTTGGACTGTGGGAGGAAACCGGAGTACCCAGAGAAAACCAGAGGAGAACATATGAACTCAACACAGAAAGGGGATCGATTGCTTTGAGGCAACAGTGCTTCATGAGATGGTAACTGTAGCAGTATCTTTTAAAAGAGACCTATCATGCAAAATTCATTTTTTTAGTCATTAAATGCATTTTGTTGTGAACTTGGTGTCTCTAGGAGTGCAGAAAAGTTGAATTTAGCCTTTCCCAGATTTTCTGTTTGGGTCATATTTTTTCTCTTTTTTTCTATGACGTTTTCTGAACTATTAGGTCGCAGAATTTTCGACGTGGTATGAAGCTCCTCAGTTGTATTTAAAGAGGCAGCATCAAAATGAGTTGATCTGAGACACACTTCAGAAAACTGGTGAAAAAGGGGCTTGTGAAGTTACAATAAAGAGGAATTTAGTCCAAAGCATTACAGTTTGTTGAACTTTATGATTTAAATGTAAAAAAGAAGGATTTAAAACCATGATATGTCTCTTTTAACGGGTAGTGCTTGAAGTATGTGTTGAGAAAGACTGTCAGCTACTACCACACCAAGTTTCAGCTCAGTATCTGTGAAATTAGCTCAGTTACAGCCATTTTCAAAGATCAGAAAGAACGGTTTGACCTAAATGTCTTGGCTCAGGCTAAACCATGTGCTCCCTCTCTTTCTCCACATCTGTCCATCGCCCTCCCTCCTCCCTCCCTTCTCCCTTTTTTTTTGCCTGGAGTTAGACCCACACCAAAAAAAAAAGAATTTATAGCAAGTGGAGGGATGCCAGCAGAGGTCAAATGCGTGAACGGCTTCCCGTCTGCCTCCCCTATCATTCTTTATGGCTGATGTAGTGGCGGAGCCTTCATTACCCTGAATTATACGCTGCAATTATTACCTCTCCCCCCGGTCTCTGCAGGACGACCGCGGCCTTATCATCTTATCATCTCACCCAGGAGGAACATAATGCAGGCAACTATAGATATATAGCACAACATCTGCCTTCAACATGACTCCTCTGCGGATCTTTGAACTTTCCGTGCTTCCACCTACGGAGCGTGATGTATGGGGAGCACGGCTGGCATCATGGGTTTATTTACAGACGGCTATATTGGGTTGCAGAGGCGCATTTCTGATGCGGGTGTGGGATTCCTAGCTGTGTATAATCTGTGGGTTTAACAGATCCCCACACGACTGCAAAATAAGACCTTCTTCTCTCTGGAGCTGTAGTGTAAAACCGCCCAGTGTTGTTCAGAGAGTCCTGGAACTTGACATGGGCCCCACCTCAACTCAGATTTTACTGTCTCAAGTTAGAAATACCAGCTGCAAAAAAGATCTGATTGCTAAACTAAAGAGGTGAACATCAACAACCTCATTCAAGATGGCCACCAGGGCTAATCAACCCTAGTGAAAACCAAAATAGGTAAACCATTGTCAAATTTACAGATATTGATTTAAATTTTTGTGTGGTAGTAGCTGAGAGTCCTCTCCAACACATACTCAAAGCACTAACAGATCTTATGAGATTTTGTTTTTAAACTTTGCCATTAATTCTTAGAGTCCACTCTGTCTGTTAACAAAATATTTCATGAACCACTTGGCAGATTTCAATAAATCTCTCAGACATTAATCATTGAGTAAACACTGAAAACTGATTTAATTTTGGAGTCAGGCCAATTCAAGATGGCTGCCACAGCAAACCGACTTTAGGAAACACTAAAGGGGTTATAACTCAGACAGTTTTATAGATATTGATTTAAATCTTTGTGTGGTAGTAGCTGAGGGTCCTCCCCAACACATACTCCAAGCACTAACATATCTTATGAGATTTTGTTTTTAAACTTTGCCATTAATTATTAGAGTCCACTCTGTTTGTATGTTAACAAAATATTTCATGAACCACTTGGCAGATTTTGATAAATCTCTCAGAAATTAATCATTGAGTAAACATTGAAAACTGATTTAATTTTGGAGTCAGTCCAATTCAAGATGGCTGCCACAGCAAACCGACTTTAGGAATCACTAAAGGGGTTATAACTCAGACAGTTTTACAGATATTGCGTTATTTGTTAATTTATAGTGGCTGAGTATTATTCCCACCTTATACTCTGAGCACTATCTATTGTGCAATATTTTTGCTTAAAACAGGCATGTCCAACTCCTGTCCTCAAGGGCCGGTCTCCTGCAAGTTTTAGATTTGTCCCTGCTTCAACACAGCTGAT
>JARVJO010000394.1:8548102-8560899 GCA_031762555.1 Cynodonichthys magdalenae | reverse complement strand
TTCAGCTGTGTTGAACCAGGGCAGCACCTAAAACATGCAGGATACCGGCCCTTGAGGACCGACTTTGGACACCACTGGCTTAAAACTTCTGCATTAAATGCATATATGCACCAACCCTGTTTGTCTGTTAGCAAAATGTCTTGTGAACCACAGAACAGTTTTGAACGAAACTTTCAGAAATCATTCATTGGATATTCATTTACAACTGATTAAAATTTGGAGGGACCCTATTCAAGATGGCCACCACAGCTAATTGGCATTAGCAAATAGAAAAACAGCTCTTATTCAGTCAGTTTTACAGATATAGAGCTAGAGTTGACCACTCTGTCATTGCACAAGATCTTTGCCCAAAACTTTATTATCTGTTGAAGTCAACACATTACATAGTTTTGTTAAATGCACAAAAAAGAATTATTGTACAATATGTACATTAACAGTTGGTGGGCGATGTGCATTCCCTCAAGGAATACTAGGCTTTTATTTTGTTTATAGCTGACAAAATACAAACTAAGATTTTAGGCCGTTGTAAAAATCACATATTCGTGTTCTTGTTGCTCCGTTCCTCATATGTATCGCAACAACTGAGGTGCCAGTGTGAGGCCTGATAATCTGGGAAATCAGCGGGGTGTTGGGATAACAGCAAGCCTTGGCAGTCCTGATATTTTATACTTTTCACAAGTCATTCTTTGAGTGGGCACACTGAGAGATTCAGTGTTGTATCGTGGTGCAGATATCTGTGCCGGCACAGGAGGGGGTAGCAGACAATGACTACACGACACAGACAGCATAGTAGACTTCAACATCAAGGCTCCGAACCAGAGAAATAAATCTCAGGGAATCTGCTTTACAGATCCGCTCCCATAGTTTCAGACAAACAGAATCATAGACTAGTTGTAGTTAAACCTCTGGAGTTTTCAGGTGGAGCCTCGAGTGTGCACATATTCCCTTTTCACCTGGAAATATGTACAGAATTGACAATTATCATGCATCCATATCACACTAAATTAAAGCTCTAGTATGTAAGGTCAGACTTTATTTGTGCAGAATTGTACCAAAGTAGTGATCAGTGCATTATTTATCACCTCAGAATGAAGTGTTTACATCCAAGGCAGCCATACACTCTCCTGCATGCAGTTTGTTACTACAGAAGGGACAAACTAAACACCGGCCCTGGACCTTCAACTCATACAGTTTAACAAAGCATCTGTTCCAGATTTTAAAAATCTACTTTGCAAATCAAGGTAAACATTTCCTTAATTTGTTAATTATCTTTGTATTGATGCACAAGCAAAACCCAAAAAGGATGAAAACTATCCTCAAATTGCTATTTTTTTCTATATTAAATAGTTTCTTAAACCAACAACAGTTTTAAAAATAATTTAAAATTTTTCAATAAGTTACATTTTGGATAGAGAATCAGTCATAATTTATTCAAAGAAACATGTTCCACAAACTGATAGATATTAGCTGAAAAAGGTTACAGGTGCCCATTAGTGACCTTTGTATAACTGGCTTGAATGTGGCTATTAGGAATTATTTATATTCAGTTTATTTATTTTTATTTTTATAGTCTCTGTGGTTTGGTTTTTGTGAAACACTTTGCTTTTAGGCAAAAATTTATTTTTTAGTATTTAATGGCTAAAAATTATGTCTCAATGGTCTCATTTCATGGTTGAAAAAGGAAATAATAATAATAATAATAATTATGATTAGGTAAGAAGTCAAAAAAACTGGTGATAGGAGCTGAGTTTCTGGTGAAACTTTATTATTTGACAAGTGGATGAGTTAGTAATTAATAAATGCAACAATCAATAAGCGACTAAGGTATTTACTGTTTATACAGAAAAAAACATGAATTTACAATTGTTAATGTTAATTTAACAGGTGAAACAAGATTTGTTTTATATATTAAGTGTGTGTGTTTTACCCAAAGCAAAGCAAACTAAAGAAATGTCAGTTATCCAGTTCTGATGGCAGATTAAAAAAAAAGTTTTAATCAAACTAACTGACTTAGTGCTTTATGAAATATATATTTACACTTAGCAGTGGGAACGTGTTTTACATAGTGGGTGTTGTGAGAGCATGTAAAGAAGCGTTACTAATCCAAACCAGAATTATTTTTTAAATAGGCCTTCTCCTTTATCCATTTCTTTTTTTTCTAACCATCCACAAGGGGATGCTGTAGCGCCCTTTGCACCCCCAGTTCCCACAACCTTGACTTCACAATTTTTACAAGGATTTGATTCTAACTTTAAAATCCAAATTAACTGAGACACAAACTATTAGGGCAGTAGGGTCACACCTGGAAAAACCGGAGGCCTTCGCGGTTCTGCAGGTCTGTTTCTGAACTCGAGTCATGTTTAGTTGAAACAAAAGGCAGAAACTGAACTCAACATGAGGCCGTGCAGCTCAGACACAACTCCATCAATGCGCACCATTACAGAGCTTGTTGTGCTGTATCATGGCTGAAGTGTATAGATAGACTCAGTGGGGTTTGGATGGCTCCCACTCACTTCTACCCCCTCCTCACCCACCCCTCGGTGTGGTGCTATATCAGACAGTCAGGCAGGGAGTCAGGGAGCAGTAACAGGGCTATTAGGACTCCCAGGGACCCTATCGATCTCCTCATTGATCCCCCCCCCGCGCGCCTTGGCCGGCCCGAGACAACTGTGTGGGTTTACACACTTACTGTCAGAAAGAGCAGAGAAACAGCTCAGATAAGAGCATGAGACACACATGAAAGGAGAGGCCACTTAGAAAGTTTGAATCCTTCCTTCCCTGCTTCACGTCTTCTCTTCCAGGACAAATTTCGAACAACTTTTTATATTTTTTTCCCCCTAGCACACATGGGTCTGATTCGATATCCCTCTGTTATCTGTAAAAGCCTCTCCAGAAACGACACCACGGCTGCAGTATAAAGATGTTATCTCAGAGCTGAGGAGATTTATAACCTGTGACAAAATGAAGGAGGGGGGAACTTGGCCACAACTTGCAGTGAGATGGAACATCATGATGGTTATTGAAACCAGGCGGGCTGGAGCGCCTCCGAGCCTCAGACTGGCTCATATTAAGTTACATTCAGGACTAAATGAGTCAGAGATACCTTCACTCCACATGATGAGGGCTTCAGGGATGTATTTTGCTTGAAATGATCACCAAACAGTCCTCTCACTCAGAAACCACAATGGCAGGAAAAAAACCCACAATCCAACACTGCTCCCAGTGGCGGTCTGGTGCCACTGCAGCTCACACTGCTTTTCCTGCAACTCCCTGTAATTTATGTGCATAAACTGTCTGTGTAACACGATCATCCAAACAATCTGATTACTGATATCTATTGAGTTAGCGAGCATATAACAAGTGGAGCTGTGTACTGCTGAGTGAGCAGTGTGAGCCTGATTGATGATAGGATCCTCATCAGAGTCCGTCTGATTAATATCCGGCCCTTCACTCCTTTCCTCACATTAATGCGCCCCTGTCTCAGCCTGTCTATTATTATCTTTCAATAATGAGGTCTAAAAGAAGGTGTGTGTCTGTGTGTGTGAAAGAAACTAGTAGTGGACTGTATATTGAATTTATGATCAGTCAAATACATCTATATAAATGAAGACTCAGTGCAAACATAATGCAAAACTTATCCAACTTTTATTTTAATTCAACTTTTTAGTTTTAATAAAATTGTGAAAGTACTTTTCAAAGTAACACTGACATTAAAAAAAAGAACAAAGTTTGTCTATGAAAAGCACTAGATAAAGCATCGTAAAAGAGTAGATATGAAAAGTAAGTTAATGAGACAAAGTAGGTAAAATTAGTACCACTGTATTTATGACCTGGACAAGATTAAAAGCTGTCATAAACAGGAACTAATTTATTCCAATAATCTCAAAAGAACAGAGGTGTCTAAAGTAGGGCCCATGTGCCAAAAATGGCCCACCAAGCCATTTGATTTGGTCTACGTGCTAAAAACAAATAAAAAAATAGAAGGATTTTACTTAAAACGTATTTGCATTTTATGGATTACATGATAGATTTATTAGATTTTCATTTTGGCCTTGTCTGAATCCTCGCAACAGAAACAACAGAGGTTTTATTGTAGGAAGTGAAATAAATAAATTTAGTTTTGGCACAAAATTTGTGTTTCAAAAAGTTTTTTGTAAGATCTGAAACAAAACTATGGCATACACAGCACTGCAGGCGCTGACAACACACATTTTGAGCCAAAACAAAATTTATTTAATTCACTTCCTTCCAGGAGAACTTATTTATAGAGGCAGAGCGGGTTGGAAGATGGTTATTTGATGTTATTTATTGTTTTTTTAATGTACTACAGGCTCTGACATAACTTGAAACTGAGTTTTTGAAATAATCCGAAAAACTTGAAAATAAACTTTGAAATTGCTTTATACATCCACATACCGGTACATGCATGCTATGGCCAACTTTTGTAGATCTTGTGAGGGAAGCTCACAAAAAAAATCAAATATTATGAGGACTGAATGTGTTCTCATTAGCAGGATTGAACCAATCGATGACATAAATTACTCATTATGTAAAAATCTCAAAAGGAACCAGCTGTTCTGGTTCTGAATCTCCCTGCACAGTGGCCATCAAAACACCCTGATCCTAAATAAATAAAAGAAATCACCTTGACAGAAGCAGAGGAAACCCTTTGAGGGAGGATTTCTCACCTACATTGAAACTGTTGTAATGACACTGAAATCCCCACAAGCACCGATGAACTCGGAAGTAGGTGAAACTGCCTTTCAGATTATTTGTTATGCACAGGCAGGTAATTGCTGTGTCATGCGCCTCTAAGACTGAAGTTCATTTTTTTAAGCTCATCTCTTATCAGTCCAGTCGCTGCCTGATTGCCCTAGTAAAGAATTTAAATAGTGTCTTGAAAACAAAGTAAAGTTTCTGCAGCGCTGGAGTCTGACAGGACTCTGTGTTCTGCACACGGCTGCAGAATAACTGATTTATCCCTGCTGCCACTATTCACTTTTATTTATTAGTGACTCCTGCATATTCATAACCTGGCAGTGGATATGTGCTGCGTTAGGACCAGCTGAAAAACATTCCCATGGTGCAATGTGGCACTACCCAAGCTGAACTCCACAATGATAAGGCTGATAAGGTTTATAAAAACAACATCATCTCAGAGCCAAAGAGTGATTCTGTTCATTCTGCAGTGCAGGAGGGCGTGGACAGATTTCATTCATATTATGGTACCATTCAGAAATATCAAGAGTTTACCTGTTATCACTCTGACCAGTCAACAAAGACCACATCAGGTTAAAATAGAGCGAAACTTGTATTTTTGTACCACAAAAAAAAAGGAAGTCATCTGTTTTTGAAAAGAAAAATGCACTTTTGAAGCAGAGGTTTCTGACACCATAAAGAAACTGTAAGAATTTATGATGTTTTTATGATTTATGATGTGACCCATTCAGTTCAGTGTAGAAATCCTACAGGTATAAACAAAACAAGTTGCTATGAGCATCAAGGTCAAAGTGCTCACAAAGAATCCAGGGATATTATTCACTTCCAATTACTAAAATAATGCAGATTGTTGCTAATTATTTAAAAAATGCAGGCTTTACAGGAAACTGAGAAATTGGCATTTTGATGAGTTTTTCATTCATTGTGTTAAGTTCAGCTCAAGTTCATTTTGGGTTTTAAAACAGTAAAATAACTTTACAACTTGTGCATTGTATGGTGTCAAAATTTAAACTGTTTTAAGAAAAAAAAATTGTGCAACGCTGTTACATTATCAGCACAGACTCGCTGCCTTCTGCAGAGCTGAGGGCAGAAGAAAACTACAGACGTGCTCATCGAAACCAGGCTTCGTTTCCCATGAAAAGTGTTTCAGTTAAAAAAAAAGCAAATGTCTAATATGTGTCTGATAGAGTAAATCAAAACATGTGAAACAAATTATTTGTTGTTTAAATTTAGAAAGATACACTAAAAATAATGAACAGTTCCTCAGCGAGATCAGTTGCACACCAGGGATTTTTTTATTATTTTGTCATGGCTGTTTATTTTGGAAGAGTGGCTGAAACCTAAAATTATTAAATGCTTCACAAGAACTTTAAGATTTTTAAAAGACACAGAAAAACCAGGGTAAGATGAGGATTCTCAGTCTATAAAAATCTAAACCCACAATCATAGCTACTGTACCTAACTCATCATTTTGAAGCTTTGACTTCGTTCGTTTCAGTCTGCTACCCTCTCTGTTCTGTGGTTTTCCTCGTCAGAGCTATTATTGTCCTCATACTTGTGACCCCAGATCAATCCAGTGTTAATATACAACCGAGAAGGCAGGATTGTCTCGGCCACTTCCCCCTGTGACTGAGAAGCCTGCAGACTCACCTGCAGTTACGTTCTCAGAGCTCAGTCCTGATTTTTTTATTTTACCTAAAACCTTGGTCTTCAAAGCTCCATGCAAAAAAAGAAAGGAGGAAAAAAAAAACTCTAAGCTCCTAGAAAGAAGCAACAAGTGACTTCAGCCATCATGGACATGAAGAAGCAGCTGCTGTCCTTCACTAGGATGTTTCTACCCGCCGTGGGATTTGCTCTGACGTGCATCGGGGCCTACCTGGTGTCCATGCAGACCGAGCACGGTTTGAAGCTCGTTCCTGTTTACGTCATTATCGCGGTCGGATTCCTGGCTATGCTCGTCGGGGTCTTCTGGAGCCTCTGCCACAGCATGAGGAGCAAAGTGTACCAGAGAAGAAGAAGATGTGAGCACCACCTTCAGATTTTCACTATTGAAAGGTGAAGCAACTCGAGTAAAAAAAAAAACAAAAACAGGAATCAAACTACTATTGCATTTGCGTTGAACAGTCGTCATCGGTCAAAAGTTTTATCAAAATGAGGTTAAGACAAAATAAATCTTTTACAGTAAAACCAGGCTAATTTCACCTGAATCTTCTCTTCAGCAGGCCCAGCTGTTTTCCTCCATCGTACGAAGAGTCTGAGGACCACGTCTCCCCTGGTAACCGGACTGAGGTGGTCCTTTCAGTGGACAGAGCCTTCATGAGTCCCGCTCCTCCTCTGTACAGCCAAGACAGTTTGGAGCCTCCGGACTGCAGGTGGAGTTGGGAGCACCCGCCACGGTACAGTCAGGTGGTGCAGACTCCAAACCGACAGACGGATGTAAGTGAGCAGAGAGGGGTCTTGTCTCCAGACTGATGGGGGTGGAGGAAGTGATTGATTTAAAAAATGAAAGTTCAAGAACAACTGGAAACCACTAATTTAGCGATGGACCGAAGATGTTTTGACAAGTCTGTTTGGGTTTCTTGATCAAGACTGAACTGCATTTTAAAAAAACTGGTTGATGCTAAAGCTAAAAGTCCAGTGTTGAACCGGGAAGACCTTTCTGTTCCTGAGCTGTAAGTCAAGCCTTCCCATCTGTTTACAAATGTGTTGTAAATAAAAACTTTAAAAGGTATTATGTCATGGTTTTATAGAATTAAAAAGAAATCACAATGCGACATGATGTTTGGCTCTGTCTGTCTGCTGCTTTTTATTTCTTCACAATTTTAAACTTTCAAAGTAAAATCACCTGAGGAGCAGAGTTGTAATGTAACTAAGTACAAATACTTTGTTACTGTACTTAAGTACAAATTTTGGCTATCTGTACTTTACTTCAGTAATTATTTTCCAGCCTACTTTTTACTTCTACTCTTTACATTTTTATAAAGTTATCTAAACTTTCTACTCCTTACATTTTATTAAAAAAAGGTTAGAAGTAGAAAGTCAATTTCATTTGGGCTTGTTTTTTTTCTGGCTTGGTATTGAAAAAAAAAAAAAGATTAATGTCTTGATTAACTTGTGAGCAAAAATAGAAACTGGCGAGCCGACGGAGGAGAAAATTATAGATTTAAAAACAGGTTTGGGAAGCTGACGTAGCACAATCATTTATTAGATTCACATAGTGTGGTCAAGCAAAGCATCTCCAGGCTAAAAAAGCTCTAAAAGCTGAGCTGACTATGCACTAAAGCTGCTTTCACTGTCACAATGTCCTCACAGACGTTCTAAAGGACATCAGCCACTGCTCACCTGTGCTGGGGGGGACGACTTCGGGAAGTTTCTCATGGACCTTATCTGTTTCCTTATCGCTCCTCAGTAACTCAGACCTTATCTAGCCTGTGTTGTTCAGGAGCTGCAGACAGTTTTATTTGGGTCCAAAGCAGGAGGAGACATTTAGCCACCAAGGTGTTTTTAGTAAAGCAATGACTGCAGTTTTAAAGGGAAAGGTTGGATTTTTTTAGGTGAAATTTTGTAAAAGATAAATAAGATAAATAGTAACTATCTTACCAGTTGTAGATAGATCTTTGAACAAATTTGGAAATGTATAGATGAGTTTTATGTTCTGCAAAACTAGTGGCACTGTACAGTTTCATTAAAGAGCTATCTACAGCAGGTAAGATATTAACTATTCATAAGGCTACCACAGAAACTTACTCCAAAAAAATCTGAACTATTGCTTTAAACATACTTGTCCATTATAAATAAATGAATGCTCCCTGGTGGATTTTGTTAAATAAAATACTCAATGCTCTTGAACACGTTACACTAAACATTAAAATGTTTTACAGGCAAAAATATTCAAAGGTGACAAAGATAAGCCGTATCGCGTGGCATCATAAAAACCCCTCTCTGGACGGGGCAATAACTTTTAAAGCAGACAGGTAATGTCTGTCTACCTGTGCCAACACATCTATGTGGATATCCACCAACACATCCGCAACTCTGAATAACGGCAATCAGAGCGTTTATGAGTTTTGTTCTCTGCGTCTCATTCAAGCAGTATAAAGATCAAACTTTGTAAATTTCTTATCACGACATAACAGCTTCAGCTTGGTTTCCTATGCTCAGCTTAAAATCGAGCGTGATTCAATCACCGGCTGAGGTGAGACGGCTCATCGTGTTTATGATAAACTTTTTCAAATAAAATTCTAAAATGCCAAAAGCATGCATTATTTATCTTTAATTTATTTACATCGAGTCTGAGTTGACTGAAGATGACAAGCAGTGCTGTGCATGCAAAAATGTTCATATAGACAACAAAAACTGGGAAAAAAGTAGATCAAACACGAGTACACATAGAAAATACATTTTTTTATCATGCCAAGGTTAGAGAAGTACCAATACTCTCAAACACACCGACTTTTCCACAATTATCTTACAACAGTGGCCTGTCACAGGATATGACAATAAGAGAAATGTGATAGAAATTTATGAAAACCTGCTTATTAAAGAATTTTAAACTATAAACTCTACAGTTAATAATAATGACTGTGAAAGACTTGCACTTTTTTATTATGATAATAAAACAAAGGTGGTAAAAAGTGTCTGTGACTTTGGACTGTCCAGCTATCCATCACCACGGCATATGTCGTGTCGCCTAGCAACCATGACAACGCTAAACAGAAGCAAAATCAGGTCGAAATTAGACAAATATCAATATTGATATTTATATTAGTTATTAATATCACAAAATAACATTAACTAATGTCCCTTTTCCACTAGTGCCTCTACAGCACAGTTTGGCTCGGCTCTGCACGGTTTCACGCCTATAATAATAAAAAAAAATTTTCTTGGTTTGTCTTTAAAAGAGACTTCATTTGTTACTTTTGTATATATTGGAATAATGGCTCTTTTTTTTTTGGTTGTGTTTCTTGTGAAATATTAAATTATTATGTGTTCCTCCCAGAACAATTAGGGGCCGGTGTGTTAGAGCCTTTTTATGTTGCTGGTGTTATTCCTACTTGTGAGCACTAGAGGGAGGAAAAACACTACCTGTCATTGTCTCCACACCTAATTTAAATGCAGGCACAGTAGTGCTCAGGTGTGATGACAGTGGCAGAGGTAACAGTTTTTTGATCGTGGGAAGTGTGTGAACCAGGAACTGTGTCATTGTGCATTGGAACCTAATGGAACTTTGTAATGGAGGTAATAAATGGACTTTGCTAGAATATGTGAAAAATAATCAACACACATTTTTATAAGAGATGATTGAAAAACACTCTTTTACTAACTACTGTAAACTTGTCACACATATGGACAGGCTTTAAATGGATTAGCTGGTCCATACAGGAATGATTGGGAGCATGCAGTATTGCACTGTGTATATTATGATAACTGTGGCAATTATATGTTTCCAAAAATTCTATGTGAGCAATACTGTGAGAAAATGGACAGTGGCAGCAATGGAGTGAGGCTGCAAAAACAAAAGGAGGAAAAGGAAGAGAAAGAAGCGACTGCCGATAAAGGGTTTTGCCAATAAGACTTTGAGGACTTTATTTGCAACTTTGCAAGGAAAAAGACAAGAAAGAACTTTTAGTGTGATTATGCCTTTTGTGAATTGAGTAGGATAATGTCAATTGCTGTGATTTTGCTGAATGAAGTGGCAGGTTTATTGTGTTCCTTAGTCCAGAAAGACAGTGACGGAGAGCGGCTAGCTGACACCTAAGATCAGTTGGGACGCTACATCGCCTGGTTGCTGCTAGCGTCGGACCGAGGAGTTGCTTGTCGCCAGGCCCAAGAGTAATGTGAGTCATACCAAGCAGACGCGGACAGGGAAGAGAGTCGTTGGAAGAAACTCAGACAGTATGGAGAAAATTAAAAGACCACTGAACCACTGAACTTCATGAGTGACAAACTTACAAAGTTATCAAAACAGCAGGAGCTACTGATCGGTTTGATGGAGGAGGTGAAGCTGCTGAAAAATTTGTTAAGTAACAGAGATAAAAAGATAGCTGAACTGGAACAAAAAGTTGATGACCTGGAGCAATACACCAGACGAGATGATTTGGTAATTACTGGACTGGATGTTAAACACCAAACCTTTGCAAGAGTAATGGTAAATGGACTGTAATTAAATAGCGTCTTTCTATCCAACCAGGATACTCAAAGAGCTTCACACTACAATCTGTGCCCTCATTTACTTATTCACACAGCACTCTACTAGATCTCTACAAAGCTAACATGTACGATCATCTATGGAGACTAATCAGTGCCAATCACATTAATACACTGATGGGACACACATCAGAGGCATCAGGGGTGAAGTGTCTTGCCCAAGGACACAACAACTGAGACAGCTGGAATGGGGGGATCGAACCGGTGACCTTCTGGACATTCCGGTTCCAGGACGAAACTGTGCAACAGTACGGATCATGCTACTGGAACAGATAGGGCAGTGACATCCCCATTGAATTTTTTTCCCACAAAACATTTGCTAATAGATTAAACTTTGTTGCACTGAGGCATTTGGAAGGAATGAAGAGGATCAGTATCAGTTATTTCTCTTACTCTACCATAGCCTGGTAAAAAACAGCCCCTTGTCCTTAACTTTGCTTCGTACAGAGGGTCTGGACTCTCTGGTATTGAAAAGCGATTGCTTGCTGGAGGCTTGGCCTCTGTTGAAGTTTGGAACGATTGGATGTGTGCGCCTACACCTGCACCTGCGCCAGCTCCTCTTTGAAGGAGGCTATCTTACTAACATCAATAACCTAACTAATAGCAGATGAATGTGGGTGAAGTGTTGTCTCCATTATGAGAGACGTGTGCATTTCTGCACTAACTACAACAGGGTAACTTTGTTGCTGATTTAAATGAGAACTATATATATATATATTAAATAAGTGGTGTTCCTTGTTGGAAAAAACACAAACCTTAACCTGAACCTGAAATTTGTTCAGACTGCAGGTCAAAGTACGTCATATCCATTATTTTGTAACATATGTGACTCTGATTTGGTTTGTGTATAACAGTTTAAACAGTTCAAGTCCAAGGAAGTAACAGTGATTCTACATAGATGGAGTTAGATTAGCATTACTAGAATGTATGAACAGACACCACCTGTACCTGAAAGACTAAAATACTGCTTGTGCTAAAGTATACTGCTAATAAATAGCTTTTCTAATTAATTTAGGTCATGCTTCATAAACGGCAGAAAAAAAACCTAAAACCACTGTACAAATGGCTTGCAGTGTGAACCTAGCAGTCATGTCATGTTGTGTTTCACTAAACTATTTAGCTGTGGCTACAATGTAGCTTACCATCAGTGTGTATGTTTGAAGTGTAAAGTGCTTTGGAGTCCAACAGGACTTGATAAAGCTGTATACAAGTTAAGGCCATTTATGATTCAGACCAGGCTTGTTAGTTGATAAGAGGTAAATAATGCTTTTATATTAACAAAATGTTTTTTTGTTTTTCCAAACACCACAGTCTCTGAAGTAAGAGCCCTCATTCACAGAAAATGCAACAATAAGGCCTACTCAAAGAAAACTGACACAGTTCCCCTGTTCCTCAAAGGACAAATTGTGAAGAGTTTTATTTAAATGTTCGCTTTATATGGTTTAATGCTGAGCTCTTAATGTAAAGTTTGGAAAGAAATGCACTTCAGTTATTTCTGCATGTGATTTGTTAGTTGTTTTTATGCAGAAACCTTAAATGTGGCCTTCTTATGTGATTTTATATAGTACTTTTCAATACCACTGGCCATGTAAAATAATTTTACAGATTTTATTTAGTCTTTTTTTTTTTTCTTCTTTTTTTGGAAAAATGGAAAAAGACTTCCGTACGGCTTTGAGGCGATTCTGGGCCACCATCCGGCATCTCAGGTGGGGAAAGCGATTCGCCACCAACACTGTTTATGGTGGGGATGGTGGGTTGCTGACCTCAAATCGGGACGTTGTGGGTCGGTGAGCAGAATACTTCGAAGACCTCCTCAATCCCACCGACACGTCTTCCTATGAGGAAGCAGAGCCTGGGGACTCTGGGTCGGG
>JARVJO010000394.1:8496621-8536315 GCA_031762555.1 Cynodonichthys magdalenae | reverse complement strand
AGTTACAGCTGGGGGGTTGGTTTAGAACCAAGGTTTAGGTGAGTTTTAGGGTCAGGTAGGTTCCTGTGAGGTTAATTTTAGGGTAAATGGTCAGGGTTAGGCTATAGAGTCTAAAAAAAATGAATGGAAGTCAATGGAAGGTCCCCACGGGGTTCAAAAACAAACGTGCATGTGTGTGTGTGGTTTAGTTGGGCGATGTCAGTGCTCATTAAGCTGACCTACCACTGACTGTGGTCAAAAACCGTTCAATGGGGGGCAGTGACACCCAATTGTTTTTCTGTTAACATGCATTGTTTGAAAAAGTGGACCCTAGGGTACATGAAAATACCTGAGAAGTTCAGTAGTGGGGGGTGCACAGTGACCCACCCTAGCCCATGGAGGTCGTGTCTGTGGGTCTCCACAGTCACTTTTAAACATTCCAATGGAGAAACCTTGTATCTACATGCATGCTCAAAACTGCACACAAACAGGTGTTCAGATCAAGGTGTTTCTTAGATACATTCTATGTGGGACTGCGTTGGCCACTAAATGCGGATGTATGCATGGCATGACATGAACAGGTAACAATAAACAACAAACAAAGCTCAGACACAGACTGAGGACACAGAACAGAATGTAAAGAGAACTAACAAGCTAAGACAAGAAACACCTGGGAAAGACACATGAGGAACAGGTGAGTGTGACAGACTGGAAAAACATCAAGAAGCTGACTGAGGGTAACATGGCACGGGAAACAGAAAACAGGAAATAAGACAAAAAAACAGTCTGAAAAATACTAACAAAAAGAACCATAAAACAAGAATCATCATGATGTGGGAAAAAAATCCCACACGTGTCATGATTGAATCATGACACGTGTGGGATTTTTTTTTCTTTTGCGTCCCCACGCAATACTATTGCATAATACCTTTGCGTTACCTTGCAATACTTTTCGCGTCACCTCGCAAAAACTTTTGCATTCCCTCACAATATTGTTTTGAATTAAATCCGATTTCATTTTGAAATATCTGGTTACTAAAACAGGATGTGTCGCCCTAAGTTCGTGAAATTGACATTGATTATGCGTGGCTGCACTGTGTTAAAATAAAGGCATATTACATTCTTCCATGCCTATCTACTACCAGGAGGGGGGGGGGGGTTAGTTGGGCAATGTCATTGCTCATTAAGCTGACTTAAACCAGCGCAGCTTCATGAATATAAACTCCTTGTACTGATTGTCCTGCATGCAGCTGTCCACATCTGTCTCCTGTCAGCAAACTGCAGATTCAAGGTGAATCTGAACAAATTTAACAAATGCAAGCCATGCTCTCCTAAACCCAAACAAGGTTTTTTTGTGTGTGTTTAAAGCTAAACTAAGAGGAAGCTAAAGTAAATGTTAAATTAAAAAAATTGAAAGTAAAAATTTCTGCTCCAAGTGAAGTCTGAGCTCGGTTTTGTATGGTGTATTGATTAGGAACTCGAAAGTCATTTAAATGACTGTTTAGCATGTTGTAAAAGACAAGAAAGAAAACTTTGTAGATCAAACCATCTCTCCTTCACAGGGGAGCTTTACGTCTGTTCACAGGGACAGCTGCACGGTAAAGGTATCTCTTAAGGTTAAGAATGTGTCAGCAATGTTTCCATGCAAAGGCCTAAAGTGGAAAATGAACAGCGCTGATTGTAGCTATCATTTTAAGCTACTTCCTCATGCTTAATTTAATCCGAAGCAATAGTGCCTCAATATATTTTTTACTGTGTAAACAATTTAAACGGTTGCTTTCCTTGTCAAACCCTGAGGAGACGCCCCTGTCGAGCCGTGTGTCCAGCTCTGTCAGCATACAGTTGTTAGGAAACTGAAAGTTGTTATTATCTCATCCTGCCTCCCTGACGGTCTACCCCTTTAGTCCCGTCTGTCGCTCCGCATCAAATAAAAGCCTGAGAGGATCACCTAATAAAACAGATCCGAGATCAGTATCATCAAAGCCCAGTTGCTCTCATTAAAACAGGATCATTATGGAGCAGCTTCTGTTTCCAGTTCAGGTCTGTGCCTCTGTCACATGCTGCGGCAACATTTATGAAAAGGTTCAAAACCTTTAAAGGTAAAGGTACTTTATTTGTCATCAATGCATGTTCCCATGCAATAATGAAATTTGTGCTCTGCATTTGTGGAGCAGCGTTATTATTAGTTAATTAATTATTATTAATGTCACACTATTGAGATCATCTTTTTCTTCCGTACGTATTTCGGCACGCATTTTGTTTGGCAGTTTTTGTGCTATTTCAACATTTCAACATTTATACATGTACATATTACCTTTTCTTCTGTTTTTTTTTCACTTCTTTGTTCTAATTTCAGATTCCTTAAGCTTTTTATGATTTTAGCTTCTTCTGCTATTAATCTCGCCTTTCCTGCTATTCTTCTGCTTATTTCAGCTTTTTTATGCTTGTTTCAGCTTCATTTTTCTATTTTGGGCTTTTTTCACCTGATTCCTGCTAATTTTCTGTTTTTAGCTATTTTCAACTAATTTGAGATTTTTTTTCAGACAAATTTACCTGTTTGGCTAGTTTCAGTTTTTTCTAGTTATTTCAAAACAAAGTGCAATTTATATTCTTGATTTTTGCTAATTTAAAAAATTTCTAGTCTTATTTCCCCATCTGTCTTTAAATTAAAACTTGTTTCACCAACTTTTAGCTTCTTTTTGGTCATTTTTGTCACATTTTTTTCCCCTCTTTTCAGATTTTTTGCTATTTTTCTACTGGTTTTCACTTTCGTTGCCCTACTTTCAGTAAAACTGAACAGTTTTGCTATTTAACCTTTTTAGTTTGATTTCAACAAAAAAAATTTCAGCAAAAGGCATTCACATTGCATTGTCCCAGAAAATGCAGTTTCTATTAGCAAGGACTTCTTGAGGGCAACACCAGATTTTTAATGAAACTATTAGACAATGCAACTTTCATATGATTTATTGATAATTATAAGATTTGTTAGAACTTATACGATTTCTGCACAGCGAGGTCTTTTCAAAACTGACTACACTCACTGTGTTCATGCTGTGTGTTGGTACAGAGCAGAGCGGCGTACGGCTCTGATGATTTATTCTGCAGGGCTCCCTCTGAGCTTTTTGCCTTACAAGGAGAGACAACGAGAGAGCTCCCACAGTCCTCTGGGCTCTGGAAGTCTCTGTTCATTCTTCTTTCCCTTGTCCTCGTCAAAACCTCTCTTATATTTGGACTATCCCAGCATGCTACTTTCTTTTCTTTCTTTCTTTGCTCTTCTCTCTCACTGCCAAGAATGTTTCTGGTTCCCTTTATTTTTCCCCTCCCTCCACTGCGCTGCTGTTTTTTTTTCCTCGAAAACATAAAATAACCAGAAAAAGTCAAAGAATTAAAAGGCCAAAAAAATATGGCATAATGACCAAGTCTCATCATTTGCCCATTGTTCATAGTTTTAACCATCTACAGTGATTGCAGGTCTGCATTTGCTTTTATCGAATCTTTTTCCAAAGAGAGCGGCATGTTGTGATTCAGGGAGCCCCTGTCTCCTTTTATAGCGAAAGAAAAGGGGATTATTTACATAAGCAGTCAGGGTCAAAGCCCTATCATCTATTAGACTGCGCTGACTGGAGCTAAAGGCAGCCAGGATGTGCTGTTTACAACTCTAGGCCTGAAAATAGATTCAACAGAAGCAAATTGGTGACAAAGAGATGAATACTTGGGTGAAACCTGCTGATTTTCTGTGCCTTTTTGAGGACAAAGATAAATATGTTCAGAAAAAAACATAACAGCAGCAGCTGGTTGTTGCAATGCTCTTTAGGCACCTCAACAACAGTTGCTGCACAGGGGAAGGGCATTCTCAGTTACACACCCACAAATACTTTCAAAGTCAGTCCAGGGATCTTGACTGTGTCTGCCTCATCATATTGAAATCTACATGACATTTCAGCGTTCATTTGTTTTAAGTTTGAACTCTACCTGTTCCAAAGCTCTCCTCCCCGCATAGGGAGCAACGCCCAGAATCCATCAGGTTCCCAAAGTACCTCCAACCTGTGGGCGTCTCATACAGCGCCAGTTTCATGACTTTGGCAACCCTACAAACAAAACAGGCAAAAAAAGAAAACAGACAACGCTGTTACATAGGATCACAAACACATTCATTCATCTAACATTCGAGTTTTACCACATCTATTAGAAAAATAATCCTGCACACAAAGTCTCAGAGCTTTGAAATTAAAACAAACCAAATGTTGCATGAGAGCCATCATCTGCCAAAAGTTCATCCAATAACTTAATAAGGCAAACTGCTTCAGGAACAAAGTGAGTCAACCTTTTAGTTGATGTTCGCTTTAGACATGAGTAAGTAAGAGGGAGTATGTGTGTGAGTAGAAGCGTCTATTGGGGTCACAAGGGGTGGATGATGTGCCAAACGTGTGAGGAGACGGGGAAAAAAAGACACGAAATGTTTTAAACATACAGAAAAGTATAGTTCTTTTTTTATCCTTTGCTGGATACAAAAGAATTTCTGTGACATAATTTAATTTATGTATTTCCCTCCCAGTTCTTTGGAGGATTTCAACAGCATTTTTGTTTTATGGCCCACAAGTGTTTTGGTCAGCTCTCATCGCTCTGACAGCATACTTTGCAGCAACAGGCGGCAGCTGCTCTCTTGTTTAAAAAAAAAAACTTCAGATAAACAGTGTGCATTACCTGCCTGAAACCAAAGTACAGACAGACAGAAACAGTAAAAAATAACACAGTGGAAGGTTTAAAGAAGCACAGATTTTATTCAAAACTAAAATCTTGAGTTTAGTAAAAGATTTAGAAAAAAACAAACTAATGAAACAAAAAAAAAGAAAAACAAGTGACAGTTACATCGAATACAATATATCTAACTCAGGGGTGGGCAATCCAGGTCCTCGAGGGCCACAGCCCTGCATGTTTTACTTCTTTCCCTGCTCCAACACAGCTGATTCAGTTATTTAATTACCTCCTCTAAGTTCTGCAGAAGCCTGATAATCACCCACTCATTGAAATCAGGTGTGTTGGAGCAGAGAAACAAGTAAAACATGCAGGACTGAGGCCCTCGATGCCCACCCCTGATCTAACTAAATAGGTCAATTAGCTACATATCTAACTACATAGGTCAATTAGGTACATATCAAATTATATAGGCCAATTAGCTATATATCTAACTATATAGGTCAATTAGCTTATTATCTAGCTACATAGCTAACTACAAAGGTCAATTAGCTATATGTCTAACTATATAGGTCAATTAGCTACATATCTAACTATATAGGCCAATTAGCTTATTATCTAGCTACATAGCTAACTACAAAGGTCAATTAGCTATATATATTTAACTATATAGGTCAATTAGCTACATATCTAATTACATAGGTCAATTAGCTATATATGTAACTACATAGGTCAATTAACTACATATCTAACTACATAGGTTAATTAGCTACATAGCTAACTACAAAGGTCAATTAGCTATATATGTAACTACATAGGTCAATTAACTACATATCTAACTACATAGGTTAATTAGCTACATATCTAACTATATAGGTCAATTAGCTTATTATCTAGCTACATAGCTAACAACAAAGGTCAATTAGCTATATATATTTAACTATATAGGTCAATTAGCTACATATCTAATTACATAGGTCAATTAGCTACATATCTAACTATACAGGTCAATTAGCTTATTGTCTAGCTACATAGCTAACTACAAAGGTCAATTAGCTATATATCTAACTATATAGGGCAATTAGCTTATTATCTAGCTACATTGGTCAATTAGCTACATATCTAACTATATAGGTCAATTAGCTTATTATCTAGCTACATAGCTAACAACAAAGGTCAATCAGCTATATATCTAACTATATAGGTCATTTAGCTACATATCTATTTACATAGGTCAATTAGCTACATATCTAATTATGTAGGCCAATTAGCTTATTATCTAGCTACATAGCTAACAACATAGGTCAATTAGCTAATTAGCTACATAGCTAGCAATAGAGTAGATACATGTTTTGTTTGTAACAGAAATGAAAGCACTGTGTTCTTCTTGTTCTCCACATTCAGACCTTCATCCACAATCACAGACATCATAACACAATGTAAACACATTGCTTTGGTTAAGATTTACTGTATTTACAACAAAACATATGTTTCAGCCACAAGAACAAAACGTGGACATGTCAATCTTTAGCAATCCCCAGAGTAATGTGTCTAAATGTGTGATGTTTTCAGAGGTTTTAAGCGGTGGTCCACACATCTGCCTAATTATCATGTACGTAAATAAACCCCAAAGTGTCCTGTGCTGTTGTTTACAAGTTGACGGGATAAATGACCAAATAAGAGTAAACCAACTTTATTCCCCTCTGGGAATGCAAGCGCTGGAACGGAAAGCCTGGCATTCCTTACATATAAACAAACAGGCCTGCTGATGAACATTTGTCCTTTCAAAATGGCACGTCCAACAGCCAAAACAAGCCACAGTACTCAGTTTTCAACAGAAATAAAAATAATTTAGAGGGTAAGTGAGCTGTGTTCAAATTATTTATTTTCCTTTTTTTCTTTTGCATATCTCTCTTATACATCAGTAAATGAGGTCTATCTACATCAGAGTGTCAAGTATCAAAGATTACTGGTTTTGGCTCTCCATTTTACCAAACATAGTGTCTCTGCTCATCACCTCCCTCTGTGAGGACAGCTCAGTTTGGACTTAAAGGCTTAGTTTTCAGACAGAACATGCAGCATACTTGAGCTCCATTTGAGCTCAATCTGAAACATGTGTAGCTGAAACTGAAACTGAATATTTGAAGATCTTCCCAATATGGCAACATTGACGATAGTTAAAAGTAGAGACCTTAAAAATATTTTGTGAAACCCAGTCTCTGGCTCAAAGCAGCATTTTTTAAGAAATCTGCAAAGCTGAGAGCATGTTAATCATCATGAAATATATTTTAAGGTAGAAGTATGCTTGTATGGTTTAACTTGGTAACATTCAGAATTAAATCTCCAATGAAAACATCATTGTGTAATACTTTACTCGCTGACAGCCTTTCACAGTTTATTCTCATTTTTTAACCAAAGCTACTTTGGGAAACACAAACAGAGTCCCACCAAACTGGCCCCGAATGACCTAATTGGTATTAATCCTATAAGACTTGTTAATGTCCAAAATTCTGACACTCCTTCTCTACGAATATATCACAAAGTCAACTTAAAACCTAACCCTAAAAAGATTTGGTGATTTAAAATAGCCAGTTAGTTCAAGTTCTCATCAAGGTAAAAGACACACCAACTGCTCAGCACTTTTCTCTACATCCTCCCATTTTTGGAGCCATGAAAAAAGAGGCAGCTGTTTCCTTCAACAAAGTTTCCCTTCCTTTGCCTCTCCCTCCACCAGCTCCTGTACAGCGTATGTGCACGGCCGCTCGTGCACAGAAACAACGCTGACACCTCTGAAAATCGACTCATTTAACAGGTAGAAACTCCAGCCTCCCGTCCAACTGATTTAATCAATTTCCATCCCAGCAAAATATCCTCGGATGATCAGAGTAAAACGATACACAGCTCCACACACACAACCTCATTCATCACGGCTTTTATAACACAATGTGCTTGACTGTCCATAAACACAGAGCCGGGAGGGGTGCCCAGTCCGAACTCTTAAACACAGCCTCCTAAAACGGCTCGCACTTGGACAGATTCCAGCATCAAGCAACAACACCACCGAAAGTGTTTCAACACTTCCTGGAGTTTGTTAAAGACATGCAGACATGAACCCTGGTGTTACATCGAGAAACTAAGAGGTGGCTGAGTGTTTGAGAACTGAGCAAAGTGAGCTCTGCAACAACAGGGGTAATTACTGCACTTCATTTAAGATTTGAAACCAGAAATCAGGGCTCCTCAAACTTTATATTCAAAGGTTCAAATCTGATTCCTAGATGAGGTCAAATAACATATTTTAATAAGTAATGTTGCCATTTGTCTTCAACTGTTGTCATCAACTTCTAACAGTAAAGCTTAAAACACTAATTGTATTTCATTTAAAAACAATTTAACCAAAATTTGATTAATTGTATTACTTGTCTTATTAAATACTTTTTTTTCACACAAGATTAAACGAACTGAATAAACTGAATTTAAAGGAGACAGTGGACCACCAAAACAATTTGGATAAACGTAACAGATTCCCCCAGATACGAAAATACAGAGTAGCCCAGTGGAAAAAAAATGGCAGCATCTACTTTTAATGAGCTGCAAAAACCTTGGCACAAAGATATCAGATGAAACTGACTTAAATATTAGTTTTTTGCTGCATTTATTACTGATAATTCACTCACACCATAATAATGATAATAATTTGATAATAAAGTCATTTGTTTTGGGGGGTTTTAAAAGATAACTAAATGCACACTGTATCTACAATAAAACACACATTTGTATGAATGAATAAAAACAAATGCTAACTGTAATATTAATATTTCAGTGGAATATATATTTGGACTCGAATGTATGTAATGTATCTCTTGTGGTTCTCTCACTATAAATAAGGACTTGAGTCCCTCGAGCAGCATACTGTTGAAGCCGTAGTGAGGGGCTGTTCTGGGATCTCTCCTGCAGAAATGTTAATGGGAATGACTTTAACTGTGATCGCGTCCTTTCTCTCAACACTTTCTGCCTGGCTCTTGTCTTACATAAGATACAATATTTATAGGCAGAGAGAGACCGAGCTCAGCGGACGTTAGCGTGTTGATCTTGATGGTGTGGTATGTGGAGTCCTTTCTGTGTGGGTGTGGTACCTGTCAAGGGCGGCGCTGGTGGCCATGCTCCTAGCAAAGCCTCTGACACCATGCTGTCTGAAGTAAGGCACGGTGGAGACGTTAGCAGCGATGATGGCCACTGAGTCTGACGGATTCACAAAGAAGCCATTTTCTCCAAGGATCATGTAACGATCCTGATAAAAACACAATCAGCACATTGTCAGTCTTACTGTGTGAATGCTGATTTGGCATAATGTTTTCCTGTTTATAGCTTCTTCTGTACAATTTTGCAGTCTATTTTCAAATATTTTGTGCTATTTTTTCTGTTTATATGAAAATGTACGCCTTACCCCATCTGCATCAAATGCGGCTCCAAATCCAAACTCGCCTCCTTTCATGGCGTCGACCAGTGAGGTGGCGTAGGTCAGGTTGGGCTCAGGAGGTCGACCACCGAAGTCCTCCAGAGGGACACAGTTGACTGCAGAGTTAGCTGGAGCCCCCAACTCATCACACAGGATCCTGCGTACGTATGGTCCCATCACTTCCACAACCAAAGGAGAGGAGAGGGGAGGTGTTTTATTAATGATCGCTAATTACTGTAACAACAGGTCAGAAGTTATAAAAGTTGAAGGTGACCTCACCTCCGTTCATGGCGTCTATGTGGATCTTCAGCTGATCTGGTCCGGTGAGAAGACTTTTAATCGCAGAGAAGTCAAAGATGTTTCGAAGCAGTTGTAGATAGACTTCAACTGAGTCAACAATCTCCACTGAAACACAGAAGAAACTATCAAGAGTGGATAAAAAAAATGGTTGTTTCTAAGCTTTTTTTGTATTATTATTTTTGTCCTTCTCAATGCTGACTCAGTCTTTTAGCCACTTTAGTGTGGTGTTCCCCAGGGATCCACTCTTAGACCACATTTTTTATATATCAATAATCTGACAAAGACATACCTACCACTGAATTACACTTTTATGCTGAGGATATTGTGATGTACACTGATGCACTTACAGCTTATTTACTTAAAGCTTGGGCCTTTTTACACAGTTCAACAGATTTTGTTTCCTTGTCAATCTTTGTTGCTTCGTTCATTGCATATTTATGTGCTAATGCTAAGGATGACTGTAGTCAGCATACTTTCATGTAGATTTTCATCTTGATATGTTGAAAATTATAATACTTTTTAGAGTTTTATTTTCTTGGTAAAAAAAAATCAAAGCTAAGTTAGAAAACGGAGGTTAAAAGAAAAATGTGCAGGGCTAAATGTTGCTTTAAAAAGCATATTCTTTTGTAAGATTATGTTCATGAACATTGTTGTAAATTATTATACACATATTTGTACCTCTGAAAGGCTTGAATTTGTTCTCAAGATCAAACTCCTGTCTCCCCGGTCTAGAGAGGTCAATGCGCAGATCAGGGCAGATGGTGTACTCCTCCAGTGTCCGGCTCACCTGGGAGATTCTCTCCATCACTGTATCTGGAGATGGACCTACGAGACGAAGAAAGACATTCAGAAACAAACAAAAAGACTCTTTAAATCTTTTAAGACTTCTAATGATGCGGTAGCTGGTATCCACAGCTTTAGTCCACACCTCCGTTTGCCACATTGAACTTGATTCCAAAGTCTCCACCGGGGCCTCCAGGGTTGTGGCTGGCCGTGAGGATGATCCCACCGATCGCCTTGATCTTCCTGATGATGCAGGACACGGCAGGGGTGGACAGGAGGCCGTTGTGACCGATTACCAAACGACCAATCTGCACAGCACAAACAATATCAGTAGAAATTTCCCTCATCATTCGGCTGTATAAGATTTAAAGAAACCTTCACTTTTCTTTGACCTGACTTGATCAGGTTAAAGACAACAGTTCAACTGACGCCACTTAAAAAAAGATGGGTGACTCATTTACTGTCTGCTTTAAAAGGAAAATGATCTGCTCCAGTGGGCGCCTAAATAGAAGCGTTATGCTCTCTATTTATATGTCAATTATAAGCGTTAATACCAGCATTCCATAATTCCCCAGCTTATCAGCTCAGAATAAAAGTGTCCTCATTCCAGAGGAATTCGTCCTCCTAAAATCAGGACCTTCTCATGTGTAGAGTTTAGGAAACTGGGAAATAACTGCTTATTTAGTAACCACTATTGATCAAAAAGTAGTGCTTGGGGTGGGATGTGTGAGCTGGTGTTGCCACTTTCCTTTTTATTCTTTGCCACACACCACACACACACACACACACACTGAGACATGGGATCCCCAGTGTGTACAGCTCGACTCTGAGGTGTAACAGCGCTGCGGGGGTGTGGTGGCGGTGAAATGTAGGCAGGAAAAACGGAGCAGGATGGATGGATTCGCTGATAAGGCTGACACCAAGAGACATTTCGCTGGAGCCAGCAGGAAAAAAAAAAACTCAAAAAAACAGATTACTGTTTTTTTCCCCCCTTCAGTTTTTTTTTCCTTTTGGAAATAATCCAAACCAATCATGAAGGTCTCCCAGCAAAAGAGAGGTGGAGAGTTTCCTCTTCTCTCTGATTTCCTGCAGGTTTCATGAATCTGACATTTTGAGTTCTGAACTTTGCTGCTGTTAGTAGCAGGAAACTGCAAACATGAAACTGAAAAGGTTGACAGCTGTGTTTTTATATCGTTTTAGGATTTAATCCCCTTGGTCATCTAAAAACCAGAAAAATGTGTTTATCGCCCACTGTCAAAGTGAAATGTGAAAATATTTATGCCCTTATCTTTGTTTGGTTATCTGTAGTGTTAGCAAAATATATTGTGAACCAGTGGATGGATTCTAGTGAAACTCTCAGAAAGTAATAATTAAATGAACGATTAAAATCCTGTTCAAGATGGCTGCCACAGTAAAGAAAACTTTTACTGAACTGCGTTTAAACCTTGCCCATATTTATCAGTCAACTATTGCCTGTTAGCAAAATATCCCATCAACCAATGAACAGATTTTAATAAAACTTTCTGGCTGTGCATAACAAGTGATTATCTTTTGGAGTCACTAGGAAATACAAAAATGATAACAACTCAACCAACTGATACTGAGCTAAATTTAGTGTGGTAGTGGCTGAGCCTTATCTTTAAAGCATACACTAAGCTCACTACACATTGCATAATATTCTTGCTAAAAAATGTGTCAACTCTGTACGCCTGTTAGCAAAATATCACATGAACCACTGAACAGAATTTAATGAGGGTTTCAGAAATTATTCATGTGGATTAACTTTTGGAGTCACCATAACTTCGGGATGCCGTAAGTGAGTCAATTTGACAGAAGTTCAGCTAAACTTGAGGGTGGTAGTAGCTGAGAGTAATTCACAACGCTTGAGCAGAGTCTGTGATCTCGCGAGATCTCGGAATGTCATTAACAGAGTTTAACCAAAACGCCTAAATCCTTTTATAAAATTAGAGTTTGACACGAAAGTAAAGTCTTTTTTTAAAAGCTCCACAGATTTTTTGAAGTTGTTTTAAAGCTGGTAAACGACTATCTGACTCCCGGGTCTCTCACCCCGTTGGCAGCGGCCATCTGGACGATCACCTCGATGGCAGCCCGGCTGAAGTAGCGGCCGTCGCTGCCCACCACCATGGTGCAGCCCTGCCGGTCGCGCAGGTCTATGGAGGACAGGACGCTCTGGATGTAGTTCTGCAGGTAGTTCTTCTTCCCCTCGAACACGGCCGTCTTCCTCCGCAGCCCGTTGGTACCGGGCCGCTGGTCCTCGAAGGGGGCGGTTTGGACAGTCACCACCGGGATGGGGCTCGTCTCCATCCTTGCCTGTTGTTGTCAGGACCCAGTAGAAGGGAGGAGGACACTGAGCAAGGAGGAAAAAAAAACCTTTCAAATAAAATTCAAAGTTGTCCTCCTGTTGAGTGAAGTTAACAGAGCAGAATCCCCCTCGAGGCAACAAGAAGACAAACCTAAATAGTTTTCACTCAGAAGAGCAGCAGCATCCCTCAGAACTGTGTGAGCATCAGTGAAACAAGACAACTCCCTCTTCCTAATAAGAATGAACAACAAGAGGAGAAAAAAGAGGGAGGGACAGAGTTTGTGCTACAATCAGCTGAGCCTGCAGCCCAAAATAGACATCTGACTGTAGGGGGTGGGAGGAGGGGGATTGTGTCGGAACCAGAGCGCAACCGGACACTGCTGTCCTCACAGACAGAGACAATACCAGGTCCAGACTGTGTGAAGTAAGTTATTAAACCAGTTTAAATAAAACTGAGCAAAGATTAACTTCACGTCCTATCTTTACAGAAACAGTCTGCTTTTTTAACTGTAAAGATTTTAAGTTTAATATTTAATTTGGAATAGCTGTATTAAAATAGGCTGGCATATATGTATTTTTTAGGAAAAGTTCTGAAGACAGAGGAGGTGCGCTTATCAACAGGTCAGACTGCAAAAACTATGTGAACAGCGACACCCTAAGGACAGATGGATGAAGTGCAGTTTTGATATAAATTGAAAATATTTTTTTCTAAGTGACTTGATTTTTTTTAGGTCCTGTCGGATTTTATTTTACATATCTGAAGTTAAACTTTAAAGTTAGACTTTTTTGTTTCTTAATGTGGAAAATTTCTTTTATTTTCCTCCTTAGATTATTTAGCTCAGATTTTGTCAGTTTTCTATTTTTTTCACGTTTTTTATTTACAGCCCATCTACCCAGCCATACACATTTTTTAAAAGCTAGATACTGTCTTCTTTTTTGATCACAAGTCGTTTTATGATAAATGCTGATATTTGCTTTTTCAAAATCATCACACAGTTATTTTTTCCAGATGTTTATTTTAACCCATTGATTATTACAAAACAAAATTAAAAAAATCCCCATCAGCAATACCAATAGAAATATATTACTACTCATTTTATTCAAACTGTTTTCTATTAACACACAATTCTGACTGTAAACGCACATAAATATCATGCAAATAAAACATTTCTTTAAGAAATAAATCAGAGAAACAAAGTGGACATGTTCTGAATGCATCAGCAGTGAGGGTAGGAGAGCATGAGACTCTCAGTTCTTAAAGGAGCAGCGCTCAGCCATGGAGGAGGACAGAGAGGAGTTACTGAAGGCTGCAGGAGCGTTGGCATCAAACAGGCATTTGGATTTGACAAGAGGTGGTTGAACCGCAGGGCGCTGGGAGGTGTGAGCGACAGGTTCAGGTTTGGCTGACCGACAGGAGGAGGTCTGTTCATGATGCTGTCGATGCTGAAGGAGCACTTCGCCTGCGCGCCGGGCTTTGGCTCTGTTGCGCACGGCTGCGCTCTGGAGTATCCAAGTCCATCGCTCTTCCCGTGGCTGTTCAGAGCGCGTGGCGACGGGTGACAGGAAAAGGGGGGCATGGTGATGCCATCCTGCAGGGGTATGTACCGAACTGCAGCGGCGGGTGTGAGGTTCGGTGGGCATTGCGCGTCATACAGCTGCCCGTAGGGCCGGTAGCAACTGAAGCTGGAATAAAACATCACTCCGTCTTTGCCAAACTCGGGTTGGTTCCTCTTGAAGCGCTTCCTGCGGCGAAGGAAGCTGCCGTTGTCAAACATGTCCTCCGAGGCAGGGTCCAGAGACCAGTAGTTGCCTTTGCCAGGATTCCCGGGCTCCCTCGGGATCTTGATGAAGCAGTCGTTGAGGGAGAGGTTGTGTCTGATGGAGTTCTGCCAGGCGGGGAACTTTTCTCTGTAGTAGGGGAACTTGTTGCTGATGAAGTCGCAGATGCCGCTCAGCGTCAGTTTCTTCTGCGGGCTCTGCAGGATGGCCATGGTGATGAGCGCGATGTAGGAGTAAGGAGGCTTCACCGAGCCGCTCGGAGCCTTCCCGGACGTCGGAGCGCCTGCGCAAAAACTACTCTCACTTTCCCCAGAAGAGTCCGGCTCCGAGGAGTCAAACTCAGCACCGGATTCTGCAGAGGATCCAGGGTCCGCAGCGCATCCGTTTCTGCACAACCCCGTATGGATAGACTCTTCTTCATGCACCTCATCCTCCTTTGGAGGCAGTCCGGGATGATGTGAGGCTCCAGAGTCGCTGGACAGAGTCATGGTCGCGGTCACGACGAACAAAATCCTCTAACAACCCAACTGTGCCAAAACGGGCGCCACAGTTTGTCGTGCGTAAAAGCGCATGAGCAGCACTGATGTTTCCTGGGAGCTGAGGTTTTATATCCTTGCAGACTGCTGCCCTCCAGGCCAGTCCCATTCCTCGGACCTATCAGAGCCCCTCACCACGGGGGGCCACAGCAAGGCGGGGTGGGGGGATATTGCGAGGTTCGTGCACAAAAGCTTATTTACGCACGGAAGGGAAAGGCCGCTTGTGGCAGTTTATTATTAAGCCAATCTGTCATTTTAATTTCATCTTCTCATACAAGTTAATAAGATGTTGGGATACAAGACAACAATGCAAGTAATTTCTGAGGGTTTCATAACACTTTACGAAAGTCCTGATAAAAAAAACAGGAGTTTTCAGTGGCATCCCTCAAGGGTTCTTTTGGTTTGCCACCTCTGGATGTCCGCAGGTGGGGTGACCATGAAAATGGCCGCGGCAAAGATTTCCAAAGCTGCTGTGTGGCCCTCAGGAGGCCATCAGCATCAGAATGGAGAAGGAAGCCGCTGCAGCTGCACGAAGCGCTCAGAACAAAACGAGCTGTTAGAACATCTCATCTCAAGGTGGGACAACTACACCTGTTTCAGTTTAAAAAATAAGAGGGTTCCCACAGGAGTTAAATAAATAGGACAAAGATATTTTAAACTTAGGAACAACTGCAATAAAAAACAGATATTAGAAATATGAAGAAATAAAGCAATATTGTTTAAAGAAAATTTGGAGTTTTACTAAAAAATAAAATACAAGTCATCAAATAAGAAAACTTTAAAACAGATTTGTTGTGATCACTTGTAAAAAAAATCTGTGAAAGTCTATATGGATGCAAAATGTTCTGTAATAAGAGCTAAAATTATATTTTTCATTCAGACACTAAAAATAAAAGTGAATTTACCAATTTGACATAAAAATGAGGATCTCTGTTATGGTAATAGTTGTATTTAGTCTGAAGAAACCAGGTTTTATAAAAGGTATTTTGATGAGTTTTTATTGAAAAAAAAGGACAAAAATTCCAAATTCAGAATAATTTTTATTTGAATAATTTAGAAATGCAGAACTGATAAAAACTGACATCAGCAGAACGACTCAATCACAACTCAGTCATTGTTAACCGATATTTTAAAAAATACAAGATGTCGATTGCATTTTGGGCCTTTATGGCATCTTTTGAGTGCCAAAACATTTTCCTTTGGAAGTTGTACAAAAGTAATGTTTTAAATTACAGCACACTCTTCCAAATTGAAGCCTTTAAAGCGGGGTTGTGATAAATTTCCTTCAGCCAGCCTCTGAAAGCTCTCTCAACTTTATCTGCCACAACTTTGACAACAAAATCCTCCTTTAATACGAAGACGAAAGAAGTGCCTCCAACTATTTCTGCCCTGTATTCAGCACCACGGAAGAAATAAAATGTTCCTGCAAGATGTCCTTGTTCAGATTTCTCCCTGCAAAGCAAAAGAAAGAATGAACCCAGCAGCCTGTGCACAAATATTTGTATTTTTTGATTTTTGCTGCCTGACTAAACTCAAAACAACTCTTAAAAAATAAAATCTCCAAATCTGTTCATGAGCAACACAAAATGTTTTAAAGGTTGCATGAAGACAAACATTTTGAAGTGTGTGTGTACCTATAAAAACCAGTCTGTTGATGTGTACGTTTGCCTCCCAAAGCTGTGGCGTCTCATTTAACTCGTATAGCTCGTGGACCCCCTGCAGCATCACTTGGTGGGCTTTACCTACGAGTGACACTATGCCCTGAAAACACACAAGTCACGAGTGAAACATTAACCAGCATCAACTCCATCATTCAACTTGTCGAAAGAGAATACAGTCAGTCATCGGGGAACTCGCTTTGCTGTACCTTTAACCGGATGACTGTCATTGGTTCCCCTTCTTTGTTTCGGAACTTCTTTTCCCAAAGCAGATCCTGAAACGGTGGGAAAACGGAGGTTTTACTGTTCAAACGGCTTTACCGTATTAAAGCTAATTAGTAAAACAAAACAGGGATTTTAAGGGTGTTTTACTTGGATGAAGGCATTCAGAGCTTCCTCACAGAGATCTCCAGTCACTTCAAACGTGACTGTTAAAATACTCTGAAGAAAAGAAAAGATCATTACAATAAGCTTTTTAAATTGTTTTCTTTATACAGGATTTATTCAATCGCAGAAACTATAAGGTAACGAGAATCAAGAACGAAAATAGGTCTTTTTTTTATGCCCCAGATGATGACTTTGTGCCATAAACCCCAACTGGAGTTCTTTCTCACACACTCCCCTCTGCAAGACTTCCTCACAGCATTAAAAAAAGGCACTTTGCAGATATTTGGGGGTTCGTGTTGAAGTGCTAAGGTCACACACTTCCTTGTCATTTGGTATAACAACAGAAAAACAGCCTTCTCATTTACATGAAAAGGGGGACGTGATGGTCGGGGTCTGTGTCTACGGGAGGGGAGGGGTCTGAGGAACAGTGGGGCTTAATGCGGGAAAGAAAACCTGGGAGAAAACAGACAACAATGCCGTTATTTACCCACACAAATAACCCTCATCTGTTCTCATCCTGTGATAAAAGTTCACGGGTATAAAGGCCACCTGAAGACAACATGAGGCCCGACTGCACCCGTGTCACTTCCTCTGATGAGGTTTTAACTTAAAACAATAAGAAACAAACACTAATCCTGAATTCAAACTGCTTTACTAACTGTTTGCATCATAAAAACTGACTAAGAGATGCCTGGATATTAAAACTTGAGAATACAAAGAATTATAATGTGTAAAACACGGAAGGTTTCTCATTCATATTTCAAATATTGGGGTCAATTTAAACACCTTTTTGGCTATAACTCAGGTTAAGTCCAAACCAGGATAGTTCTATTTGTTTTAAGACAAAAAAAACCCAAAACAAAACAAAAAAACATCAAAAGCCTGAAGTTCTGATCTGAAGACAAAAAGCGAAGCAGGGTGGGTTTTTTTCACTACGGTGTCGCAGCCTGAGGAAATGCAAACTTTTAGCCCGAGGAAAGGGCATCACTCTTTGTCCTGCAGGAAACGATGTGTTGAAATAAATTAGCAAACAAAAACAGGAGATGGCACAAAGAGGGAACACAGCTCAGAACACACGAACCTTGTCGAGATGCGACCTTGTGGGTTTCACCAGCTGGAGCTTCTCTGCAAACCTTAAAGACAGAAAATAAACACCAAGAAAGTGAGAAAACCTTTCTGTTAAATTATTATTCTTATTGAAGGTTTGGGATGTGCGCTAGCTTGAACTGGAAGAATGAAACAAAATATAATGATAAAACAAACATTAAAACATTTAGATATTTAAACATTCAGAGATAGTTAACGACACATATTGCAAATCTGGGCAAATTTTCAAAAAAGGTGTGTCTGATATTAAACTGCTGGCTGTGAGGGGTCAGTTATTTATTTATTTTTTTTTAAAAGAGAAGTGTTGATGCGACATTTGACATCTCCTAAAACTTTAGCCAAAAAATGAAAACGCAGCATCCCCAACAACTCATGGAAATCTATGAATACTGGACCACAGCTTTCCATACAGTTTAACTTTCTAACAGGGACGGGCAACTTAAATGATAGAAGGGGCTACGGTTTTTTTGTCGACAGCCAGAGGACCACACGGCTCTGCACACTTACCCAAATCTAATAAAACTGCCAGTTTAAAAATGTTTGTGTACATGTTCATTAAACCAACATACAGTTCAGTAAATTCACATACTTCATGCTCAGATGCTTGTAGAACATATGAGTACAAAACATTTGAAGCAAACAAAAAATAGAGACTTTAGCGAGCTGATGTGCAACGGCATAAGACGGCAGACTCCTACTGGTAAAAGGTTATTTATGTTTTTGTGACTTCAGTAAACTTCTCATATTTAGCTTTGTGCAACGTGTTGTAGTGGCGACTTATATTAAAATCCTTCATGATTGACAGCGTCTTTTAGCAGATTAAACATCGGTTTCTCTTGAAATCATGTGAACAGGTAGTCCACCTCCCAAAAAAAAAAAAAAAAAAAATTGTTTCCAGTTTTTTATTTTTTACTTAAAAAGCACTCTTAAAGCAGTAAAAAAATTAAATCGTCCTTCCCTAATATAATAGTTTGTCAACTGATTTTGACTTTATTTTACAGACTTTATAATTCCATTATTTTCGTGTATTTTACCCATTTTTTTTCGACTTTGACAAACCTTTGTGATGAAACACAAAGAGGCAGCTGACACCTGTCGGTCACACAGGTGAGTGTTGGAGAGTAAAAGGTAAAGATGATACAGGAGCAATGTTGAGCTGTCTTATTAGCTCCTTTACAGTCGAATCTCTATGTGAAACAGCATAACATAAACCAGGAAACCCATACAGCTGCTTCAGTAGTGTTAAAATCTTACTGCATATTTTGGATTTTGTCTTTAGTTTCTGTAGCTCTTGTTCGTCGCTGCTTATTTGCAGTGATTTTAACAGGATTGAGGATTTCATATTCCTGTATTAGACGAGGAACGTCCTATTCTCTTAACTATAATCTGCTCAACGGACAAAGTTTTTGTGTTTAATCTCAGAGTTGTGTCGGTGCTTAATGACGACTCTAAATGCTTTAGAAATAGGGGTTGAACCCCCTCCCCGAACAAACTATTACCCCTGTTCTCCTGCTTCTCCCTGACCTCACAGAGAGGCTAAATGTTGCGTCCAGCTGCTCCAGCCCTGCGTGCTGTTAGTACCACACAGGCAGAGCGGCGGGGGGCCGCTTCAAACAGCCAGCATGGGTCTGAGGGGAGGAGGATGCCGGGACTTAAAGGGAGGGGGGGGTGAAGGAGTTATCTGTTGGGACAAGGGGAGCTCCTCGGGAGCCTGTGGACACACACGGCACTAATCCTCTGCAGCTGGTCGGGAGAAACCGATTCGGGGCTCGTAAGAGAGCTTTAACACGGCGGCCGCTTCATTCACATGAAGGGATGAACACGGATTCTTTTCTCCACAATGAGGGGACACAAAACGATGACCGTCCCGTGGCGTTAGGGTGGGGTGTTCACCAAAAAGAGTCTGTTAATTAGTGAGGAAACACGGCAGCATCAAAGGGGACGCAGCTCAGAGAGAGAAGGGACGAAAACCATCTGCAAAATCTAACTTGCTTCAGCTTCTCAAAACAAGTTTTTAAAGTAAAATTAGCAGAAAACACAAAGTGACTGTTTTGTTTGTTAAAATGTGTTGAAGCTGAAGGACAAGTTCACCACACGTGTGCAAACAAACTCACTTCGCTCCATCCTCGTTGTGGAAAGAATGCAGATCCAACACCTCAGAGAGATCCACCCTGTCGAAGAGAAGCACGTTGTTTTGTTCGGATCGATTCAAAATGGAACTTTTAACAAGTTATTTCAGCTTTAAGCTCAAACTAACATTAAAGGAAACCTGGTGAACTGACTTCACACTAAATGCTTTGACAATGTGAATTCAATTAAACCCTTTCATCTGCTCACCCCAGTCTGAACCCTGCAGAGTCCAAACACTCCGCTTTGTGCGAGTCATGTTTGGACTCACGTATATTTACACATGTGCCCCCCCACACACACACACACCCCGCTCCCCCCTCAGGCTGAGGTCAGAGAGCATTGCCTCATGAGTAACTGAACACTGATGTAGGCTGGGTGTTTACTCTGAGCGGTGTCATTTTGTGTTTATGTGCCCGTCTGTTTGAACCGCTTCATCTTTGATGCAAAGATCTGAGCAGGAGCTGCGCCGAACTCAGCAGGAAACCTGGGCCACAGAAACGCTGCGAAACCTGATTTTTCCTTATTTGTTTGTCCAGGAGGGACTCACCTCGATCTCTGGGTTTCTACTATCTTGACGAGACCATTTATAGACCTAAAGCGAGGGGAAATAAAAATCTGATTACAAATAACTTAAGACTTCCTTGTAAATAAATTAAAAAGCGGAGGACGGGCAGGGATGATGCTAACCTGACAGTGTCTCTCACTTGGTTCAGTTCCTCCTCGTTTACAAGGTCCGTTTTGTTGATGATGGTCAGGTCTGCCAGAGCAATCTGCCTGAGAGGATGAAAAAAGAAAAAGATTATTTTAAAAAAGTTGCCTAAAATTAGATTAAATTTACCGTTTCAAAAGGCTAAAACACACCCCTCTGCTTCTGGGTGTACATGAGTTAAAACCGTGTTTAGTTTAGAGGTGAAAAGACAAACAGAGTCAAAGAATGCAAAAGGTCACGCAAGTTTTTTTTCTTTTCCATCAGTGTATTTGTTCAGCAGCAACACATTTGTTGGAAAACCCAAATTGAGACACAGATGGACAAATGGCAAAGGTTTCTGTAACCCCTGATGTCACAAACAATATGGGAGGTTTACTGGCTTTTTTGTACCTTTTTTTTTGTTTGATCCATCAAAGTGTGTCCTACCTGGCTGCTTCATTGATAAGTCCATCTGCTTTCTCTTCTTTCACTTGCTTTAAAAAAAGCAAAGATTATGATAAGTTACTTGTTCAAACTCGAAGTAAATACAAAATAATGAAAATATAAAATCTCATCTTCAAAAAGGGACGATCCGTTTTTATTAGCTTCATTATAATAAAAGAAAGAGAAGCCCATACTAAGGTATTAAATATCTTTTAAGATATCTGGAAAAAAAGAGGCATTAATCTGACTTGAATCCATCGCCTCCTGGATCACAACATCTTTGTCGTTGAGGGACAACAAAATATTTATTAATAGTTATTACAATACGTTTACTTTCAGATGGTGTGAGAACAAAAAAAAAAGGACAGATATAAAACTGATGTATTTTTAGACAAATATATTTTAGAAGCCAGGCCAGAGAGGAGTCAGGTGAGTGGATTGACAGTCCCATTAAACATCGCTGATTTCCACCCCTCCATCAGTAGAAGTTATATCTGCTTCCCTCTGAGGACCGAACAGCTCAGCAGCCGTCAAACGCTTCACCTCACCGAGCGTGACACGGCCGAATTACATCCCATTATCTGAGTGTCACATGTCCGTCTCCTATAGGCACCACAGAGAGTGCACGGCGTGTTTATTCAATCAGGAAAAATATTAAAAGTTTAGAAGACAAATTTGTCCAGAAAGTCATAACTTGAGCTAATTGTGGCAAATATGCTTTGTTTGATGATAATAATAATATTAAACCTGCAACTAAAACAGCTACTTATTTTGGGTGTTTTAGTCAGATAAAACCAACATTTCTTTGTGTTAAAAAAAAAAACAACAAAAAACAAAAACATAAAAACTGAAACTTGTTCATATTTTCTAACTGTTCCATCAACAGGTTTTTAAAATCCACAAAGTCACTTGAAAAATATATTTACATATTTTCCCTCGCGTACCTGCAGCCCATATTTAGCATCGATGACGGTCACAATGCCTACGGCAGAACAAAAACAGACGGTGAATTAAAGTATGGAAAGAAAAGAATTGCCGTTTGGCGTTTAGTTTTGGCACTTTTGGTAAAACCAGAATGTCATAACAGAAAAGACAGCTGAGTATTTAGTGTAAGGAGCAGCAGAGCACAGATTATTCAACTAAACACACACACACACACACACACACAAAATGGTTTTTCTGTACTCATGAGGACTTTGCATTGACTTCCATTTGTTTTTCAGTCATTTCTATAGCCTAACCCTGATCACCTACTCTAAACCTAACCACCCCAGTACATACCTGATCCTAAATCTAGCCTAAACTCAATCCACATTTTGATCCTAAACCTAACCCCCCCCAAAAAAAAATCAGCATCTATACCTGTGGGGACCAGGCTTGGTCCCCAGAAGGCTGTGTTTTTCTGGAAAAAGGCCCCCATGATGTACATGATGTCCACACACTCATCCTTGTACTTCCATCAAACTGAGGACTTTGTATTGACTTCCATTTGTTTTCGTAACTGCATTTATGCCTAACCCAGACATTTTCTCTAAAATTAACCATTACTGTTCTATAGCTAACTCTAACCTGAACGAAAACTTAATTCACAACATACCTCTAACTAGTAGAGGGCAGTAGTGCTGCAAAAACAAGTGAGGACCAGGAAAATGTCCTCACTTTGTTGGTTAAAAACATGACAGTCCTCACGCTGTAGCAGAAACAAGCACACACCATGAGTTTCTGTGTGTTTAATAAAGTTAAGAAACTGTGGAGACCCTGAACTGACTCCAAAACTTAATCCGTTATTATTGTTCATCCAGTTTCATTAAAATCCATCCAGTGCTTTATGAGATATTTTGCTAACAGATAAACAAATGAACACGCACATGCAGACACAAATATTACAAAATCACCCACCTGGCAATGCGTCTGGTGATAAACTAAAGTTTGACCGATGTAGAAATTTTTTATTTAACTAGTCTTTTTGTAAAAAAAAAAAAAAAAAAAGTTTGCACCAAGACTAGAGAAATGAAGGATAAAAACTCACTCGTCACATTTCTTACCATCTAGATAGATGTCACTGCCGAGCTCCGCGTCCACCCAAAACATGGAGGCGACGGCTCCTGGAAAAAAGAAGTCTGTACGTTTTATTTGACTGAAAACAGAGAGAATCAAAAAGTGACGACAAACAGAGGCAAAGTTCTTGAATTTTGTTACATTTTCTTTAAAAAAGCAAATTCAACACACCATAATACACTTTCCTAATGGCAAAGATCTAAAATGTTTCACTTACATAAAGGTCATATTTATAGTCATAGAATTTTGAAATATTTTAGTCAAATTAGGAACTTAATCATGGATTCATTTTAGTACTTAAAAAAATTTTTTTTTTACTCAGTAAAATGGTGATAAAACAACTGGAAAATTACTATTATATTCATGAAAACATCTTGAAGAGTGAGAGGTTTTATTCATCTTGTTTTTGTTTTGCAAAAAGCTTAAAACAAAAGTAAAATGAAAATTTAAAGAAGTGTAAAAACATCACAACAAATCCTCAGAAATCAAACAACAAAACTGAAAAAGGTTTATTTTAGTTATTACTTCAGACAATAAAAGATTAGTCCTTATCCTTCCAGTTCAGCAATTCCTGCGACAACTTGGGCTCGAACCTGCAGCCTCAGGATAACGAACCGCAGCACGAACCACTGATCCACCGCGGTGTTTATATCTGAATTTACTCACAGATATTTTTATGTAAAGTTGTTACTCAGAGGATCTGATAAAAACTAAAGTATTTAAATGTTTATGTCCACATTTGTTGTTTTCCTGAAAAAAGTTATTATAAGGCTCTCTGTTGCCATGACACCCACAGCTTGTACACATAACGCACTTGAATCAAACTGTCGAGCAAGAATAGGGAAGAGTTGTAAATATTTGATGGCTCCGTAATGAAAACACGGTTTTTGAGCGGCACCTTTCACACGAAGCGTCCAAACCCTTTCTGAATAAAACAAAACAGAGAAATCCTCCTGGGAGTCTGTATGATTGACAGCTGAGCCGGAGCCAATGACAGGCCTGTCCTGGTCGATAATGGGCCAATGATAGGTGAGGGGGGTGTGTACAGCCCCCTTCCGAGTGTTCCCTGTTTGTTTTGATTGAGAGAGGCTGTGTGTGTGTGTGTGTCTGCCTGCGTCGCTACCTCCTGACACCTGTCACTTAGCAACACATCACCGTGGTCACACCGCTCGCTCTGTAATGGCCCGATCCCGGTTCTCCCACTCACGGCCAGGAGATGAACGGGGGGATTTTTCAGACCGGCTCTTGATGTTTCTGTCACACGTCTGATCTTCAGCTGGTTATAAAACATCAAGCTTCTGTTGGGACTTTGACCATTCAAACTCCCAAACACAGGAAAAAGTCACAGCACCCAGTCTATTTACAGCATTTGATGTATTAGGACATAAAATCGATTATTTTAGTTTCTTACCAAGACTTTTTTTTTATATCCCTAAACTAAATGCATCATAATGTACGTCATATTCCATATCCACTTTGGTAAATCAGTAATGAACGCACATCTATTCATATCAACTGTCATGCTGTAAGTTACCTGGATCAGCAAGTCCGGTGGTTTCTAACAGGATGTAGTCAAACTTTCCTTTCTTCTCCATCAGGTTTTCAATGGCTTTAAGGCCATTGTCTCTGAAAACACATAAAAGTGATGAATATTTAAAAGATTTCAAACATTACTTTAAAATTTTAACTGCATGGACTGTAGTCAGAGCACATACTTGACAGAGCAACAGAGGCAGCCGTTCCTCAGCTCCAGCCACTCCTCGTACAGCTCACCTGCCTGACTCACTGCCAGAGACTTCTCCAGAGCGCTGCCTGCAGGAAGACCATGAATGTGGAATACAGTGAATGAACAAATACTGGGTCCTTTTTTAATATATAAAATGTGCTACATTTATTAAAATCTATACTCATCTTAAAATGAGCTCAATTCATTCTCTAAGTTAAGCGAAACAGGTAAATTTATAGATTTTAAGGCACTATTTAAGCATAATTTCTTTCTTTAGAATCTAGTTCAGCCTCCTTTGATGAGCTTACACCACACTTACACAACAATTACTGACATGACATCACCTCTATCAGTCGAACTATAATGCTAATTTGTTTCATTCGAAGAAATTTTCCATTCACCTTCTCCAAATTCATTAAGTATGACAGCAATTCGTTTGTTGTGTTGTTCAGTCAGGATATAGTTTAGGAGTGTAGTTTTCCCAGCACCTGTAAAAAAATAAAAAACCCACATACGATGTTTCTTTTCTTTTTTGTTTATTAAAGAAACACCAATTTTAACATGAACATCTAAGTGAAATTAGCCTGATCTCACCAAGGTAGCCTGTGATGATAGTGACCGGTATCTGCTGGGCTGGAGGGGCAGGCTGGGTGTCGATGGGTACCAGTTCTGGGCAATCATCTTCATCCTCCATTATATACCTGTGACAGTCCAAAAGTTTAAACCACCCCCATACTTACTTTCAAGGAGAATAATCATATTTTTAAATGATCTTTTGATTTTATGATTTCTTACGGTCTGTTGAAGTAGTTTTCTTTAAACATGGACTATTTTTTAGCTAATGGGCTAATAAACAACAGCTCTGTAGAACCACTGTGGTGCTAAAATAGTTTGACAAGAGCTAAATATAAAGAAAGTAGGTTTGACGCCAGACTTCAGTCACACAGCTTACTTGAATTGAAAAAATACTATGTATGGGTTTGAAATGTTCATTTTCATTAACAGAAATGGAAGCAGTCTTTCTGAGCCTGAACTCGACATCTGCAGCTGACAGACCGATTAAATATTAATAAACAAAATAAAACAAATTAAAATGAACATTTTACCTGTTCTCTCTCTAGAAACGCACTAGAAGCCCCGATTCCTTAATTTATGAAAACAATATTAAATCCCTTCTTCGTTTTTTAAATCAGAAAATGGTTTTAAAAGCTGTTTTGCACAGTTCGGAAGCTGCTTCTGACAGCGTGTCACACCACCTAGGTTCCATCGACTCCCACAGCTGCGTCAATGGTTCCGCTCTGTCTAAGGCAGAAACTATGCAATAGTAAAAAAAGTAAGTAAAAAAAGTTTTTTCCACGATTAAAACTTTGACAATTAGTATGAACAGCTACAATTGCTAAACCTAAATAGTATTTTTGTTTTATGGTTTTAGAAGCAGTTTTCTAACCTGCACAAAAATCGTAGTGTGGCGCAATGACATAAAATCACCACAAGATGGCGACGTAAACATTTTCATAGCAGCAAACAAGAACTAAGTGGTCACACATTTATTAAAATATTGAAAATGTATAATATAACAAATTTTCGTTACAAGCCTAATCTAGTACACGTATTAACAAATACGGTGACATTTTGAAACTATTATACAGTTTATGTTACCTCACAGAGAGATAAAATAAATTCTTGTTTCATGTGTAAAATTGTGATTAATAATTGTTTTGCACATTTCAGCAGCAGTTGAGTAATAATTCAGCCTAAAAACACTGAGCAAACACAGAAGAGGATGTGACTGTTCTGCCTTTTAAGAAACTATAAGTGAACTTTTCACCCAACCTCAGGACTGAGAGGCAGTTGACACAACTGTGCAAATAAACAACTTCTTATTTATTATTATTATTTTATATGCACCATCTTGCAAGGAGCCACACTTGTTTCTTTTAAGTGGTCTGATCAAGCAGCCCTGCTCTCTGCAGCGAGGGAGCGCACCTCACCCATCCTCCTCCTCCTCCTCCCCTCCACGCCCCCTCCTCATCCACGCGGTGCCTCAAAACAGACGCGGAAGTTTCCACCCAGATCAGCCGCTGTCGCCCGAGCTGAGCGCTGGCATGACAGGAGCAGAGAGCTGTAGGTAGGAAGGAGCGGTGACAGCGAGGAGGAGGAGGAGGAGGAGGAGGAGGAAGAAAAGTGGCGAGAGGAACCTCCGCGGCTGGGCCGGACTTCAGCCTCGCGGATGGCTTCTTCTCTCGGATCCGCGGAGCGACGAGCTTTCGCCCTGAAGATCAACAGGTAAAACTGGAAGCTCTGCTCGTTTCAATCGATCCGATTAAGTGAGAGAGAGAAAAAAACTTTAGACAATAAGTTAGGAGGAAGCCCTCTTTCCTTAGTTTTCTCTTTGTTTTGACAGTTGGAGCAGCAGACAGCACATGCTGTTGCAGCAGGTTGTTGCACTTTGTCCCAGATAAATAAGAAAATAAATAAATACATACAACACGCCTGGAGGGTTATAAACACGCAGCTTCTGTTTAACTTGACTGGAAGTTCCCTGAAGAGTGAAGAACTGCAGCTTTACAGGAGTGACAGCCATGTGATCGCTCAGAAACATTTCTTTTCTCCTTCCTGATCAAACATTCTGGATTCTGTAATTTCCTCCTCTTGACCATACAGATTCTAAATCTGGAGTTTTACTGTGTGATCATTTCCTGTAGAGTGAATGTGTAACACCTATAAAGGAGGGATGTGCTCACAGTTCCTGCTGTGACACTGACCAGGTGTGGAGGAAGTGTAGCTGCATGGAAGTCCATTGTGTGCCATGCCTCCACTGTAGTACGAGTCACTAAACAAAAATACACCAGTGCATTTCTTAAGATAAGGCCTCTAAAGCCTTTGTATGAGCAATAAAGCAGGTCAAAGTGTTGGACATTTTAAGGGTGCGGAAGTTTAGTGAGCTGGAGTTGATGAAAACAAGAATGTGCAAAGATAATATTAATATTCAGAATGCAGTTCAAACAGTTTCGACTATAGGACTCAATGAGGTGTCCAGTTTGAATTATCTCTGCTCAGACAGGCTACTCTCTAATAGCCAGGAGAAATCACGGCTGGCTGTTTCTTTTTGTGCTGTGCTGTGCAAAGCTGAGCTCAGCTGCAGGGAAGTGTTGGGTCTCGGGCCAAATGCAGCGCTGCTGATGAGCCAGCAGCTGGGCTTGTTGGAAGATGCTGCACTGTAGTATGACGTGGTGTTTTGGGCTTCACGTAGTAGTAAATTATGACTATATATTCATGATTATAGTATTCAAACCAAGGTAAAATGTTATATAACTATTTGTATGCAAACCCTAAATCTTTAGGTTTGTTAATAAACCAGCAGTTTCATCACAATACAATATTACATTGATTTTGTTTCACTTCCATTCACAAGTCTGAGATTCATATGATGACAATTTGGATGTTTTTATTTTGTCTTGATGTAATTGAATCATTTAATCAATATATTATTGTGGATCAATGTATTGTTACACCTCTATTGTGAACCCAAACTACCTGCTAAAGATGCTTAGATACTGGCTCTTAGACCTAGTCCACACGTAGCTGATAGCTGGGAAACCGAATAAATGTTTGTGATTTGGCTTTTCATTCATGCGTAAACTTAATTCAATATCACTAAAAACATTTAATAATGAAATGATTTGAGAATTCTCCTTGTTTGTGTTTGTGTGTGGACATTGGAAACCGGAGATTTAGACAAATAAAGTGGCGCTGACGTCGCATGTAGTTATTGTTATTGTAAAACGACTGCTATCAAAAAGGTGCTGATTTTTATGTTGGTTCAGACGCTTTTTGCTTGTTTGTTTTTACAAACCCAACAGCTCCAATATGTTGAGTTGCAAAGGAGAAAGATCTCCTGGAGGTCGGCTGTTTTACACCAACTCACCCTGCGGATACGGAGGCACAATGCTGCCATTCATCGTCCAGTTTAGGATCAGACCTGGCTGCACTGCTGCTGTTTAAAACAACGCTCAGTGGTGAAATTCACCTGGTTCGAGTGGATGAACACCTTTCATAAACCGATCCTGTGTGTGCGATATATTTTTAAATGATATGGCGGAGATATTTGTTTTTCTAACGACCCGGCTATGTGTGTACAAGGCCCTAGATTGGCTACCACAGGCTGAAAGGTGCATCAGAGCACACCATATTCCTATCCTGTGTCCCGTCACGCAGCTTTGAAATAAGTCAAACTACAAACCAAAACATGCCGCTTTATTGGAAATGGTGTTCTATGAGTTTTAGTAGCAGTATGTCCCACAGCGTAAACAGAATTTGCAAAAATGTGAGCAGAGAAATATTTGAGATCAGTGGGATTTTAAGGAAAAATGTAAAAAAAATGCCTTATTTGGAGCTCTGCAGATCAGACAAACTGAAACATTCCTAAAAGTTTAAACAAGGTCACAGAAATTTAAACTTTAAATCAACTTTTGAAATCTTTTTCAGTTTTAGCACAGTCGCAGGTAAAGTTTTATCTTTTTTTTTTAAACCAAGTTTCCACAAATTGTTCCATTGACAGTGGCTGATGTTCTACACAGTAACTTTTAACTTTCTTCTTGCTCCCATGACTCTTTTTGGCACAGGAACAAATATTTACATCAAAACTGTCATTTTTATCCCTTTTTCACCTGATGTGTCTCTCACTTCTATAAAACTACAGTTTTCTGTCAAATCCACCCAAAGTGCAGAGACACCCAAACACTGAAAGATTTTTATATTCCGTTCAAAAGAGGAAGTGAAGACTCTTTAACTTGTCCAATTTCCTACATGAAACAAACATCAAAATTTCATATCTTCAGGGCCTTCTGCTGCTTATGGTTGAATCCTTTTTAAGATACGACTTGTAGTTTTTGCAAAGCTACTGCCTATTTGAGGCTTACGTTTTAGTTTTGTCTTCCTTTCATTAATTTGTCAATCAGTGAGTGAGCAACAACAGTTTCTATTTCAGATTGAAGCAAAGTTATTTATTAATGTGAGGGTTAAAGAGGGTCAGTGTGGAACAGTCACATGATAAAACCTCAGCTTGCAGAACATTTTGCAACTCATACCACTCATATGAGACGAGATATGTTTGTAGACTTGGGTTTTATTGTTCTTATCAGTTTGAAATCTTTTATTTTTAAGTATTTTTACAGTCCCATGATAGCTTATCCGTTGGACATCTTTATCAGAGTGGAGTGTGAAGGAAATCCTGCTAACTTAAAACCCTCTGGTTTCACTTCACTTTTTTTTTCTTGATGGCAGTTTCTAAAGCCAGGAAATGTTTCTTCATCTGAGCGCACGAAAAGAGGAATGGGAAAGAAGGGTGGCCGTTAGACTTCAAACTCCTAAAACGAGAGGGTTATCATCTCTCATAATTGAGGATGATGTGATTTTAAAAGCATATGGTGGCAGGTGGGAGGCCAGCTGTGCACATGCAGCCCCCCTCTTGTTTACGTCTCTTAAACAGGGAGGGGCTCTGGATCTTCAGTTTCATCTGATTTCCTCTGGGTTCTCAGCTGATGTCATCTGTTAACCCTCAGGTCAGTTGGTGGGGTGGTGAGCGTTACGAGGTGAAAAGTCTTCCAAAAAAAAAAAAAAAATTTAGACAAATGACTCCAAAGTTGTAAATTTAGACGAATGTCTCTTTTAGTCACATTTTTCATGCTTTGAGTGGAGGAAACGACTCCTGTTTGTGCTTGCCTCTCCTCAGAGAGGAAGCTGAGTGGTGATGGGGCTGATAGCGGTACGACCCATTAGGTCTGGAGACATATGATAGCATGAGACACACAGTGGGGACATCCCTTTGGTGTGCTTTTTCTCCTCTTGTTGTGTACACCACACCGCTCTCTGTTTTCCTGTTTCTTCACTGAATAAGATGGAGGAGGAGAAATCTGTGGTTAGACAAGAGACGGTGTTTGAGAAGTTACTTTCCTCTAAGTGGACAGACTTTATTTTAACAATAAGAATACTTTAAGACAGTTCAGGAAAAGATCATGCTCCATAGGTGACTAAGTTCAGTTGGCAGGTGAATCAATGAACAGAAACTATTATTGAGAATCACAATAATGTTGACAATTTTGTGCTGATTTTAGGTTATTTCTTTTTTGAATGTGCTGACAAACAGTTTATTTTCCAGTGTTTGGACAGGACATCGTGTCCCACAGCTGATAGTTGGGTGGGGTAACAACATTCCTCCAGATTAAAGACAAAATTGTTCATCTTGCTGAGAGAAAAGCAAAAAGAACTGTGCACAAGATTTGTTTGGAATCGGACACTTATGATCATTTCTGTTTGGGTCACATGTTTCAACTTGTTCTCTCAATTTTCTGTAACCTTTTCTGAACTGCTACGTCACAGTATTTGAGATGGAACTTCTAAATAAGGTCTGGACTTACCAACTACAATTTCATCGTCTTCATTCTCCTCTGGTTCTGGGTCAGACTCTGGCTCCAACATGTAAGGCCGGATGGACAAGTCTTCCCTTGTTGACATCTTTTAATTACTTTGTAAATAAAAAGTGTCTGTACCACTATGTAGTAGTAATCCCCTCTATCCAGCTACAATGGAACAATCTGGAAGCTGGAGGGGGGCGGGGTGTGAAGCGCCTCGTTTGGATTTAAAGAGACAGCCTCAAAACGAGTTGATCTGAGACACAGCTCAGAACAGAGGTGAAAGAGGGGCTTGTGGAGCTACAATAAGCAGAAATTCAGACCAAAGCACTGCAGTTCCACTTTATATAGACCCCAACTTAATGATTTAAGTGAAAAAAGAATGATTTAAATGGATGATATGTCTCCTTTAAGGTCAGCTGTTAAAGTGCTGAGGTTGCAATGCTTATAGCTTAAATATTTATAAAAAATCTCATCTATGATCCTAAAGGAAACTTATCAGTTTAGAGCAAATACATCAGGTCTGTAAAATGGCACTGGAGGAACCTTATCTAACATTTCCAAAGTTTAGGTCTAAAAGTCCCAGATTAGGATTATCTCACCTTTTCTACATTATTAACAGTAGAGGTTTATGTCAGGAAACATTTAGGATAATTTCAGTTTAACAGAAGCTCTGCTAGGATTTTGTCCAGGACATGTGTTTTGTGCAGCTGTTATTCAAAGCCTCAGGGAATATTTAAGTATGGGAATAAAGAAAACATCTGAAAATCTGGTTATTTCTCTCAATAAATTGGCTGAATGATGCCAAGTAACGAAGGGACTAAAATGCTCAGATGTTTGACTGGGCTGGAAGGAGAGAAATTGTCATTTACAGATGTGTATATTTGCTTAAATGTGTCAAGGACAGTTCTGTTTCTGAACCAGACTTCGCTAGGGTAACATTTTGGAAGTGATGTCAGAGAAGCATTTGCGCACAGAGCAAGTGTAGGCCTGCCGCGACAGAGGAAAGACACTCCCTCTTTCTGCAGGAGGGGAAATGAAAGAATGATTTGAATCCTCTGAAAGCAGTAAGGAGATTTTCTCTGGAGAGATTTCTCAGAGACTCTTCAGAAATCTCCCAGCTTTATTACTGGAAGATGATTTAAGAAACCATGATCTAATGCAAATATAATGCCACAGGGTCGTATATTTAAATCAAATTCGTCTCTGGAGCTTGAAGTTGAACCGGGGACAAATCGAGCGAATTTGACGCGTCGTTAATATTTTACACAAAGCCGTTTGGACGAAGGTTGTTCAGTTTTGATTGATGATAAATCATTTATTCCTGCTTTGCATTCTCTGTATATTTGGAATAAGATGTGTGTTTTTTCCCTGTGAGGGATGATCTCATTGTTACAGCCTGACAGCAAACATGAGATTAATGATTATGATAATAAAAACCATTGATCTATAACAGCATGACTATATTCTATAACATTTTATTATACTTTTTTATAATGGTTTAAAACTGATTATTTAATCTCCTTGAAAAAACATATTTTTGGTATTTATTGTGTAAACAAAGTGTGCATGTTACATATAGATCATAAAAATAAATACAGCTTGATGTATTTTCTCTTGTATCTGTTGGCTGCATTAGAGCAGCTGTTTCTTCAGCAGCATTGATGACATTTACTAATTTCATCCAAACTGAGGCAAAGAAAACCAAACCAGCCATTACTGCCATCAGGTTTTGTGATCAGCAAAGATGATCTTTTTTTAATGGTAGTTTCAGTCTTACTTCTCAGAATTCGATGGCTTCTTGTTGAAGATACTTTCTGGATGATGTAAAGAGTTCTGGTGTTTTGCATGGGCTCAGTGCTGGGTGGACAGATGCTGTTCATTCAATAATGACCTCGGTCTTTTTAAGTACATCCTGGTTACTGTTTCCTTTGCAGGTTTTGCATTCTGTTAGACAGCTTTTTGGGGCACGTTCAACAGGCACATGTGTCAAACTCCAGGCCCACGGGCCAATTCTGTCCCTGGTTAATATTTTATCCGGCCTCAAAAGTTTTATGGTTTTTGTCGTAGAATGAGCAACAGAGAATCGACTTTATGTTTGTTGCATTCTGTTCTTATTTTAAAGTCAAATAATTGGATTTTTAGTGAGATTTTTTGCTAGATTGTAAATGGAAAACTTGTAGAGTAAAGCGTGTAAAATGAATGCTAATGATGTGTTTTTCTAAATGTAATTCTTTTTTTCTCTATTCGTTAGATTATGTTTGTTCTAAATGCTTCATAAAACATAATTTGGAAAGGTCATTTGTATTTCTATAAGTATGATTTTTTATTATGTATAACATTTCTTTAATAAATATTGACACATTGGCCTATAGCTTGAACCAAGTTTTGAATTTTATTCCCCTTGATTGAGTTTGACACCCCAGCTTTAAGGGAAATTTTGTTCAATTTTATATGGTAAACTGTACAATCCTGAATGACAATAAAGATGTTGAATTGAATTCAATTGAGTTAATTGGAAAAGTTATGGACACTTGGGTCCTGTTTATTTGTCTAATCTTGTGTAAATAACTGATTCAAACACACCAGAGAACCATGTAAAGGTTTATATAACAGAGGTGTAACAATACATATTGATTATATCATGATTCAATTATATCCAGGTAAAATGAAAACATTGATCCAAATTGTCATCTTATACCCGATTTATCTACAGGAAACTGATTCAGAATTAAACTTGAATATTTATCTGCAACATACAATGTTTACCACAACCTCTCAGTGCTGGGTCAAGTACCCCGGCCTCGTAGCGTTCACAAACAACCAGTTTTAACAACTTAAGAAATGAGTTATCTGGAAATGGCATCATGCCAAGAAAAGGATGTGACCTCACCTTTTCCAGGTGACTCTGCTCTGAAACGGGGAAGTCCTATAAGCTTAAACGTAAAAAATTTATGTGTTTGCTTGTTTTAGTGCAAGGCGTGTAACTAAATAGAGCCTAGGCAGTTGCTGTTTTTTCTCAAATCACAACTAAATCACAGTATTGTATAAAAAATTATTTGCAGAATGATACTAAAATTATTCCAAACATCTCAATAAAAAATGTGTATGTAAAGTGCCTTTAAGAATCAATAAAATAGTTATCAACACACTTTGTAGTAAGGAGAATCATCCTATTGTCATCCAAACAAATCAATATGATATATTGTGATAAAGCTGGTGGTTTAGACCTCTAGCGTTCACATAAACTGATAGGACTCTTTTATAACTAGGGTTGTGTTGAGACGACAGAGATCTACACCTTTTGCACCTTTTGCACCTGCACAGACTAGCTGTTAGCTGATGTTGTCCAAAGACAACAGGTAAGATATTAATTGTTCATGTCCTGTCTATAGAATCCCACTTTAAAATGTTTGAACTGTCCCTTTTTAGAATGCAGATAAAATGACACATTCCTGGCTCAGATTTTAGAGTAACTATATAATATCCCTACCATCCACACTGTATATAAACCTTTTAACAAATTTTAGTTACCTTTTATCCAATGAGTCAACAATAAGAAGGAAGTTATTTTGAACATAAATACAAATACTTGTAGATGAACACTGTTCATTAGACCTGACAACTCTTCTAATGTCCGGCCGGTTTATCCTTTTGATGACATCACTGAGTTGAAAGAAGAAACAGTGAAGTGTGTTTTTTCAGGGAGTGCCACCCTGGTTATTTTCAGAGATCTGAGACCTTCTGCTCTGTGTTTCAATGAGGCTCAAAAACCCCAGCAGCTGCTTTTTTAGACCAACGTGGTTAACTCCAAAACCCAACGTTTGCTTTTGGCTGCGGGACACGACCCGGTTCAGTGTTCACCAACCCTTTGTCCTGTCATCTACAAGTTTAAACACTGAAATCTCCATCCCTGATAAGAACTTGTGATTTAAAAAAAAAATGAACACAAAAAAAAAAACATTTTTATATTATACTTGAGTTAAAAACTGTTTTTGGTCAAATGACTGAAATTCAAAGCTGCTCTTTTCATCTTGTTCACAAGAGGCTTTCTGTGACAAAAGATGCCCGGGGAGAGGCCCGCTGAATAGGGAGACAGATGTTGTCTGCTGTCACAAGCTGTTTGCTCACCAGTGGTAAAATAATGTCAGCTCTGCTCAGTCGTCAGGAGCTGATTACAGATTTTACTTGCCTGGTCTTTTTATGGATCCGTCCTTAATGTCAGCCATCGTTTACAGCCAAACAGTGTTTATTGGAGAGCAAACTATAGTTATTATCGCCTGATTTAACTGAATAAATCTTTGAGTCAACCAGATTCAAGATGGCCGCCACAGCTAAATGATCCTAAAAGCATAACATTGATAATTTTAAAGATATTGAGCTGAAATTCAGTGTTTTAGTAGCTGAGAATCCTCCCCATGACATACTCTGATCACTAACAGATGATGTGAGATCCTTGAAACTTTGTCATTCAAGGCAGCGGGTGATACGCATTCCTTCAAGTGATGTGAGTTCATTCAGTATTCATGGAAAAAACGTCGGTATTCATGGCTTTTTGTCTCATCAGTGAGAGAGTGGGTCCAAACAGTAATGCTTCAGTTAGAGCTCAGTTTAGGGAATGTCTCCTTGTTGTGTGGTTGTTGTACAGGGTTTAATGGTTCTGGGTACAAACTATGTTCACCAACCAAACAGAACAGTCGGTTTGCTCAGATGTTTTTTTTTTTATTTTTATTTTTTTGACAGAACAAACCCAGCATAAACAGAAACCAGCAGTAATTTAAATCAGGGTCATGTAAATTTCAAGGGCGGTACGTTCTCAATTCAAAGAAACCAGTTTGACCAAAGACTGACCACGTGAGGCAGAACTCTGGTGTGAGTTTCAGCGTTACAGGAAACAGAAGCATCATTATGAGCAATAAGGCTTTTTTTCCAGCGTATGTGTGTGTGAATGTGTTTTTGCTACCTGGTGGAGACAATTTTTGACCATTTTCTTGGTATACACAACCTGGTGAGGACCCACTGTTCCTAACTGGTACAAAACCTGGCCCCCATTGGGTGAAATACCATTGATGGGTCAGGGGTTTGGTTTAGGACTAAGGTGTGAATTGAATTTAGGCTAGGTTTAGGGTCAGGTATGTACCTGTGAGGTTAGATTTAGGGTCAGGTTTAGGCTATAGAAACGACTGGTAAATGAATGGAAGTCAATGTAAAGTCACCATGAGGATCAAAGAAAAAACGTGTGTGTGAGAGTGAGAGTGTGTGTACCAAGCTGGCTGGGTCCTTCGACGGACTAATATAATTTGGACAGGCTTAGACTGAATCATGAGGTGTTTGTCTGCTTATTACCTCTTCGATTACCTCAATTCAGGATGGCTACCTAATCTGCCTTTTTTTATGCATTTATTGTGTTTTACCTTTTTAAAATTTATATTAAACAGTGCAACTTTTCTAAATTCTTGTCTTGGTTTAATATTGTTTAAGCAAGCCTAGCTATTGTGTTTAAAAATATATTCTGGACTTTGGTCTTTGTGTAGAATTGCTGCCGTCCTTTACTGTACTGACTCAGCACATTAGTGGTTAACTAGTGGACAGTAATATTGTTCGGTTCAGCCTGTAAAAAGCCTGAAACACACTGAGAAATAATTACATATTTTACATATATTAAAAAATTTACTGCCTGTTTTTTAACGCCTTGCAACTCTGCAGCTTCAGTGGTTTTGACCCTCTGGTACCCCTCCCTCATTCCGTCACTCCTTTATGATTCTGTGGTGACAATTAGTTATGCTCATGCCATAACAGTCGCCTTGGGGACTTGAAGAACTCGTGAGGAGGGGAAGCGGCCACCAATGTGACCCGCTTGATTCGGTCTTTGCACGTTCAAGTCTTTGCTGTGTGGATCTATCAATAAAAACTGTTTCTAACACTTCCAAACACACACATGCATGTGTGTTTTAAACAACCAGAACCATGCATATACACGCTAAACTTATTTTGTTTTAACATTCAGCTGAAACAAGTAAAAGATTTGTTGTGTGGGATTTGCCCAGGCTCTGATGATACGGTAATTAATTATGAAGAAATCAACCGTGAATTTGCTCTTAGGAGATGGAATGTGCCCAACAAATTAGAGCGGTCTCCCTGTTTGTTCTCCTCTTTTCAGAGCTCTGCCTACATATCTGCATATTCCTTTATTCCTGTGTCAGGTTGATTTTCTGCCTGGTGTGACCCTTTAAATCAGGACATCATGTTTAGTTCGGTGTGTCTGTCTGAAAGATGAAGCATTTCAAAACCAGCAGAGATCTTCTTCTACTGTGGGAACAAAAGTTTGAATAAAATCACAGCGGCTGACCAGTTTAATCGACTTCAATCATGGGCTGTGCTTCTGAATAAAGATAAATGCTCATGCTTGTTGGTAGTAATGTATAAAAGTCTGGGTCCATGTTTGTGGTTTTAATACTTTCGGCCTTTTTTATTTTTCAAACCTTACAAATGCGTGTTTTCATGGTTTGTTTTAGGCACTCATCTGCAGAGATCAGAGAACAGTTCACTGGAAACTATGGCTTGCAACACAGCCGAAGCAACTCCAGCCCTTCAGGCTCACCTTACACTACAGTGGTGAGTTTCCTACTAACAAACCAACAAACAATGACAGGTTTTTACTCATACTGCACTTTATTTTTGAATCTGTATGCAGATCAACACTAACATGACATCTGTTTTGCTACGATCTGCAGAATGTTTTCCTCTTAATTCAGCGCTCACACAGACTCACAGTACTCGCCACTAAAGGCTTTAAAGCACATCATCCTCACATCCTCTTTAGTGTCATTAACCCAGAGAGTGTCTGACTGACTCAGTGTTTGTCTGCTCTGGAAGATTAATACTTTGTGTCCTAATAAATCCACCACAAAACAAGGAAATGTCTTTAAGCTTTAGTTTTCACACAAACTTGAGAAACCAATTTGTGTTGAATGAATGCTGAAATTTCCTTTAACAACTGAGTTTCTAAAGCTGAACACTGGCTAAGAGTAGAAGTATCAAAAGACTAGCTAAAAACCCGAAGTAAGTAAAGGCTAGTTGAAAGCTAAAAAAGGCAAAATGCTAGATAAAAGTATCTAAAACTAGATAAAAGCTGTAACAAAAGCTAGCTAATAACCAAAAACAGCTAAATACTAGTTTAAAACTAACTCTAGTCAAAGGCTAGCTAAAAGCCAAAAGTAGCAACAGCTAAACGTAGCATAACATAAATGCTGCAAAAGTAACAATGAGATAGCTAAATGCTAAAGGGGTTAAATTCTGCCTAAAATAGTGAAAGCTAGCAAAAAACCCTAAGTGTTGCAAAATGTTATCTCAAAGCTAAAAAGAGCAAAAAATTAGCTATAAACAGAACAAAATGTTAGCTAAAAGTAGCAAAAAGAGAGTTAGGAGCTTATGTAGCAGCTAGCTAAAAGCTACAGGTAGCATAAAGAAAAAATAAGTAGGTCCTCTGGATGGGTTCTTTAATAAAACATTTCGTCTCTCCTCTCTTTCCTTCTTCAGTCTGAGGAGTTTCAGGTGAACTCAGCCTTATAAGCACTGCCTCCACATGGAGGACAAACAGGTTGGTCACATGCAAAAGAGGATCATCAACGATAGGTCGTTAGTGCCTTGATTGGCTCTATTGCTCATAGAGGGTCATGTGCCTCATCACCTGACTATTGTTAGGGCCCCGATTCACACCTTTTGCTCACAGGAGGCTGAGTCATATTTGCAATAACAGCATTGTAGGAGGGGGACAACTGGACCCGAAGGCCTTCACCCCCTGTTTAATGATGGACAAAACGGCTTCCTTTACTCCTCTCTCAAACCAGCTTTCCACTCTATCAAAGATGAGAATGTCTTCTTCCCTGAAAGAGTGACCTCTGGCCTGTAGATGAGTGTAAACTGCAGAGTCGTGGCCTGATGCAGTAGCTCGTCTGTGCTGGCTCATTCTTTTGATGAGTGGCTGTTTTATTTTCCCAAAGTATAACTGATCACAGTCCTCCTGACACTTAACAGCATAGACAATGTTACTCCGTTTGTGCCAGGGAGCTGGATCCTTGGGGTGAACCAATCTTTGTTCTCTGAAACTCCCACAACATATAGAATGACCTCTGGTCAGGGTCTGGGTTTTTGCGTCTTCATTTTCACCTGGTGGTTGGCTGGAATCCTGTTTGGGTTTCTTGTCTGCTTTCAGGAAAGCCCAGTTAGGAT
>JARVJO010000394.1:8470792-8485935 GCA_031762555.1 Cynodonichthys magdalenae | reverse complement strand
GCACATCTGCATATCATAGGGGGGGGGGGGGGGGGATTCGTTAGATGTGCGAGACTTATCGCAGCCTTTTTATTTTTGTCCAACAGAATCTGCAGGGTGGAGCGAGTTTGTTCTCTGGGGTGATTGCAGCTCTGGGTCAATGCGTCAGTTCTGGCTGTTTGACAAACCAAAAGCCTGTTTGATGTTTGGCTGCAGAATTCAATCAGCTAATACATAAAATATGGACACAAACAGCAAAAAAATCTAACAAGTTTACCATTATTTCATGTGTTCCAAAGCTCTATAGGTAACTCGTGGTTTACATGTAAAATCTAAATGGAAATAAATAAGCTCGTTTGATTTATTTTGAGGATGCCAGATAAAAGCCCATACAAAAAAGCATTAGTGAAACATTTCAAAGTTGCTTATCTTGTGTTTTCTACATGAAGTAATCCATGTTCAGAAATCCTCAGGGACGGTTATCGTCTCAAGGCCAAAACGAGACAATCCAGAATAAATGCCTGTAGGCTTTGTTATGTCTACTGTCAACAGGATCAGGGTTTCTGCAGTTTTAAATTGGTAGATAAAATGCTTTTTAATTAGAGGGTTAATATTTGGTTGTTTTAGGTTAAGAGACATGGTTAAACACCTTTTTTTATATTTATCTAAATCTGATACAGTATCTAAAAAAATCCTTAGTGCTGATTAAGTTTTCTGAAACTTCACCTCCCGTTTCATTTATTTTGATAATCTGTCATCTTTATTGCAATATTCCTCCCTGGCCTACAGCATTAGCCTCACCTGTCTTTTTTTTTTTTTTTTTTTTTGCCACAGATCATGTCTCCGAACCTAGCAGGGCTTACAGATGACTCGGGTCGCACGCTAACTTCGTGTGATTTCAACTTGCGGAGTTTGGCCCCGGACGTGAGGGTGGAGAGGTTGCTGGCGTTTGGCAACCACGAGGAGCTGGATCGCTTGAATCAGGAGTCGCGGCAGGAAAACAGGCTCCCAGAGCTGTTTGCTCTTTACCCGCCGCCCGACGAGGTGAGGTGTCGCTACGGGGCCCGGTACGGTACACATCCTGGAATCAAACCATGTTGTGCAATTAAAGTCAGCAAGTCTTAGCCTCAGACTATAATTCAAACTATGTAATGTTTAACTCAAAATGAATACATTAAAAATAATTAGAAATCTTTAAAGTAAATTTTAAATTATAAATTGATCATTTTGTGTCATTGTTGATGACTCAGATGTAGAGTTAAAGAGACTTTGAGCAGTTGCTTCTGCAGAACAAGCTTTTTGAAAGAAATCATATTGGATTCTGCGAAAAGACAAATTTTTTTTTTCTTTTTAAATTGTCTGAAATTCTACAGCAGGGGTGTCAAACTCATTTTCACCGAGGGCCACATAAGCATTATAGTTGCCCTCGAAGGGGCCAGTTGTAATTAATGTTGATGTTTCGTGTTCAACTTCAACTTAACAGGAAATGACAAGTTCCTGAGCACAGTTAACAAGCAATAACTGAGCTCTACTTGGTATTTCCTGCATAGAATTAGCTTTTTAACATGTCCTCTTATATACACTGAAAAGTACTACGTATTTGACTGAATAAATGTGAAATAAATAATACAGAAATCCTATCAAACATTAAAATAAAATAGTTTTACTCATTGTTGAGTTGCGGTGAGTAGCTGCCGTCTTGAATTCTGAGCTCTCCCACTTTCTGACAAAGATTTCCCACAGAAGGAATGTTTCATTTTACACATACAGCATGTAAGTGGGAAATTCCCACTTCATAGTACAACTGGGTTGCATTAAAATTAGCTGGCAAAATTACAGCGAAATGGAGACTTTACACTGTGAATTTCACCAGCTACTTTTGGATGCTGGGGGAAAATAAACATGCATTATGGGAGATGTAGTTTATGGTCAATGCTGGCTTTAAAGCAACTTATTTTAAGACATTGTTGAAGCTCTCGTGGGCCCCAAAAAATGCTGTGGCAGGCCGCATTTGGCCTGCGGACCTTGAGTTTGACATGTTTTCTATAGGCTGAATGCTTTTCCTTTTTTCTTTTTTGTCTTCTCTATATAATTGTACCCAGATTTAACCTGTATATCGGGTTAAGTTTAAACATTAATCACATCTAAACCTTGTTAAAACATAACTAATAAGTTTTTCTTTCCTTTCCTTTGATTACATCGTCTGTGTTTTGTCGCTGTGTTCCAGGACGAAGCAGTGGAAATCCGTCCCATTCCCGACTGTCCCAAAGAACACACTGGAGAACGCATCCTGATCCGATGCCAGGCCATAAAGTATGTCGTCCATTTTCATCGTGTGAGGGAGGGAGAACCGTTGTCGGTTCTGCTGCTTTTTGTTTATTGTACAAGATGGACATGGAGACAGAAGTTGCTTGTGTGAAACTTTAATTTTTCAAACACCCTCTTATTTGTTGAGAGGGATCTTCTGTGGTGCATTTAGCATATGGAACAGTGCTGCTTCTCACATCTGAACAAGTCTAAAGAGGTTTTTTTACATATTTTAGTGAAGAACAGAGCTGTGTGTAAGGACGGAGGAGTGCTTCTTTTCTCTCTGAAATTCAGTATTCCTCCCTCGTTCTGTGACTTTTTGTCTCTTAACGTTAAACAGTTTTATTGTTTACACTCTTGTCGGTCCCTGTGCAACTCGTCCGACTGCCAGATGTTTGTGTTGAACTGATTCCTTGGCTTGCCGTGGTTTGGCAACATCACCTCGGATCCAGTTCAGTTCAACACAACATTAAATATGGTTTAGTTCCTTCCCATCATAAAAAAACAGCAACTCACAGGAATAGAGTAGTTCTTCGAGGTTAGGGAATATAAAACACAGAGTTCTGCTCTTTGCTACAACTGAACTATATATTATTCCTTTTTTTCAGGTTTGAAATTGACATTGAGCCAATTTTTGCCACCATAGCCTTGTATGACCTGAAAGAGAAGAAAAAGGTAAGAAAACTGCTTGTTGTAAAATCAACTGACTCAGAAAGAGCAGATTTGCAGATTGTTTTTGCGATAATTTTAATTTAACTGTATAAAATCAAAATTTGACACCAGTCTCACTTAGATTTGTTTTATAAGCTGTTTCCAACCATTTTTAATAATAAACAGCTTAAATCATCGTCGTGTTCAGTTTGACACAATGGATCCAAACTGAATCTGATTGGTTTTTAATATCCAATAAGACAAACATCAGCTGTTTTTAGTTAGGAAACACAAATGATTGTCTTGGCTTGTTTTTCAAGGATTGTAATTGTTTTGTTGTGAAAGACAGAGAAAGACTCTCAGTGGTTTGGGCGGTGCCCTAAAGATAAAATTATTAGATAATTATCTTGGTTAAAACCCACTTCAGCTGCTGGTGGTGGTTCTTTAAAGTGAACTGTAAGACAACACACATATAATCAGAGGCATATAGTGACTATTAAATAGCTACTTTTACATTTTAAACATAAAAATGATACTTTTTAATTCTTTACTTTAAAATTTAACACTCTGTTACAAATTTAATTATGACCAGAACTCAGCATGAAAGGAGTTGTTCAGGTAAATTCAACACTTCATTTTCTTGAAGTGCATAAACAAATTATGTTACCTGGTTCCACTAAACCGAGCTAATTAAACTCAACACTTCGTTTCTTGGTGTAAAGAACTTTTACTTTCCTAGTTGCTGTGAGCAGTTTCAAGTTTTACTTGTATTTTTTTTCCCAAGTACTTTATACACCCCCGTTTTTAACTGATAAGACTGAACTTTAGAAAGAAAAAAGCCAAAAGAGAGAATCATGCCTGATGATTTATTAACCTGTGATTTAACAGAAGAGGCCTATAAAAGATAGGAGTTTACAAAATGGTTTAAAACGTACAAAAATATCATAGTTTTTTGTTTGACAGTGAGGGATTAATGTAATCCATAAGGTTTAATGGAGCATCATAGTTTTTTTTTTTTTTAACGCTCCTGGGGGCTTGTCACGTTTCGATCTGCAGCTGCTTAACTCCACACCACGTTTCCCCTCTCAGCCTCTCTGAGCCTCGGCTGTTTGGATGTTTTCTGTGGATTTGCAGCGTCGGATACTTCGCTGGAAAGATTAAGTGCTCATGGATCTCTCAGATGGGGCTTTTAGCATTTTTTTTTCACCACCTCCCACCTCCTTTTCAGTGCTGCTTCATGCTTTCTGGACTAATAGCTGTAAAAAATTCTCTTGGGTGAGAAGGGGAAATTTAATGCCACTTATTGTTAAAAATGGAATGCACAAAAGCTGGTTTAGGCTCACTGTATCATCTTATTTAGGGTGACTCTTTATAAGTAATTGTATTTTTGATTAGTACTGCAATGTCCTGCAAGGCTGAAATAGTTTTTTATGATGGGTAAATAACAAACGCAGGCAAAAGCATGATCTCCTCTCACTATTAGAAATTAAAAAACATAAATTGTGTTTCAGTCTGACAAAATGAAAACCTGTCCGTCTTGTTTTGACACTTTTACCTTCTCTTCTCATTTCACTTTTACTGATTTACTTTTACTGCACTTGTTTTGTTTTAAACCCTTCGTCAGTTTTCCTGCGTCCGGCCTCTTTAGTTTGTTTTCGTTCCCGTCACTCGTGCTGTTCTACGTTTGCGAAATCTGCAGCAGATGTTCGTGGAATTCCATTTTTTAATACTCCGGTTATTAAACACGTGTCTGTGGTCCGTCAGCCAGCGTGCAGCGGCAGGTTCTGACCCAACGAGTGGCCCACTTACAAAAGCAAATGCAGGGATAGAAAACAGAGGTTTAGATAAAGCAGATGGCTTTGCAATACAAAAGAAAAAAAGAGTTTAAATAGTAATTAATGTTTATTTAGAGGATATAGGCACCAACGACACCAGAAAACAGAAAAAGCTTGTAAAGATAACAGATGAGTTTTTATTTATGTTTTGATGTTTCACTTAAAAACGACTCACAGTAAACGTCTCTGCTGGAATGTAGCTCGTCTTTATTTCAGCAGCTACCACTAGGATGTGATGTGATGGAAGCTCTTTGCTAATTTAGCAACAGCAGATGTTCTCCGTCAGATGAGGCGAACACATAACCTCTCATTATTACTAAATATGTCACTTTTTAAAGAGGCTTATTGCATTCCTGAAGTGCCACTTCATCAAAATTTATTAGTTATAAGTAAAAAGGTTCACTCAGAGTAATAGTTTTGTAAACACTCAGTGGATAAATAATAATTAACTTTAAAGGCCTACTACTAAACCAAATTCTAGCTCAATATCTGTGAGGTGGTTATTCCAACAGACAGTGATGAAAAGATACTTTTGAGACTATTGGCCTCTTTTTTTTGTAAGCAGGGTCGTTTCCGTCACAAAATCTGTTCTCATTTTGGTTTTCTGGTTTGTTACACCACAAAGAGTAGCAGAAATTAAAGTTTCCCACTTATCCTGGAGTTCAATCTGGTCAGAATGAGTTTGATTTTAACACATCTGTCTTGTGGTTTAGTTTAGTTTGCTCAGGCCTGGTCTGTGTGGGGTTGAGCTGTGAGGTTAATAGCTCTGCTCTGATTAGGATCACATGACGCACATCAGGTCCGGCCAGACCAGAACATATGGCCGTGTTCCTGCCCCGAGGTCAACTGGAGGGGAAAAGAGTGGACTCGAGTCAGACTCCTGTTTTTTTTCTTTGTCCAGCAGGTTATTTTCCTCTATAGGAAACACCTGAATGATATTAGAGTTGTATTGTTCTCTGATTGCTATAACTGAACTCTTTATTAATTTCTCCCCCCTGCAGATATCCGAGAACTTCTACTGTGATCTCAACTCAGAACAGTTAAAATCCTTTTTGAAACCTCACACTCCACACATGGATTCCTCTACACTCGCCAGATCTGGCATTTTCTCTATCACCTACCCTTCTCCTGACATATATCTGGTCATTAAGGTAATAATAAAATCCACTGTGCTGGTTATGATAATGAGGAAAAATAGTATAAATCTTGGCTTCAAATAACAATGTAACTCAATGCATAACAATGTAACTCAATGCATGATTGTATATTTGGCAGCAAACGATGGATTATTTTTAAATGTGCTGAGCTTCTCAGATGACTTTTGCACTTCCTGCCTGTGTTTCAGATTGAGAAGGTCTTGCAGCAAGGAGAGATCGGTGACTGTGCTGACCCGTATATAACAATGAGGGAAAGTGACTCCTCGAAGGTAACGTGACAAAGCAATTTCCTTTTTGCCAAGCTATGCAGAAAAATGATGTCCATTTGGCTTTTAGCTCGGGTCACATTAATGCGTACTGCAGGGAGGATATTTGTTGCTACAGCTGACAGAAAGACATTTTGTAATAAACCTTTTTTTTTTTTTTTTCAGAACAAGGACAAGCTCGAGAAGCTGCGAAACCAGGCGGAGGTTTTCTGCCAGAGGCTGGGCCGCTATCGCATGCCTTTCGCCTGGGCGACCGTTAATATCATGGATGTCATCTCCACCGCTACGGCAGACCGTGACGTCACGGACTCTGACAGCATTAAAGGAGGTGTGTTTACGTTCAGCGGGTCTTGAGTTTGTTTGTGTTCAGATGAGATGTGTATGTGTGCGCAGCAGCAACATTTGGTGTGGGAGTAGCTTAGACTTTATGGAGATAAATTAGTCTCACAATAATATTTTCACTTGAATGAGCGCTCGGATCTGTTTGCCTTTGATTGTGACTTATGAGACTTTCACATACGTAATGCTGCATTCAAGGCCGGCGAAAAGCTGGGACATTTTATTCTTATAATATATTTTTGCAGGGACTGTAGATTTGAAGTGAACTACTCAAAATTATATTTTTCAGGTAGAAAAAAAACTACATTTGGGGATTAAACAGCTGACATGATTATCTCTAAATGGGTAGATTGTTTTGTGGTGAAACTATGGAGACAATATATTTTTCTGGTACTATATTGACGTGTGAAAGTCCCAAAAGTCACATTCACAGATCTGAGCACTCATATGCTCAGATTTTTGTGTCAGATTGTGAGGCTACTTTATCTTCATAAGACTCCATTCCAACAAATACTCAGGTTCCAAAAGATTTTTATTTAAAATTCATATCCAGAAGCAGCAGGTTCAGTTCATATTACAAGCAATTTAGTTGTTTGGATAAGCTGAATTGGAACAGATCCGATGCAATGCCTCCCTCCAGCTGAGTATCTGTCGTTTGACCTTTGGCTTGTTTATTTATTTATTGATTGATTGATTGTCTTTTCTTAAGGTAAATCCAGCAGCATTGACCGTAAAGCGCAGCTTCCCAGGAGAAACTCGGAGCGTTTCAGCACCATCGACGATCAGTTTTGTAACGTTTCTGCTTTCAAGCCTGCGACCATCACCATCACCACCATCTTTAAACAGGTCAGACCGCCCTCTTCACACTGATGCAGAAAAATATGTGAAATATTTTTTAAGAGACAAAATCTGGTTTGAGTCATGAATGAGCCTTTAGTCTCACCTTGACCTTGTGTCTCGTTGAGCAAAAGGTTTTGTAATCATTCTACTGTAAAGTCATCGCTGTAAAAATGTGCTTTTTTATCTTAGGTATTTTCATTCTGACCTTTTATTTTAATTCTTTAAATAAAATCTGTGTGTTTGTATCAGGAGGGAGATCGTCTGAGTGATGAGGATTTGCTGAAATTCCTTTCAGAGATTAAGAAAACCTCAGCTCCACAAAGACGACCCAAGATGATACCAGGTTATTTTTCACCACCTTCACGTCAGACCTCTTCAGTTTACACAAAAGATTAAAAAAACGGACTTTTCGACCCACAAATACAACCCCCGGTTTCGAAAGCGTTGTGTAAAATTCTCATGTTGTGCTTTCCAGGTAGCATAAAGTTGGACATGTCTCCGCTCCACGACATGCCGCAGGCCTGTCTGTCCACAGAGCTCATCCCGCTCATTCCTGTGGCAGAGAAAAATGTCCGGCCCATTAAAGAGGTGCTGGAGTTCCCCGCCAGTGAGGTTTTTGTCCCTCACAACATTTACAGGTGGGTTCGTGCATGAGGTATGATATCCACCTGTTTTGGGTGCATTCAATTCCAAACACTCATAGTAGTTCATGGAACGATTGATTAAGAAATATATACTTGGCAAAAAAAAACAAAAAACAAAGAAGAAATTTGTGTTTGTTTGATTATTTCTTTGTTGTAACAAGGCACCTGACTGGCAGCTGCAGGGGGTACCAGGAGCTCAAAACCAATGTCAAAATAAGCTGATTTGGCTTTTTTTTTTTTCACCTTTGCAGCCTACATACTCAGCAAATGCATGTTCCTTACAAATGTGGCAGCATTTAAACGGGAATTAACAGGTTTTCCAATGATAAAAATTATTGCCAAGACGCATTGTTACAACAAAGAAATAATCTACCAAACACAAATTTCTTTTATTTTTTTAATTTTATTTTCAGTTAATGTTTGTTTGGGTTTATGAAGTAAGCTCAAATGAACCATGTCTGTGGAAAAACATTGTGATCAAATGAACAACACATTTGTTTGCTCTTGCACAGATTGTTTCTCATAAATGCCTGAGGCAACAAGAACGTTCAGGGTTCACTCCTCAATCAGTCACCAACATTATATAACTCTTGCAAAATTCATTTATTTCATATATAACACATGGTTTAACATTAAACATCTGCTTTTATAAAATAACATTTCCCCTAATATCCTTTTAACCTTTCTTCTATTATATTGTTGTAGACACGGCGCCATCTAGTGGCCTGTGTTTGAGCTGCTTTCCTTAATCTTTATGAATGAATGAAGTTGTCCCTCCATGTCTGTGCAGGAACCTGCTCTTTGTCTACCCCCAGAGGCTGAACTTTGTGAACAGGCTCACATCAGCAAGAAACATCACCATCAAGATCCAGTTCATGAGCGGCGAGGACCCGAGCTGCGCTCTGCCTGTGAGTGCCAGTAAAACTGCTTTTAGACATTTGTGACATAAAAGGTGATTTAACTTATGAAATCATTGGATTTATTGGTACAAACACAATAATACCACCATCAGTCCATGCAGCTGATGTTTATTAACTATGTGAGGTGTTTTTTTATTTATTTTTTTTTATTATTATGTGTCTGTTTCTTCTCAGGTCATTTTTGGGAAATCAAGCGGTTCTGAGTTTTTACAAGAAGTTTACACCCCTGTTACCTACCATAACAAGCAAGTATACTTTTTAAATTCATAAACACCGTTGCACAAAAACTGGGTTCTCTAATATGTAAATTTAAAAATGACAATTGCAATTTATTAGAAATAAAGTTGAATAACATTTGAAAAGATATGAATTTGTTTGTCCTTTTCTAAGCAGCATCCCAACTATTGATACAATTGTGTTTAATGTTTTTTTTTTTTTTTTAGTGGTTTTCCCATTTAAAAACAGAACTCACTTCCCATCCTCGATCATCCTCGTCATCTTTCTTTGTGTTTACTTTGCTTCCTTCTTTTAATTCCTTTTTGGTCACTTCTCTCAGGTCTCCAGACTTCTATGAGGAAGTGAAACTTGCTCTTCCGGCCCATCTGACGGAGAGGCACCACCTGCTGTTCACTTTTTACCACATCAGCTGCCAGCAGAAACAGAACCAGAGCGGCAGCTACGAGACTCTCATCGGATATTCTGTGAGATGGTTTTTCAACTTTGCAACTTCGTTTTGTGGCTGAAGTCAATGTTTTCTTACTTTTCTGAATCTGCTCTTTGTATTTTATCCAGTGGCTGCCCATACTGAACACTGACCGCCTGCAGATGGGTCAGTACTGTCTGCCCATTGTCTTGGAGAGACTTCCTGTTAACTACTCACTGCACGCCCCAGAGGTACATGCCTCCAATAAAACATATTTCTGCTTAGATGGGAACATAAGATTCATTTAAGAAAATGGATGTTTTGACATGGTAAAGGTTTGTTCCAGACTGAATAAAAACATTTTTGTCTCGTTTCTTGTAGAAACTTCCTCCTCAGGGTCCTTCAGTCAAGTGGATGGAGAATCACAAAGGACTTTTCAACCTGGAGATCCAGGCGGTGTCGTCTGTTCACATTCAGGTGAATTATGGCCGCAAACTTGACCTTAAAGCTGATTTTTATCTTCTCATAGTTTTAGATTTTAGCTTTAGTTTGGCTAATTGTAAGTTTTAGCCAGCCTTTTGCTATTTTCAGCTTTTTGCTAGCCTTTTGCTACTTTTAGCTACCATTTTAGCTAAACATATTAACTTCTATCAGGTGGTCATAACATGATGCTGTGTAGGTGCAAGGCTTGCTAAAAACAAAATACTTTTAGGTAGCATTTTGATATTTTTACTTTCTTTCTTTTGTAGCACTTTGAAAGTGTTTAAATTTCTAAAGTAATATAAGATGTTGTTGTTGTTGTTATATTAGCCCTGGCTACTTTTTGTTGTTGGCCACATTTTTTCCTTATTTACTTTTAGCTAGTTGCATGCTACTTTTACATTTTAGTTAACCTTTTGCTGTTTTTAGCTAGCATTTTAACACTTTAAGCTTTTAGCTAGTGTTCTGCTTGTTTTAGCTTTTACAGCTCAATTTCAGCTTCTTCAGCAAACCTTAACAGTCATTCAGCTCTCAGCTGTCACGTTGCATTTTTACAGAAATTGCAAATTCTGTAATTTGATCTTTTCTGTCTTTTCAAAGTTTTATTCTCGTCTTTTCTCCAGCTTCACCCTGAGGCACTACATGCTTTATCTTTCCCTTGATGCTTATTTTCTGCGTCTTTCATTCAGAAGTTCTGCTCTGTAACAAACCCTCTGCTGTTCCAGGACAACCACCTGGAGCGGTTCTTCACCCTGTGCCACGCTCTGGAAGGTGGCGTTACGTTCCCTCTGCGCTTCAGGGACGAGAAGATTCCCGAGAACAAGCTGGAGCACGAGCTGAAGCTTAGCATCATTTCTCTGGCCTCTGCTCGATTAGAGCCTCTGGTCCTCTTTCTCCACCTGGTGCTGGATAAACTCCTAACTCTCATCATGCAGCCCATGGTTATTGCTGGTCAAACCGGTGAGGAGTTACCTTGAGTTTATGGTTGCTCATTTATTTTAAGTCAGTGTTCTAATGTTTTTTGTTTTTACTTGTGTGTTCTTTTCTCTAGCCAACCTGGCTCAGATAGCCTTTGAATCAGTGGTGTCTATTGTTAACAGTCTTCACAACAGCCAGGAGCTGGTCAGGGATCAGCTGGGCAGGAACAGCCTCCTGGCGTCTTACCTGTACTGGGTGTTCCGCCTCCCTGAACCTCATGGAGACCTGCAGAGTGCAGGTGCTGGCACGGTCAATCCTCAGTCTCAGCCACACGCTTGCCTGTCAGATTTCCATATTTTTTTTGTTTTTTCCCTGAACGCACCTCCAGGTCCAATGAGTTCCCTGCCCTCGTCGGAGAGTCGCTACAGCACCATGGGTCGGGCCACAGCGACCGTGGTTGGGAACATGCTCCTGCAGTCCAGGATGCGCAGCAGCAGCAACCCTGACATCCCCGCTCAGCAAATGTCTGCTGAAGACATGGAGGTCAAAAATATTCTCTCTGCTAAGGTATTCGTGAGTTGGACCTAACTAGATCTGAATCCTTCTCTAGATTTACCTGCTTTAATGAATGCATCTTCACACTGTTCTGTCTGCAGGGCCACAACAACCCAGGCAGCCGCATGTCCACCTATGTGGACGTCAACAACCATCAGAACCAGACAGGAAGCACCAGACCCTCCAACAGGAAGGTACTAATCTCTCCAGCACTTTATATTTTTACAACTTATTGAAACTTTGTTTATTTTACTGTAAAGTTCACTGTGTAGAATATAAACAGTTTTTGTTATTTATGTATTTTTTTCTCTTCATTGACCTTTTTTGCGGCATTTTTCTCATGAGAGAACTTAGAAATTTTGCAACAGAGAGGAGGTTAACAATTTTACTGGACATTTCTTTTTTTGATAACATTGTCTTTAATTGTTTGAGACAATTGAAACCGTGTCTTTTTGTTCCTTAAACTCAGAAATCTTGCCCTTTAAAATATTTCCACAATATTTAAGTTTTCTTCGTAGCTTGACCACATTTGTTGTTTTAATAAACTGAGATTTGATGAAAGTTTTTCGTTTCTAAAAAAAAAAAAAATAAAAAAAATACGTAGATGATTACATTTTAGCTGCACTTAGCTATTATGTGTTTCTACAGTTTATTTTATTTTCAGCAGTCATATTTTTCTCTCCACAATTGGAAAGCATGTTCAGACTCATTAATTTAAACATTTTTACACAATTTTTTGTCTTGCTGCTATAAAATTAAACACATAATAATCCAATCTAAGAGCTGAACATTGAGTTAAACTTGCTGATGCGACTAATAAAGTAAAATCTGTTTGGTTGCAACTTGAAGTTCTTTAGTAAGTTAAAGCAGAGAGGATATAAATAGTTTTTTTTTTTTTTAATGGAACATATGATGTGGAACTAAATCTTTAAATGTTTGGTGTTAAAGAGCACTCAGATTTTAAACATCCCAGTTCTGCAGCTCAAACAAAAACAACTTCCAGTCTCTATGTTCCCCCTGTAGCCACAAGGTGGCAGTCTAACCCTGAGGGTTTTCAGTTAACATTTAATCCTGATATTTAATCCAGGTGACATCCAGTTCATGTAAGGGGTCATGTTCTGTATTTTTTAGGTACAGTATTTTAGCAATTTTGCTCATTTTCTCTCTTGCAGCAGTTTCATGAGGAGCTGGCCCTGCAGATGGTCGTCAGCACTGGTGTCTGCAGAGAAAATGCTTATAAATACGCCTGGTTCTTCTTTGAGCTGTTGGTTCGTGTTTTTATTTTACTTGTTTATTCTTAATAACTTTTTTGATAGTTGCCTTTGATATTATTGCTGAATGGGTTAGTTGATAAAGATTACTGTAGCTTGTATACAGTTATTTAAAACAAACTCTTTAATTATAATTTGGATGTCAAGTCAACTTTGCATGTGTCAGGTTTGTTGCTGTCTCCTGTCATTGCTACGCTTATTGATCCTTTTTTTTTTGTTTTGTTTCCCGCGGGACTTGGTACACAGGTGAAAAGCATGGCACAGCATGTGTCCCAGCTGGACAAGCACAACGTGCCCCGACGGAACCGCTTCTCCGACAGATATAAAGGCGACATCGGCACCATCGTCTCCGTGGTTACGGCCGAAATCTGCACAATCCTCATCAAGCAGCACAAGGTAGGAGGTGAAGACGAGACGTGACGCTGCCCACTTTTCTGTCCTCCTGGGCTGGACAGGAGGGAGTTCCGGCTCGAGCTTACTCGTTGTCTGCGTCTGGCGAGCAGCGGGGGAGCTGCATGTGCTAATTATGTTTGCCTCTGTGGGAACAGAAGCTCAGCCAGATGCTCGGTGAGATCCGGTCAGCGCAGCTCTCTGATTGCTGTTTGTTGGCTGTTTTTGTTTCAGGAGGTAGAGCAAGCAGAGAAAGTCAACATCAGCCTGGCCTTCTTCCTGTATGACCTGTTGTCTCTCATGGACCGAGGCTTTGTCTTCCAACTAGTGAAAAACTACTGGAACCAGGTAGAAAAACACTTTAGAGGTTTTAAACTTAATGCAGCTTTTAGAATTATTAAAACACACCTGTGTTGATTTTGAAGCAACACTGTGCAATGTGTAAACATTTTTTCATGTTTTTTTTTTAAATAGATTTCAGCTAAGAGTGTTGCCATGCCGATGTTGATCAGCATGCGTCTGGAGTTCCTGAGAATCCTCTGCAGCCACGAGCACTACCTCAACCTGTGCCTCTACTTCAGCAGCCCCGCCTCAGCTCCTGCCTCGCCGTGTCCTTCCATCTCCTCACAGGTGGGCCCTTCTCACAACCAATGATTGTCTACGAAAATTTGATCTCCCTCCCAAAAGGCGAAGGAGGATTGTGTTCCTGCTTGTGTCTGTGTGTGTCTGTTACCAAAATATCTCCTGAACTATTGGACGGATTTTAATGAAATTTTCAGGTAATAATCATCTGGTGTATAAATACAACTTATTATATTTTAGAGCTGACCCAATTCAAGATGGCTGCCACAGCCAACATAAAATTATCTGTATATCAGTCCATTTTCAAAATATTCTACTAAAATTGGATTGTAGGTAAGAGGTTTTCACAAGACATGCTCCAAGTGCTGCTCAATACAAAAAACCTTCAGCTTTAATTGTTTGCATCAACCGTATTTGTCTGTTAGCAAAATATCCCTTAAACTACTGGACATATTCTAATGAAAATTTCAGGAAGTAATTATTGGATGTGCATCTACAAATGATTAAATTTTGAAGTAAGCTCAGTTCAAGATGGCTGCCACAGCTAATCAAACCTGGCTTACAAATCTCACAATACTGCATGAGATTACAAATAATTCTGAAAGTTTGACCAAAATGGCTTCAACTTTCATTTCCCAACAAAAGATGGAGGACAGAACTGCAGGAGTTTGAGGGAGGTTTTTTTTTGGCAGCCTGTGATGTATTTATTCATAAACAGTTTTTCCATTTAGTTTTCCTTCTGCCCATCTCATTATGTCTGTCTCTCCATCGTTTCATCTTTCTGTGCAGAGTTCCGGTTCATGCAGTTTCCAGGAGCAGCAGAGGATCTTGGCGCTGTTTGATCTCACTCAGGAATTTAAGCAACAACATTACCTCGCCGGTCTGCTCCTCACAGAGCTCAGCGGCGCGCTAGACATGGAGTCAGAGGGGTACGGAGGCAACGATGCTGTCAGAAAATGGTCCCTGTTAACGTTATTATTGTTGTGTATGGAGTTTTGTGAAGGCTTAAAAAATCTGTTCAGATAGAAAAGTATTAGACATCATTTTATTTGTCTGATTTAATCAAGCTGTAGAAATGTTTTAATGTGATTGCAGGGGGAAAGTGCAAAGAAAGGCCATCAATGCAATTTACAGCCTGCTGTGTTCTCATGATCTGGATCAGCGCTGTGAAAAACCTGAGGTCAGAGCCAAGGTGGCTGGTCTCTACCTCCCCCTGGTGGGGATCATTATAGAGTCTACCAACTACCTGGATTTTACAGGTAAGGGCAAACACACACACACACACACACACAAATTTAGTTTCATATCTTTTTTAAACATTCAGTAATGTTGACAGACTCAACATATCTTAAAGTAAAATATCTGA
>JARVJO010000394.1:8444981-8463952 GCA_031762555.1 Cynodonichthys magdalenae | reverse complement strand
CCCCCCCCCCCCCCCCCCCCCCCCCCCCCCCCCCCCCCCCCCCCCCCCGCGGGGTCGTCAGATCAATTTGACTGAACAGGTAGGGCAGAGGAGGCAAAAACTGCAATTGCACTGCATTTTATTCAAGTTTATTTATTTCTTAGCACCACTCCTTAATAAGACCCTATTTGTTGTTTTTTTTTTGTTAGCTAATAAAAAGCTTAAATGTATCTATAGTTTAGCACCCTGCTGTTTAATCTCTTTTAAAAGGGTCTTTCGCGTATTGAGCTTCAGCTAATTTCTTTTTGCTTAAAGACAGAAATGTCACTAAATGATGCCAGATTGGAATTTAATAACCACAGTTTGTCTGTTAGACAGTCCTCCTTCAGGTTTATTTAATTTCAGCTTTTATTGACTAACAATTGTGTCCCGTGGTGCATCTGAAGTGCATCCTTTTGCCATTTCCTGCATGGGTAAATGAAGCACTCAGCAGGTTAGGGGATTTGTCAGACTAGACCACCTTATTTTGTGGTTTCCTGGTCCAGTTCTGATCTGGACGGGCTGGCTGTCTGCAGCTTGACCGGTCTGCAGCTGTGCAGCCTTTCATGTAACGAGCTGCAATGCATCGTTCCACACGATGGCGTAGATTGTCGTTCAGGATATGGTCATTTTAGCAAGTCGAGTCAAATGCACCTGGATTTTTTTTTTTTTGCTTTTCAAGACTGAGAAAGCTTCCTGGAAGAGAAAAAAGAGAATCTTTAAGAGAGAAGTCTTTGAGATTTGATAAAGATGTCCAGTTGCGTTTTAATTTGACTGTTTTTGCAGGCTTCGTTTTTGCACACATGCACTTTTATCATTTCAGTTTAGCTGGATCATTTTATCCACTTCAGTTTGGGACTTGTTGCAATTTCTCAGATCCTAGCTCCTAATTATTCAAATGTTTTGTTTTGTACACAAGAGTCGTTTTCTTGCTGCATAATTTAGTTGCACTATGTACTTCTTTGAAAAGTGCCAATAAGCTACAAGCTAAGTCCTTCTTACCTTGAATTTATAGCACCTTTTACCTGCAGGCTGCAAGAAGAACATCAAAAGGAAACGTATGAATATCTTGTGAAAATCCATAAATAAATCAAACGTACTCCATTGCATTCTGCCTCTTGCAGAACTTCTCGAGAATAAAGATGCAGGTCACCATGTCTCTGGCCTCCCTGGTGGGTAAATCGTCCGACTTCCAGGAGGAATACTTAAGGCGCTCCCTGCGCACCATCCTGGCCTACGCAGAGGAGGATGCAGAGATGCAAAACACTCAGCTGCCCTCACAGGTTACAATCTAACACACACAGTCACGCAGCACTTTTTTTTTTTAATATGAAAGATTTTTATCACAGCAGGCTGCTTTTTCATTTACGTCTGTGTTTTCAGGTGGATGAGCTTCTTAGAAACCTCAACAGTATTTTGTCAGACACGGTGAAGATGAGGGAGTTCCAGGAAGACCCTGAAATGCTCATGGACCTCATGTACAGGTGAAAAACATAAAAGCGCACCTTTTCTGTTGAAGGCTACCTTTTTTTTTTATCCTGTTTCCATTTACATCTTTTTCTCATTTGTCTCTTACCGTCCACTGATGGGTTTTATTTCTCTGTGGTCCAGGCTGTTTAGCCTCTATTTGCTGCCCTCACTATGGTAACCATGTGGTAGCAGTTTAGTCCTCTGATCTGGCTTTGTGTGTATGTAAATCTAAACAGCGAGCACACAAATGTGTGTGTGCGCTCTAGAGAGAGACCATGACAGGGAAACAGAGAGAGAAGACGTGCTGTTGTGCTTTTCTTCAGTTCGCTTCAGTTTTGCTTACATGACTGTCTGTCTGAGCTGTTAGTGCGTCATTCTGATTACTTATTTTTACCTCAACATTTACTCCTATTCTACCGAACAACTTCTGGAAAAAACTTCTGAAAAACTGTCAACAAATAATATTTGTCACTTTGCAATTACTGAAATTAGTGCCATGTGATGAGGACGTATGTTTGTGAACTTGTGGCAAATTGTGTTACTGAAGATCTGCTGCCACTCCACATTGTGGAAAATAGGGCTGTTCATTAAAGTTGATACATTGAGATATATCAATAGTCCTTTTTAATGATTTATATTAATATCAATGCACCCACCCCAACTCTTAGGGGGCAGTATGACGATGTGTGATTCCTGTTCAGAGAGAGGAACAGCAAGCTGTAATGAGACTGATGAGTAGGCATAGCCAGCGGTGTTCTAGAACCACTTTCATCCTTAAAATCAGACATTTGGGGACATTTTCTGTTTTTATAATTATAAATATATAATATAATTTTTTAATATTCTGCTTGTTTTATTGAGTCAGTGACATTGAGCAGTAAGTATAAAGTAATATGTATCATTATTGAATCAAATCAAGCTGCTCTGTGTCGAGAATCGTATAGAATCACCATGTCCAAAGTGATCCCCTGTCCAAGTGGTAAAGGTGGGTTTCTTTTCACAGCTTAATATTTTAACCTGTTAAAATGAAGAAGTTAATTTGATGATGATGATTTTCTGGTCTCCTTCAAAGTTCTCTCAATTGTCTGCAGCAAGAGTTCTCACATGATCCCATGAATATTATCACTCCGGTTCTGTCCTTTTTGCATTGGTTCCCTGTGGTTTTTAGAATTGATTTGAAAATTTTCATTGTTTTTAAATCTTTAAATGGTCTCACTCCACCTTTATCTATCTGAGCTTCTTACCCTGTATATACCATCCCGTAATCTCAGGTTCTTAACTAAATTATTCCACTCCCAGAGTTTGACTGATGACGGGAGGAAGGAGGGCTTTTATGGTCAGGGTCCCAGTTTGTGGAACCCCCACTAGGCAGGCCACCTCATTGTCTTCTTCTGTTTCATTACCTAAAGCTTACTTCTATAATAAAACATTTAATATTTGAATTTATTTTGTATTTTTATTATTAGTTTTACATGTTTAGATATTTTAACTGATTTGGTATACATTTTGTGTTTCATGTTGTGTATTTTATGATATTTTATTTGATTCTGAATGTAAAGCACTTTGTAACGTTTGTTTAAAAACGTGTTGTACAATTAAAGTTGATGATTTATAATTATAATTTGAGAAGACAGGGTAACTGATTCAGAGTTTTGATCATTTTCTATTGTCCAGCCATATATTGCACATGTGGTTGTTAATCTGCAGCTGGACTCATTCTAGCACATTTAAAATTTAGTCCATATGTTGACAAACAAAGTCACAAGTTTGAATCTAATAGTTAGGAATATATTTTTATATTTGTACATATTTTTGGATAAACAGAACCTTTTTATATTTTTCACATTTCAAATGCATGAGACTTTGTCTTTTAGGGCTTTTTGATTTATTTCAATATTATTTTAGACAAATTAATAATTCACTATATATATATAACTATATTTTATTTGCATAACTTCCATTTTTACCTACTAGTTCACCTCTTACTGCAGTTTCTAACAGTTCTCTCATCCAAGTTGTTCTCAAGAAAGATTTGTATCTTAATTAAACTTAAAGATCATTAAATAAAGGAAAAGGGGAAACAAAATAACCCTCCTCTTCCTCTCCCTCCAGGATAGCAAAGGGCTACCAGACGTCGCCTGACCTCCGTCTGACATGGCTACAGAACATGGCAGAGAAGCACAACAACAGGAAGTGTTTCGCTGAGTCGGCCATGTGCCTGGTCCACGCCGCCGCCCTGGTGGCCGAGTACCTCAGCATGCTGGAGGATCACAAATACCTCCCTGTTGGCAGCGTCACCTTCCAGGTAACAGGAAAACCCTGCACTCTAATGCAATCTAATATGAATGATGAGGGCTGAAATTCTTTTGAAGAACTTTTATTTAACAGATTTGTTAAAGTAAAAAAAAAAGCAAACGTGAAGCTAAAATCAGCCATGTACTAGTAGGGGAAGATGTACACCTGATCATCAGTTTGTAGGTACGGTTCTCTGGTATCTTTACCCAACATGATGCTTTTGAAGAAAAGAAAACTGTAGAAAAAAAAAAAAAACAAGCAAACCCTGCTCCTTTTGGGAACACGTTACAAATCAATTTCCTCAAATTGAAAACAAATAAAAAAACAAGCAGTTACATCAGTTAAAAAAATAATGGTGTCATTATTGAGCCATCACACACACACACACACACACACACACACACACACACCACCTTCAGCACAGGACACTCCAGCCTGCCGCCGTCAGCAGATCATTGATTGGACGCTCGTCAAATCGGTTCCTCTCGCCACTGTAGGACATGTGCTTTTAAGCCACGCCATTGATTTTTTGATTAAGTGGACTAACTAATTGATTAGCTGACTGATTTTTTTTTTGTTTTTTTTTCTGCTCAGAACATTTCCCCCAATGTGCTGGAGGAGTCGGCTGTGTCGGATGACATCCTGTCTCCGGATGAGGACGGCGTGTGCTCGGGGCGCTACTTCACCGAGAGCGGGCTGGTGGGACTGCTGGAGCAGGCTGCTGAGCTCTTCAGCAACGTAAGACGACGAAGCTACAGCCATTATCAATAAAAGGCCACAATAAACAAAATTAAAAGAACAAACCTAAATCTCAAGTATGTTTCTTTTAAACAGCTGTGATGTCTGTCTCATCAGGGTGGTCTCTATGAGGCCGTGAACGAGGTCTACAAGATCATCATACCGATCTTAGAGGCTCGCAGGGATTTTAGAAAACTGTCGTCCACGCACGACAAACTTCACAGAGCCTTTGATAACATCATTCAAAAGGTAAAAGGCAACAACTTTATTTTTATTTTACTGTAGTTAAAGAAAAATTTGAAGGTCAAGATCTTCTTTCTTTTAGAGCCATAGAATCCTTAAGAAGAGTTGATATAATTGTAGTAATTGTAGCGCTTTTTTATTATTTACAAGCCCATTGTGTTTCTGACCTGACCTCCTAAAAGTGATTTACTCAATAACATCCTATTAATTAGGAAAATATTTTACATAGAACACACTCTCCAATATAGAACATCTTCTTGTTTCTCTCCAGGGCCATAAGAGGATGTTTGGGACTTATTTCCGCGTGGGCTTTTATGGAGCCAAGTTTGGCGACCTGGACGAGCGGGAATTTATTTACAAGGAGCCAGGCATCACACATTTACCGGAGATATCGCACAGGCTGGAGGTACGAGGGACGAAAAGGGGGCAGCTGTATGCACGGAAAGAAAAGACGTTGTGCCCACTTAGACTGATGAAATCTGATAATAACAGAGAACCTTTGAATGAACATAATGACAGAGAGCGAGAGTAGCAATTAAACATCTGGTTTTAGTGAGTTTTATTGGAGCTTGGAAAAATCATTTACATGCTTGCAAGGAGAATTCATTCCATTCAGCGTCAGGTATTTACCAGAGCAGTGGATCAGCTGTTTTCTGCATATAATAACTCCTTGAGTATTAGAAACAAATGAATAGTTCTAAACAGCAATAAAATCAGTGCATGTGAATTGTATGTATTATACACAGGTAGTGTTTATAGTGTGGAAAACATAAGATGATGACATCATTTTCTTTGCTCTTAGAACTTCTACAGTCAGTGTTTTAAAGACGACACTTTGGTGATGATTAAGGACTCTATACCTGTCGACAGAAAGCAGCTCAACCCCAATAAGGTATGTATCGCACTGAGCAAAGGTTTCCCAATCATCCAAATTTTTATTTAACTTTTTGCTTTTAAGGAGCCAGACTTTATTATAGTTAAGTTGTCTTCACAACAAATCACCTTGAAGGTTTTTCTTTGAATTTTAGCTGCTTTTCACTCATTCTGTCCACTGCTTGACCCGACCAAAATGGCATGTTGTGCAATGTGTGCTTAATAAATCAGTGAGGCGTAGGACAAAAGAAAAAGGAAATAACTGTTTCACTGGACCTGTGTGTCCTTGGTTATTTTCTGGTAACTTTACTTCAAATTTTCCACTTAGATTAAATGTATGTTTCACTAAAGATGCTAGACCATGTTGGAGCTGAAAAGTCGCTTTGTTCTTAAGGATTCAACAGTCCTTTGGGAATGCAGATATATAAGATAGGGGGGTCCGACACTTAAAGTTAAAATGGCACACATGTACTTGGCACAAAAAGTAAACAAATTTGTGATTGGTGGATTATTTTTTTGTTGTAACAATGCTTCTTGGAAATAAATCTTAGCACATGGGGGTACCAGAAGCTCAAAATAAGCTGTTTGGCAATGGCAGAGAAGATTTGACAAATGTGTGCAAACCTACGTCCTCAGCTCTACTGCTCATCCCACAAATGCATGTTCCTTACAAATGTGGCACTATTTAAAAGGGAATTTAACAAGCTTTCCAATGGTATAAAATTTAGTGCCAATAAGCACTGTTACAACAAAGAATTAACCTATCAAACATAAATTTCCTTACATTTTGTTCTAAGTTGAGTTTGCTGACTGCTGAAAGTCTGGTATTATCTTGACTTCTGAATCGGTGAAATGAATTTGAACTCGTCTCCAGGCTTATATCCAGATCACTTACGTGGAGCCCTTCTTTGACGACTACGAGATGAAAGACCGCCTGACGAACTTCGAGAAGAACTTCAACCTGCGGCGCTTCATGTACACCACGCCCTTCACCAAAAGCGGGCGGCCCCGCGGCGAGCTCAACGAGCAGTACAAGAGGAAGACCATCCTCACCACCATGCACGCCTTCCCTTACGTCAAGACTCGCATCAACGTCATCCAGAAAGAGGAGGTCCGTTCCAAAGATGAGATGTGTGTGGTTTAGTCTTCTTCCTCTAAATCTTGTATTTTCTTTGTTGCTTCCAGTTTGATCTCACTCCTATTGAGGTGGCCATAGAGGACATGCAGAAGAAGACTAGGGAGCTAGCAGTAGCCACACACAGAGAACAACCCGATGCTAAGATGTTACAGATGCTGCTACAGGGCTCTGTGGGAGCCACCGTCAACCAGGTAATGAGCACTTTTTATGTGCTACTGTCTGTTTGCTCCTGTTAACGCAATAAATTTTCACTTTACAAATGTTCCTTAAAAAGATAACGCTAAGGCCCAGTGACCACTGCTTTGTCTTCTAATGCAATCACATTTACCATTTCCATTGTGGTCACAGTGTTCAGGTGGGAAACCAGACAGGGATCACACATCAAAGCCTATAACCCGAACACTTCCTTTGCTTTCCTCCTGATTCAGTTAAAGCGGCAGCTCATGGTCCCCTCTTCCTTTCATGTCCCTGCTGCATGGTGTGCTGAACCGGAGGTCTCTTTGATCTGATGGCTTCCAGGTTCTGCCAGCGTGGTGAATGTTCGAGTAATGACAAAGCTAGCTTTAACGTCTCTGCTCCCCATCGTCCCGTGCTTTATCTTGCTGCGTCTAATCTGACAGGTCCCTCGCCCTGACTTGATGGTTGTATACATAACGCTAATGCTGAGCAGATTCATAAACATATAACTCTTGGCTGTAATCAGTGCAGGAGGCTAGCTTTCTTGTGTGTGTGTGTGTGTGTGTGTGTGTGGGTAAGCAGCTCAGACCCAGGAACCGAGGCCCAGGCCTGATGCGTTTATGATGCTAATCAGCGCTGTTTAACCGTGCCTGTCGTGATGCAGGCATTGTGCGAGCGTGCTGAGGTTTTATGATGAATATAAGTTAGAATAACAAGATTTCGTACTGGGTAAATGGCAGGCTTGGTGGTGACGTTAGCCATTCAGGACGCTAATCACGCCTCCTCCTTTGATTTGATCTCTTCCTCATGTCCTAGGTATACGTCCCGTCTCCTAGTTGCGTTAGAGTTTTCAGTTTGTGAGCCCTTTCCTCCCTTTTTCTAAATGAGGAGCATTGTCATCCCGTCTTTTGTTTCGCACACTTCCAAACACTTCCCCTCTTTCCTTCCCCTGCAGTGTTTTCGCTTTCTCTTTCTTCTTCTGTCTAACCTTGTCCCTTTGTGTTTGTCCCCGTCCGCTCCTGTCCTAGGGCCCACTGGAGGTGGCCCAGGTCTTCCTGAATGAGATCCCAGCAGACCCGAAGCTCTTCCGTCACCACAATAAACTGCGCTTGTGTTTCAAAGAGTTTATAATGAGGTAAGATACGATCAAAGGATCGCCACCTGGAGATTCAGACGGCAACAGTCATGCAAAAAATGTAAAAAAAGAAAAGTGGCATTGTAAAAATATCATAACCATTTTTGTGATAAGCAGGAAGCCTTGAGTTCACCAGCTTAATTTCTGAATTTAAATTTTCTTTATTGTTACCGTGGCACAGGCTCGGCAGGTGGAAACACAGAATAAACCTTCAAACAGACATTTTGTATTATTATTAATATATTTTTTTGTAGACGATGCAGCATCTTTGTGAAATTTGACTTTGAGGGATTACAGGTCTCGCTCAGATTGCTCAGTGTGGTCACAATTATCCCCCAAAAAAATCATAAAACTTCAGAAACAGACGAGATGAACACAAAACAGGTCAGTTAAAAATAAAAAATATAAATAGGAAATAGAGGTTTTCTCTCAGTTTACCTTCAGATCTTACACCAGCAGTTTTTCATAATCCATTTGTTATCACTCCTTGGTTATTTCTTTGAAATAGTTTCATTCTATTTGGAATATTTAGAAAAAGCATCCAAACCTTCCTTCTCATGCCAGCGTGTCTAAGTCTGCAGTGACTTTGTGCAGACATTGTGGGTGTTTAGTATATGTGCTCTTTTTTTTTATCCCCTGGGCATGTGTCGTTTGCCTCCAAAAGGTGGTTTCCATTTTCCAAACCACATGTCACATTTCAGTTGTCTTGATTGCTACAAGCAGGGCGGCAAATATTTACTGTATTTTCTGAGGGCTTTATTTTTTTTTATATCTCAAATCCAAGCAGCATAGCACAGGATTATATGTGTGCCAATCATCAGCTGTGGTTTTAGTAAAAAAAATAAAAAAGTGAACAATCCTCTTGATGTTTTCCTATCTGGTTAATATGCTGTATTAGGATTAGCACTGTGATTAGCAGCACTATACAAAGGGATAAAACAGCTGTCTTCTATCACAAGAACGGTTCCAGACGTTTTACCCTGGATTTACTCTGTGGCAGTACAAAATGTAAATTATAAAGAAATTTGGGGCAAATAAAGAAAATATCACATTCAGAACCAGAATTTCAGTTTGAACTACTAACTAAAGGCAACAGGAAAGTTGACAGGTCAGAATGATGTTAAATATATTTAAAATGAACATTAGCAAACTGATTAAAAGATGTTTATAAATGCAAAACCAATTTTTTAACTTAATATATGAGCAAATTTTTGAATGGTGGTCTGATTGGAGCTGGAGATGACGACAGAATAAGCACCTAGTGGATACCAGTGGTATTACACTTTAGGTTGTTTCTGCAAAAATCTTTACATTTCACCTCCAATGAGTCGATGTTTTCTATGTTCTTTGTTTTTCCTCCATTCATTGTCAGAATCTGAATTACATGCCCCATGTATTTTAGGTTGTTTTTGAAGTTATCTCAAAAATATGGGAGTCATGGTGCAAATCAGGCTTATTTCTGCTGAAGCAAATCTTTGTTAATATTGTTAGTGCTTTTAGAAAGATTACCTAGCTGAAATACTATTTAATATTTGCAGATGCTTTGTGACAGTCATTTCTGCTCTCTCCCCTGAGAATTTTGATAAATACTGTTACACAACAGTGCAGTTTCTGTATTACCTTCATTTAAAGCTGGGAAATAAACTCAGGCATGTGTTTGCAATCAGCGCCTTCTCTCTGATTTTCTGCAGAAGCCTTGTTATGTTGGTCATTATGCATGTTGTGATGGAGTGCCGTGAGGAGTGACCCTTTAAGCTCAGCTCGGGTCCTTGAATGTTTTCTTTTATGCACAAGAAAAAAAAAAGATCATGCCTTGTTATGAAGAAGATAAGAATTTTTTTAGTTTATTTATTCATTCATTTCTTAAAAAAACAAATTCTATATACAATAAAAAATAAAAAACCTAAATGAAAGGTAGGAGAAGAAAACAATCTTATATCTGCCCCTTTTCTGAAAAAAATTCATTTAAACAAAAGTCTTCAAATAACAAACAAAAAAGACAAAAATTCTACTTGTTTTACTTTCATACTTGGAAGGCAGCACAGCTGTGCAGCGGTTAGAGCTGTCGCCTCTCAGCGAGAAGGTCGCAGGTTCACCTCCAGGGCAGTCAGTGCATGAAAATCTCCTACAGTTGGAAATTGGTGTGCAAAATCATATTACACTGTTCATATCTATTTCTAAAGAATTGGGGAGATAGAGAGAAAATAACCATTGAATGATCACTCAATAAAGAGGGAATAAAACTATGTTTTGTTTCATGCAAAGAAATCAATTTTTTTTATATATATAACAGCTGCCAACCTGCTCTGATCTGTCATGCAGGTGTGGGGAAGCAGTTGAGAAGAATAAGCACTTGATCACATCGGACCAGAAGGAGTACCAGCAGGAGCTGAAGAAGAACTACAATCGTCTGAGAGAGAGCCTGAGGCCGATGCTGGAGAGAAAGATTCCTGAGCTCTACAAACCCATCATCAGGCCTCGGCTGGAGAACAGGTAAACTGCTCCGACATAGTAAGGCAAGTGGTGATTTAGCATGAAGTGAGGAGGAAAAACCTGAAACCTCTGAAAGCTGAACTGATTCGACATCCTAAACGTCACACTACGTTTTCCAGGAACTGCACACAAATAAGTACAAACAGTCATATTAAAGTCTGTTTTATGACTGACCGTCGTGAATTTGAATACATCCTGAGAAAAAGATACTCAACAGTGAATGCACAAAATTTTATGCTTGCTCTCAATGCTATAAAAAAAATAATTTATAAATTCTTAATACGTTTAGCTAATGACTATTTTTTTGGTGCTTTCCATCCAAGAAAGAAAATCCCAAGACGACAGTAAAAATAAATCAGTCCACACAGATAAAGTGTAAAGTGAACACAGCAAATACATGAAGACCAGATAAAAGAAAAGAAGTAAAAGGTTATTTATTTGACAGTGATGTCTCTTTATTCTCCAATTAGGTTTTTTCAAATAGATTATAAGCCAATCAAAAACCTTGCTACGTTTCAGATCATAGCAAAGTTTCTGATTTTCACTATTGCTAGATCATTTTCTCCCTTTCCTAACAAAAGCACATCTTATTGTTAGGGACCAATAAAGTGGCAACAAAGGGATCTGAAGCAGACTAAGGAAAGTTTTTAGGAGATAAATGTTTTTTTTTCTTTTTTTTTTAACCGTACAATACTGTCCAAACTATTTACTTGGGGGAAAACAACAACTTAAATTCGTCATTTTAAAGAACAGAAACTGACTGAAACAAAAGTCCTTTGCACATGAACCTCATGTCTGCACTATATCCTGCCACGAATGCTTTACCACATCCTCCTCCCTATCATTCCTCATGTTGTATTTCTGTCATTTTTTTCTCCTCTCATCTACTGTCCTCTGCTTCTCTCAGGGATTCCTTCAAACGCTTAAGTTTCCGCAGAGCTCCAGAGGAGAACTCCTGAGACGCCGCAGCCTGTTGGAGACTGCTGCAGACAGGAAAAGGAGATTGTCGCCCAATTGAAAGGGTGATGGTGGAATAAAAAAAAATAAAATTTTGAAGTTACTGGTGACATCTCTGAAATGATCTGAGCTGGAAAAGTTTCCACACGGAGGATTTGGAATCCAGTACTGTGCGTTATTGTCTACTGCAGCTCCATGTTTATGATGAGGCCATGGCGTGTCTGCAGGAGGATGGAACGGAGAATGAGAACAGGAGGAGAGGAAGGTGGAAATACAAGCAAAGTGTTGCTTATTGAGCATTTCACTGTAAAAATCTTCAATGTCCAATGATGCTGCAGAAATACCCTCTGGGTTGGTACAGCTACACTGTTTTTTGTTTTTTGTTTTTTGTATTTTTGTCCCAGAAGACTGTGTGGGTGTGTGTGTGTGTGTGTGTGTGCATGCACGCGCCATTGATTCTTGTGATCATGTATTTAAACTCTCAAATGAACATGTTTATTTAGATGAGCTCTATAGTTAAAGCTTTTTGAGGCTTACCGAAGTCATTTTGTACAAGATGATCAATCTTTTTTTTTTTTTTTTTTGCTGAGAGCCTCTAAAATGTTACTGTGGTCATTACTGCATGACATGTGCCACTTTAAACTCAATGATTCAGACTGATTGCACACTTGAGAAATTGGTACAAATTCCTGCTGTCTACTTTTCTCTTTTTTTCTGTTGTACAGTTTTTAACTATGCAGCCGAGTTTTACTATAGCTCACAGAAGGCAGGTTTCTGATGGCCTAAAATATACTGATATCTAGAATAAGCCACATTTTGTTTATAGTATTGCTTAAAATAATGAGCAACATGTTTACAAAGGTATGAGAAAGTGTTTTCTTTTGATTTTAGACAAGTATTTTTTTAGATGATTCACAGCAATAATGATATTTGAATTGATTGAAAATAGTCAGTACTGTAGAAATCTGTTTCAGTACCTTCATCAGCTGTTTGTAAATAGACATTTTTCCATAAAACAAAGTGCCAAATTTATCTTCCTTATCAAGTTAAGAACCAGAACTGCAATATTTTAAAAAGCCACCACACAAAGTGGATGCACATGCATCCCAATGTCATGATATTTACTCCAAAAATCTGATCACATGAACAAGATGTCACTGTTCCTAATCTGTTTCAGCAATGTACATAGGTTTCATAAATGGGAATATATTTTATGCAGATTATTAATTCTCTTTCTTAATATTTATTATTTGTTTATTTTAGAAGTTTTGTTGAACAAAAACGTATGTAGCTTGTCTCACCTGTGTATTAAATATTAAAATGTATTCCTGTTTTTGAAATAATCTGTTATGTTAGTGGCATTCAGCTAGACTGCACCAATCAGTTATTTTTGGCTCATACTTTTTTGTGTTTTTACTAAATGTAGACTTTTTACTTGTCATGCATACATTGTCATTGAAGAAACTAAATAAAGCCTAATATATGCAGTCAAACACCTCAGTGTGTATTTAATAATTTAATTTTATTTGGTTTATAAGCAGCATATCACTCCTGAACCAAACTGCATTTGCGGATAAAATATTTATGCTCATATAATAAATGGACTTTCAGTGAAAGAGCATTTGGAAAGCTTAGAACTGAAATTATATTAAAATAAAAGTATTTTAATACTATCACAAGATCATGGAAATAAAATAAACAATGAGGCTTTTCAGTGCAGGAATATAGCATTAGTCTATCATAAAATCAAATTATTTCGAATGCAGCAAAAGCAGAATTTTTTACAGCTGTCAGCTGCATTAAAACTCACTGAAAACTTTTCTTTGACCACCAGATCAGTTGATTTTATAGCAATTTGGAATATATATATGAAAATAGTAAAACATGCTACTACTTGTGCTTTAAAAAAACACACTGATGGATTTTGTATTTAGTTGTATGTATTTATCTATCTATCTATCTAATGAATGAATAACTTGTATTATAACTGTACCATGTTGGTTTTATTTATTCATTTTTTGTATTAATTTAAATTACGTTTCCATTTATTAGCAAACTAGTCACTCTACAAAACAGATTTAAAACGCTGGGAGCACTACAGGCAAAGAACTACAATTTGTCGTCGCGCCAGAGTGACGACATCACTGTTGGACTTCGAGCGGACGGTTTCTGCTTCTGTTGACAGATTTCTCTCAAAACAATCGCGTGTTAGTGATGCTCAGCGGTATGTTGGCAACTTTATAAATTACCATAAAGCAAATGTTATCTAAAGGAAAGCCGTTAACTGTTTTGTGACGCCTCTGTTTCGTTGTTTTATTTTTTATTTTACCGCTGAGTCTTTAAGGTTTCAGAACAAGTTTGTAGTAAGTTAGCCCGAACTTTCTCTTCTGCTCAAGAACCGAGCCTTTTCTCCATTGCTGCAATTAAATGAGATGTCAGGTTTCCCCCACACAACTTCAGAAATTAAATAATGTTGCTCTCACACCACAAAATGATTCCTGTTTTCACCTTGTGGTTCCTACCCTGATCCTCGAGGAACACCTGTCTGTTTTATATGTTTCTTTTGACACACCTGATATGTATGAATGACTGAATAACAAGCTTCTGATGCATCTGAAGACCTGCTGAGGAGCAGGGAAACTATTAGAAAATAGGATAGTGTTCCTCGAAGACAAGGGTTCAGAACCACTGCTGTAGACTACATATGGTGGGTAATGATGCTCATGTCAGATACCTTAAATCTGCACCATGTAATGGCTTAAAAATACAATTTCCCCCTCTACTATTTCACATTGCAGTATTGTTTTTATCAGTGCACATGTAACTATTGAACTGGACAGAATTACTTATGGTTAATACACCTGTGTTTTGCCACGACTTCTGCCTTGGGCAATTTAAAAACAAAGATTGTGACAGCAGAAACTCAAGAGAAAAGCCTTGATGTCCTGCAAAATGATAGCTCTGTCATATGGCTAAGCGATTTTGGTGAATAGTATTTAAAAATAATAATTAATAAAGTAGTTTTGTTGTAACCAGGTGGAGTTGGCTAATAAGGTTGAACTTGAGCTTATATATTGGCTCATTGACAGAAGTTTGTACAGCCTAAGATATAGTATAATTCATCAGCTTGTATTTGTGTCTTAAACATTTGCACTACCTTATTACAATAAAATCTAATTTATTTCTCCCACCTAGTTTAGCTGTCCTGGGCTCAACCTTGATTTCATCATTGTGACATGGAACCAGATGGGGACCTAAATCCAGACACAGATGACCTTCCGCTCCGAGCTAATACTAACCACATTCTTGTCAGACATTATGTGCTGGACCTGACAGTTCATTTTGACAAGAAGGTCATTAGTGGAAGTATTGTTCTGTTTTTGGAGCCTTGCTCTGCAGGGGGCACGAAGACCAACGATGGCGTTGAGCTCGGAGCTGGTGATCCTGGGACTAAATTTCAGGACTTTGGTGCAATGGAGGAAGCGACAACAGATCCCAAAAACCCTGAAACGAGAATGGAGGAGATGTTTGACAAACATGAGTTACAGCCTGAGTGTGGACCTGAAGGTGACTGCAGTAACGTTCAGTCTTCACAGTGGTGGCAAAGCACCAGTGTTGGTGATTTCACCCTGGTACTGGACTGCTGTAACCTTGATGTGTCAAAGGTGGAAGAGGTGGACATCGCTTCTGTGTTGGACCGTCTACCAAACGTTGCATCTGAAAGTTCAGAATCCCAGAGCCCACAGGCAGCCTTGATACAGAACCTTTTCTCTATACCCTCTGCACAGTGGAGACAGAAGCATCACTTCTTCTTGCTGTGCAGCCGTGCGCCTGATGCTACGGATGGAGGCTCACTCCAGTTTTACAGAGACCGCTGGAGTTTGCAGGTGAGGAAGATGGGGGTAAAAACATCTCAGAAGTTCCCTCGAGTTATCAGAATCTCCTACAAGACGAGACCTTCTGGAGACTCTGTGAGGTGGACCAAGGACCAGGATGGCAGGTTTGTCTCAGAATGTGTTCGGATCACAATGGAATATTTTAAAGCCATTTTAGAAAATATTAATAATTCATTTATCCATAAAAAAAATCTCCCTCTAGGCTATTTTCCTCTGTTCTGAGTGGGTAGGTGGGAGCGGGGCCCTTCTTGTGTGTGTTTGGTGTAACCTTTGAGTAATGAAAGGAGGGTTGTTTATAGTTTGTCGTTGTTTACCCATCCAGGGTGTGTGTTTACACTGCCGGTTCTCCCATCAACAACCGAGCCCTCTTCCCTTGCCAGGAGCCGCCTGTTGCCATGTCAACGTGGCAGGCAACAGTACGGGCCCCCAGTGAGTGTGTGGTTTTGATGAGCGGAGAGGATCAGGCTGTCCCTGCTGAGGACGGGGACACACGTAAGACTCAACACCCAGGAGAAGTCAAATGATTTTCATTTCTGCAGCACTAAAACGTCAGAAATGTGCCTCTTTGGTGTCGTGCAACAAATAACCTCTTTTGTACTCGGATGCTTCTGGACCATGTGGGTTAATGATGCTAATTGACAAGCATTTTTTAAAAAATGGAAGTACATTTTATGGAGAATGAAGTGGGAACTATTACAACAAATTAACAAATTCTTCATTGCGATAAGACTTTGATCGATGTCTACTTAAAGAACCTTGTGGATTTAAATATGTAATGATTGACATAAAAGACTTTCAATGCAACTGCCAAATGAGTCAGTTTTCTTGTTTCCTATTCTCTCATAAATCATTTTCTTTAACTTTCATATTGTCCTCCTTCTTTTTCCCCCCTGCAGATTTCCTAATCTGGTATTTTTATGTTACAATGCCCATGCCTGCGTCCACCTTTGCCTTAGCAGTGGGCTACTGGAGCCAGGTCACAGCAGAAACCCCTCCAGTGCTGGAAAAAGAGGGTGAAGACAGGGCAGACTCTGGCACATGCATTTCTGGTGAATTGACTGAGTCAGGACTTGGAGGCTCCTCTAGTGAAGTCCTAAAGGGCACCCAGCTTCAGACTGGCAGGTATTTTAATGATTTTCCTGCATCCTTTTCTTCTTATAAGACCTCCTCTGCTCCAGACTGCTATTAACCCGAGTCTGGCCCTTCACCATTCCGTGGTGAAATTTTTCCTTCAAAAACAGTGCAGTTGAAGTTAGGGTGATGGATACGGTTCAGTACATAATTAACTTTTTATGCACCATAGTCCACTATGTCTGCTGGCCGTCTGAGACAAAAATCTTAAACATCATTTTATACAAGTGTACAGGAAATAAAGTGCAGGTTGGTGCATTTGAGAGGCCAAGTTTCCTGTGGGGAGGGCAGGGTTGGGCTCCACGAGGCAGCAGGTTGGCAGATCTGCCAGTGGGTTTCCAGTAACTCCCCTCCTCCACTCAAAATTTTCCTTTAGCAACAGCCCAGCCATAGCCCATTTGAATCTCAGACTGCTGTACAAGGAATGCTTTTATTTTGAGGGAAACTTGGCTGTTCCTCTACATCTTTGGAAAACATACGATGATGAGGATGAAGTTAGTGCTGAATGTTGAATTATAGTGACTAATGTCGGCACTTGAGTATTTTGCGGTTTTTGAGGTTTGATTTTTTTAGATTCTGTATATTTTACAAATTTCCACTGCTGTCTGTTTCACGCTTAGTAAAGAGAATATTTGATTAAACCTTTCTTGCTTGTTTTTATCTACTGCAGAGGAGACCAGAACACGAGCACCGACTCTGCATTTTGTCACTCTTCCCTTGAGGATGAGAACCTCTCTGGAGCTGATTATTTAAGCATGGCAGATGACGGCATCTCTTGTTCCCATGGCGACTACCCTTGCCGGTTTGCTGAACGGTTGGCTTGGTCCCAGCGGGTGATTCCACACCGTGTATTTAGCCCCGTCTGCCTGCTCCAGAAGGCCCAGGTGGAGTTCTGTCAGCGAGCCACTGAGACTTCAGCTAATTAGATTTTATGAGATCAGAAGAGACAGTTAGTGTTGGTTAATGTTGGTGTCAAAATGCCAGAGGTTTTCAGCTGCCATCTAGCAGAATGGTGGGTCTATTCCCACCAGGGACTTTTGGAACATTTCTGTTATTTTAGGTGTTTAAACTGGAATGAAATCTATCAAAGACTTGTGTTTGTTCAGTCTCCCCTGAGCTGACTGTGGCACAGTTTCTTCAGGAGTAAAAAAAAAATTTATGGAAGACCAAAGCATACTTTGTGCATCAATAAGGATTTAGATACAACCTGAAATAGTTTTTTTTAATTGTATTTATTGCTTTGACACACGTTTTCTGTTGTTGCAGGCAGGAGTCCTCAAGCTGTTGCCCCGATGTTTGGCTGCAGCCCATGATGTCCTCGGGGTTCACCCCTTTCCCCGTCTTGATGTTCTCATCGTCCCAGCAGGGTTTTCCAGTCTGGGCATGGCAAGGTATGTGACATTTCTGTCTTTGATAAGAACAAGTAAAGCGTTGGAAAGAGGATGCAAGAAGTGAGCATGGTCACAACTTAAAGCTTTATAGTTGAGGAGATATGAATGTTTGGCTCGAGATAATCTGTGAGCAGATATCTGATCTGAAAGCAAAGGATGAGGTTTTGGCACCAGAAGGTTTTCTGTGTACTCTGAGTAGTATTGAGTGATTATTTGCTTGTGTACTTGTCCTACAGAGAGAATAAAACAAGCTGAGCATGTTGGCAGAATATGAATTTCAAAACTACACTTCTAAGCTTGTAGTTGATAAATAACTGTTTTTTTTTCTTTCATTGAATGAACAAGAATCAGTGATGAGTTATTTTCATTCTACTAAAGATTTTTTTTAGCTTTTTTAAATGTATTTGATGCACAGGAAAGACAGAAACAATTTGCCATCCAGCCAACATTGGCATATTGACATTACAGACAGTTGTCTTTGTACTCACTCAGCTGATGTAGAATCACATTAGACCTAATTTTATGTGGCGTTTGTAGCCACGTGATGAATGTACAGCCAAGCTCAATATTCACTCTGTGTTTTGGCCTTCATCAGTTCCTGTGGAGAATATCTGGCTCATAACTGATCAGTGCTTCAAAATGTTTACCAGCTATTAACAAAATTGTTTGCAAAATGGTAGATTGTTTACAGGGGCTTTAATAGCATTTTTTGTTTGTTTGCTGTTTTTTTTTTCATCTGAAAACATTTCTGAAGGGTGAACTGAAACAGCTATGTTGCTTTGTGAAATCAATGACTTGAAAAATACTAGAATGCTTTTCATAAAGGATTTGCAATTCTAGGATTTTTTTAGATTTAGTGCACTAACTGGAATACTTTAAGGTAAACAAGTAAAGGTTTGGTGCTCAGGTAAAATGTTTTAAAGCAGTGGTGTCCAAAGGCGGTCCTCAAGGGCCGGTGTCCTGCATGTTTTACCTGCTGCCCTGGTTCAACACAGCTGAACCTAAGGAGTGCTTAA
>JARVJO010000394.1:8430916-8443303 GCA_031762555.1 Cynodonichthys magdalenae | reverse complement strand
TGGAATGACCTTAATATTGTATCATGTTTTTGATCTGAGTTTGTTTTACAGCATGAAATGTCTGAATGAGTGCTCATGCAAGACTGGTGATTCCATACTTTTTGCCAGGGGTTGTAGAGACAAACAACCACATACAAAGGAGAACATGCAAACTCCACCCAGAAAGGTCCCCAGCCACAGTTCAAACTTCTTACTGAAAAGCGACAACTCTACCAACTGTGCCGCCGTGCCAAGTGATCAGTTATAAAACTAAATGTCATTTATTTGTTACTCGTGCACCCTCCACTTTAAATTATTTGTCCTCTGCTGCTTTGCAGCAAAGTTCCAAAATACAGGAAAAAGTGTAAAAAGAATGAGGACAAATGTACAAAAAGAACAGTGTCCTGCTTCTGTCACTAACTCTTTGCCCTTCACCAGCTCTTATTTCTCACTTTTCATTAAGTAATGTTTTTTCTTTCTGTTCTATTATAATATCCTGCAGTCTTCAAACTCACTGTTTGCTATTCTTTTCAGCTGCTTTTTATGGCCAGTCACTTCCCAGCCTGGCCTCTGGCACTCTACAATAGTGACAGGGTTTGCTGGAAATCTTTATATAGTTTTTCAGATGGCATATGGTGTCTTTGTAGATGGAGCTATACCCTGCTGAGAGCCTTATTCATCAGACTAAAATTAGAAATCGAGGCAAAATAAAGGCCATCAATGTCTAGCCTTTCTTTAATGTTTCTGATAAAACTGTGTAATTAGAGCGATCATTAAACATCTCTGTGTCTGCGGTCTGAAACCACAGGTTTTTTTTTCTGTCTGCCTTTCTTTTTCCCCTGGTTGGCCTCCCTCAAGAACAAGTGCTCCAGACAGGATATGAGCTCATAACAGAATATGCATCCTGCATAAATTTCTGACGTCACGGCCGGCAGTGGTCTGTATCAGGGATATTTTGAACGACAGAGGGCGACGAGGGTTGTGCTCTGGACCTCGCTCTCAACCCAAAATACAGAGGGTTCTTTGATCTGTGTTGAGGAAAAAAAAAATCCCACTCTTGCAAAAAAATTAGCCTCTGTGCTGTACTTTGACTGGACTTCAAGTGCTGACACAAAGGCTGCTCTGCTGAGCTCTTTGTCTGACGGATGTTTTCTTTTCCTGAGGTGAATGTAGCACCCAGTCACTTTTCCGTCTTTTTCTGGCTGCTCACGCTTCACTTAGCTGCAGATGAGTGGAAAGAAATGTACAACCTTCATTAAGCTTCATACAGCACCTGCACTGACTCCCTAGAAAACTCTGCATGGTTCTCAGCCCAATGTCAACTCAAGTGTATCCTCCCCTCAACGCTGGTGGCTCGGTCCTGGATGCCACTGCCCTAAACCACAGGGTTTGTGCCATGGGGAGTCTAGGAGGTCAACCAAAATTGAAGAGTAGATTAAGACGGAGATGTGAGAGAGAAATTAAGAGAGCAAAGGCGGGGTTCACAACAGGCCAGCGGTTTCCCGGGATGTGGGAGAGGATGTGTGGATTATTCCCAGCAACAAAAGCTATTAGCCCCTGGAAGGACTTCAGAGACTGGTGCTATTTAATCTAGAGATTGGGAGGTATGTGGGCCCCAGTTGCTGGGCTCAAGCCAAGTGCGGTTTTTGTGCAGTGCCCTAGTGAAAACAGCAGGAACGGAGGGGCTTTGTGGGGAGCTGTGGCAAGAAGGTATAAAGCTGTTTTAGACGGCACACACAGAGGGGATACAGAGGCAAGGCAAGGGGAGGAATCACAGCAGCGTGAAGTTTTTATTCTAAGATACGTGAGGGAGGGCAGGAAACTGAAGATTAAGAAGTCAAGTAAGGGCATGTGTGCGTTCAAGGGTTGTGCCACAAATACCGTGCACCCACAAGTTGTTCTTTTTCCACAGACACACAAAGAAAACAAAACTTACGCAAGTTCACAGGATTGTAACAAGCTATCTTTTTTTTATTTCCTCTTCCTCCAAACAAATCAAGCAAGAATATCAAAGCGCTGATGTGTTACTTCTCCCCACGCTATTAGTAAAACATTTAAGGCACGTAGCAGCCAATAAGGGAAAGAAAGAAAAACAAACTATAGTTAATCATTGATTGAAGAGTACCAAGAAGGAATGACGTGGAGTCTGACTTGTTTTCAAAGAGCTCAACTCTGGGGAATCCCTTATAGTTGATTCTGTAACCCTTTTGTACAAAAACCCATTGTTGGTAATGTTTGAAGGACATGGGAATGATGTAAACTGAAACCCAAAATACAATGAATTGGCACAGAGTTGTCGTAGTCAGACTGCCCACTGTTTTCTGAGCATGGGTATGTAGTAATTACGTATTTGTGTACTGAATTGTACAGTTCTCTTTACTTTTATGTGCCATTAGCTCATACTGTTTCTTTCCTTCTTTGAAAGCGTAATCTCTTAATCGCATCGAGATCACGTCATTTGGGTCTGACTGGGAGTGACAGGAAGGGCACGGCATTTCCTCTCTCTCTTTGAAGCTGAGGTCTGTGCGTCCCAAAGTGCTGGCTGGACATGCAGGACTAATCTGAGATCACTGTGTACCCAAAATGAAGACATGTCTAACATCCATGAAAGAGTGGTGGTTTCCCCACCGGCACTGCAATGGGTCTCTAAGTGGTGTGGGTGATGTGTGTTTTTGTTTTGCCTCGCTACGGTCGGGCAGATTTCTGTGCTTGTGTAAATGTGTTTTTTTTTTTAAATAATGATCTAAAGATAGGTATTTATCATGGTTGCATGATGTCAGACAAATGCAACACAGAATATTAAGACTTGGTCTTAACTGTGCCAGATGACTCTTGTTGGTTTTGGAAGTTTTTCATAAGAGTAAGTGGGGTGCATCAGGCACCCCACTTGAAAGGGGAATCGGATAACCCTACTTACGTAATTGTGCAAAAGTTTTGAGTCCTCTCCAATTTAGAGTATTTTTAAGTGGTCTTAATAGTTTTTCAGGTTTTCTGACAGTTTTTTGGTCCATTTTTTGGACTTCAGCTACATCTTCACTTGCTTTCAGTACTTGACTATTTTCAGAATAAATGTTTTGATTTGTTATTAAGTAACTGAACTCTGGTCTATGAATCATTCAAGCAAGATAAAAAATTATAACTCGGTGTTTGGACTAGTGTTCTGTTGACATAAGACAATGTTGCAACAACTTAACACAGAGATATAAATTATTTGTATTTTTTGTTTTTTGGCTGCTGACTTATCAGACTTATCACCTGCGCCCCCGAGTCCATTTTCCACTGACTCTCTACTGGAGGCAGTTGTCAATATGGGCCTTGACCAATCTGTATGTTTGCTTTAACACACATTTTAAGATGGCTTGGATGGATTCTCTTCCTGACACAAACCTCACCCTCTACCTGGGCTTGGGACTGACACCAAAAGGACACAGAAGGTTCACTTCCAATGGCTGGTATAATTTATTGCTATTTCTTGATTTAAATAAATAAAAATGACCAAAGATGACAGAGTTTGAGTATTTTAGCACCAACAAGGTGATTCCTATAGAGCTGTTGGCTGAAAATTCTTGGCAACCTTCGGTTGATCAACATAATTCAGTAAAGCTGATTCATAAAGACCATTTTAAAAGATTACAAAGTCTAATTTCTTGGACAAACTGTTAAATACAAAGAAATTAAAGGTGGTTTAAATTTTTTCAGTATTGTAAATTTGTAAATTATGTCTCAATCTGTAAATGCTACTGTTTCTTAAGCTTGATCTTGAAAACTCATTATTCAAACAAAGACTCTTTTTTTTTGTGAGGTTAGTAAACTTTTCCAGCTTTGTAAAATTTTTTTTCTTGTGTAACTTTTCTGAGCTTGTTATTTTTTTTTTTTCTTAAGTCTTATTTAAAGCAGCTGCTCAGGATTGAGTTGTTGAACTCCTTCTTTGACTTGTGTTAGAAACCAAACTGTGCAGTCGTGAATCTGTCACAGACACAGGTAAAAATTATGACCAGTAAATGCCTCTTGACCTCTTTTAGGTGGCGCAAGAGGATTTTCAGCCTGACTTCAGTTGATTGCACTGTTTGTTTATGGGCTTGCAGGAAGTTGCATTAACCATTGGTCCCAATTGGGAGGAAGTAGGGAGCAAGAAATTCAGTTTTTCAGCGTCAGCACTTAAGCACATAATTTAAAATTAATTTTATGGGATGTTTAGTTCCATTTTCAAAAATATGGTTTACAGTTTTTTTTTCATCCAACCATCCATCATCTTTCACTCATTCCAAGTTGGGTTGTGGGGACAGCACCTTGAGCAGTGACCTCCTTTTTCCTCAGCCACCTTTTCCAGCTCTTCTAGAAGGATTCCAAGGTGTTCCTGGGCCAGCTGAGAGAAATAGTCTCTCCAGGAGTCTTCTCCCTCCTGGAGGCGTCCAGGAAGCATCCTAACCAGATGCCCGAGCCACCTCAACTGGCTCCTCTCAATGTGGTGGAGCAGCTCTGAGTCTCTCCTGGATAACTCAGCACTCACCTTACTTCTAAAGTCCGAAACATACTCGTTTTGACACCGACTGGTCGACGCATGATCACATGGTTGTTCGATGTTCGTTTTTGCACACACCTTTCAAAGACCCGGAGACACACCGTGCCGAGCTCCTGGGAAACCCCTCCTGCTGTAGTACATGTCACTGCATGGAGTTTCTTCCCTCTAGAGTCAACAATGCAGAAAAAGAATTCTGAAACTCGTCACCCGACGTTATTTATCCAGTCTGTTTCGGTTAAGCTCCACAGTTTTTATCAGTTAGATTCCTCTGTGCCAAACGTCTGTTTTATCTCCATTTATTTCCTGGTACAACAGTTGGCTCTGGAAGTTTTTCTTTTTTAACCAAGTGGTTAAAGTAAGGTTAAAAGCAGCGTCCAAGTGCTTTCAGCACAAACAAACATGCCCACAAGCTTCAGACCAATCACACATTACCATCGTAGCAGAAGGGGGGCAGTTCTTCCGGCATGTTATGCCAAAAGGGGCAGCCGAGTCGACGTTGTGAACACGAGTGACATAATCTTCGTCATGAAAGTGCGACAACTCATGTCGACGTCGGCAGAGTGGAGGGATTATGTTTCAGGCTTAAGGGAGAGTTCAGCTGCCCTGCAGATAAAACTCATTTCAACTGTCTGTATCCGCCAGCTTGTTCTTTCAGTCACGACCCAAAGTTAGTGACCATAGGTTAGGGTAGGATCATAGACTGATCAGTAAACAGTGCCTTACAGCTCAGCTCCCTGTACCACAACAGACCGATACAGAGTCCCCACTACTGCAGAAGCTGCAACGATCCGTCTGTCTGTCTTATTCTCCATTCTTCCTTCACACGTGAACAAAACCCCAAGATACTTGAACTCCACCACTTGAGGCAGAAACTCATCCCCAACCCGGAGAGAGCAATCCACCCTTTTCCCACTGAGGACCATGAATTCAAATTTAGAGGTGCTAATCCTCATCAGCTGCTTCAGACTCTGCTGTGAACCACTCTAGTGAGAACTGAAGCTGAAGATCACAGCATGATGATGCCAACAGGACCACATCATCTGCACATAGAAGTGATGGAATCCTGAAGCCAACAAACCGGACTCCCTCCATCCTCTGGCTGCATCGAGAAATTCTGTCCATAATAGATTTTAACAGAATCAGTGACCACACGCAGCCCTGACAGAGTCCAACTCACACCCTGAAGGGGTTTAAACGTATTTTTAAAAGGTTAATGCAAATCAAAATTGAGGAAGTGTAATGATAGTTTTTACAAAATATTTATCAAACAATCATGTTTTATATACTTTTTAATATTTTGCTGCTTTATTATAATTTTTCTCATGAAACTTTAAGTCTTCAAATCTCCTACTTCATTGATCAGCAAATATGTTTGCTGATTGACTTAAAATGGCAACCTGTTGCAGAAATAAGGCTTCTCTCTGGTGTGGATTCTTTGATGAGCCTTCAGGTTTCCCTTTCGTTTGAAGCTCTTCTCACAGTGTTCACAGGTGTAGGGCTTCTCACCATTGTGGATTATTTGATGAGACTTCAGGTCTCCCTTTCGTTTAAAGCTCTTCTCACAGTGTTCACAGGTGTAGGGTTTCTCACCAGTGTGGATTATTTGATGAGCCTTCAGGTATTTCTTTTGTTTGAATTGCTTCTCACAGTGGTCACAGGTAAAAGGCTTCTCACCAGAGTTGTTGAGCTTATGTTTGTTGAAATGCTCAAACTCACAGGAGCTCTCCTCACTCTGGCCACTGCAGTTTGGTCCTTCTAGAGCTTTGACTGACTGGATCAGCTGGTCCTCACCAAAACCACACCCACCCTCGTCTTCAAGCCCATCTGGACTTTTGCAGGTCTGATTCTGATACACAAAAATAGAGGAAACAGTTGCATTAAGGTCTGATGTACTAACTACTTCTTTAACCAGTTCACCTTCCTGCATAAAGGTTCTTTTAGTGTTTGATTTTATGCAAGTCAGAAATTAAATAAAACATTTAGATTTTATGGTGAAAATTGATTTCAGGAGTGCTTGAATATTTTTGTTGTTCAAAAGGAAAATAAAACTTCTCCAAACCACAGAATTCTCTGCTGTGTGTTTACTTTTCATAAATTCCAAACATGTTTACATTTGAAATTTGGTCCAATTTTAAAGTAAATTAAGTCTTTCCATAATGTTTCACAAAATTGCCAATAATTCAACAGTTTTAAGTGCATTTGTTGTTTCCTGCCAACTAATGCAAACATGACAAAATGTAATTTATTTTCAGAGTGGTTAGATTCAACAGTGACTTACCTCTGCCAAGCCTGGCATGGTGCTACTGGTATCACTCGGCTCTTTTATTTGAAACTCCTCCATATTTGAATCCGCTTTAAGAAAAAAAAAAACAGTGTCAAGAGGAACCTAAAAACTTACAGAGCAGCAACAACAATAAAATTAACAACCTTACAACAGGAAGGATTTTTCTTGTAACATCAGTTTAATTATAAAAGCAAACTTTATTCTATAGCTAAACACTAAAGTATCAGAAAAGAAATCTAGACTGGCACAAGTATCTCTTTTCACTTTTGATTTAAGTAATATAAGAAGAAAACTAAGATTATATTTGATTATGAAAATCAGTTTTGTGCCCATAAACATAACCTATCTTTAGTTAAGAACTTTTAGAAAAACACAAAAAAGTTTTTCTTACCAGTTGCTTTGACGTCTGCAGAGGTCTAGGGTCGTCCTTTAAATGGATCAGAGTTACATAAATTTGAATAGAAACACCTGAGGTTTCTGTGGTAACTGCATTTATGCTCAAAACATTTTGTTTTTGCATACATTTTCAATATAAACAAGAAGTTTAAACTCCTTAAAAAACAATAATAACTAATGCCATTTAATGAAAGCAAAGCATTTCATAATGATAGTGAAAGGTGCAAGAACATTCAAAAATAAACAAAACAAAACTAGTAAACCTGCTAATTTAAGAGATTGCTGCTACATTGTTTCAGATTATAATCATGAGTCCTAACTTTTTGCAGATTTTGTTTTTTTAAGAATAGTGGGCGCTTTAAGAAAATGAACCTCTCTTTTTGTTCTTTTCACAACTAGTCCATGGGCCAGAGGAACAAATTTCACAATTTGAGTGGCAAAGCTTCATTATAATTTTTGAAAAGTTGCATGTCTGTAGATGATATTTTGGTATGATAGCCCTTCCAGACTGGTAGATAAATCACAGCTATCAGCTCATAAAGTTAATGAACCATTAAGAAAAATTCTGTTTTTGACACTGGTGTACAGCTGGTTTAGACTCATGATACGGACATTTGTCAAAGGTTTATAATATTGTGTTTGGTATCATTTGAAAGGGGACCCACTGGGCTTTCATTTAAGCCAATGTATGTGTCTCTCTGACCCACACGGGGCTCACTAGAACTCTTTAAACAACAAACAAACATTTTTTCACAATTTTCACCCAAATTAAATACTTTATTTTAGCTCTGTGACATCCAGGGGTATCAGGAACACAAGAGCCAATAACTACAATACTCACAGGATTCAGGAAATGTTTTATATACCATACTGTCTCTTTGTGGGAGGTGGTTGTGAGCCATATGTAGAAGTCACAGACATAGGCCAGAATGTTAAATGGTTCTATGGTGTGTGTGCACACGTAGTTTGTTAGTTATAAAAAGATAATCAGCAAAAGTAGAAATGTACTTATAGCGACCTACTTATCAGTTTTATGAGTTTTTCCATCCTGCATTACTATTATGTATCTAGGAACATGATGGCCAGCACAATGGGGTCTGTGGATAAAAATCTCCCTCCCTAAAGAACTCATTCGGAAATAATAAAATCAGTTATTCTTATTTTCAGATGATTAGCCTACTATTGACACCATAGTTCATCCATACATCCATTATCTATTCCTACTTCTTCCTTTCAGGGTCACAGGGGTCACTGCTGCCCATATCCAGCAGTCACTATGTGAGGGGTGGGGTACACCATGGACAGGTTTTAAGTCCATCACAGGGACAGATAAAGACAAATGAGACAATCAACCACTTACTTACACATAGGGACAATTTTTACAGTTACCAATTAGCCTAACAGTCATGTTTTTGGTCTGTGGGAGGAAACTGGAGTACTTGGAGTAAACCCACACATGCACTGAGAGAACATGCAAACTCTATCCAGAAAGGTCCCTGGCCAGGATTTGATCTGGCAACCTTTTTGCTGGGAGGCGTCAGCTCTACCAACTGAGCCACCGTGCCGCCCCCCAGCATATTTCACATTATGATATTCAATTTCTGCCAGTAGACGATGACCTTAGGGATATCAATACCAGCTATGGTATGCCAGGTACATAGATTTTTTCATTAAACATTTAAGACCCCCCTCCACAGAATCACCACCTTAACCTGATGGAGGTGTTTGAGTACCCCGTGATTTTGGGAACTATGTTGTTTGGGTCATTAGCCCCTGGCTGAGTCTCCCATGGCAAATAGGCCTTCTTTTTGCGAGGCTGTGAACCACCCAATTGCACACCAACCCAAAGGCGCCAACCAAACGACATCAGACTCTGTGGTTCCCAAACCAGACATCCTCCCCTCCACGACTGAGCCTTGATATCTTGCCCATAAACACCACAAATAGGATCAGATACAAGGCTCAGCCCTGGCAGAGTTTAACTTGAAATGAAAACAAGTTCAACTTTGTGCCAAGAATTTAGACACAGCTCCTGTTTTGGTTATTCAAAGACTGGATCACAGATATGAGTTTTTTTTAGAGAGGAATATTTTTTTTAACAGAGCCCACCATGCTGGCCTTCATGTTTCTAGATACGTATCCCAAACACGCCGTACTACTGCGCCCAAACTTGCATTGAGATCCTCAAAGTGCTCCTTCCACCGATCAACAGTATCCTCAAAAGTGACCAAAAAGTGGTCTGGCCCATGGACTAATTACCCTGTAGGATAATCCACTGCTGTTCTGGAGCTTTTTAGTTTACCACCTGAGGTGTTTGTCATATTTTATAGGACAAGAGCAAGGGTTTGTATGTTGAAACCCAGTAGAAATTACAACAGTTTGTGATTTATCAGATGCTTTTATCCAAAGTGACTTACAGCTGATGAAATCACAGCAGATAAGAATATCTAAGCCTATGAGGGTGTTCAGTAATTTGTCCAAGGACACTTGGGCATAGCAGAGCTGGGGATTGAACCGCTCTCATCCTTTAAGGCGATCTCACTCTATCATTGAGCAACATCACTACATAGCAGTAGCATGGCTTGCTGCAGAGCTTACCTGATGTTGTTTCAAAAAGCTTTAGGTTTTGTTGCCCAGGGCTCCAGCCTACTGTACCATGAAATGGAAAAAGAAACAACATAATGTATCCAACCTTTATCCTTAATTTATGTTTAAAGTGTGAAGATTAAAAAATCTTAACGGAGTTGTAAAGTAACTAAGTACAAATACTTCGTTACTGTACTAACGAAGAAATTTTGTTTATCTGTACTTTACTTCAGTAATTATTTTTCAGCCTACTTTTTACTTCTACTCCTTGCATTTTTACACAATTATCTGTACTTTCTACTCTTACGTTTTTTTAAAAAGGTAAGTTGTAGGAAGTCGTTTCTCTTATTTCAATTCGGCTTGTTAAAAAAAAAAAACTATTCTGAAAAATTGTGCCGATAGAGTGAATTTAATTGTGGTTGGATGAAAAGTATAAATATGTACTGTTCTGATTAGTTTGTACACAATCTATCAAAGCTGCATGCCTTTAGAAAAAAAAATTATGAAGAGGTCACCTCCCAATAAATGTATTTTGGAAAATTTATTCATTCATTTTTACTCAATACTTTTACTTTTTTAATACTTAAGTATACATTTTGTACCAGAAATTTACTTTTGATACTTACGTACAAAATAAATCAGATACTTTAAGACTTTTACTCAAGGAGACTTTAAGTTTTACCTAAGTAATTTTATGATAAGATACTCAAGTATCACTTTCAGATACTTTATACAACACTGAATCTTAAATTGTGTTTGGCCCTTGATTGAGTTATGATGTCTTCTTTATTAACTATCTTCTCCTTTAAGTAAATTTTTCCCCAGTCTTCCGCTGTCTGTCTTCCCCTCTTCCCTCTGATGTCTCTGTGGATTTCTCGGCTTTTTGCACTCCTCTCCAGTTTGATCCACAAAGTAACCCTAGAAGTGTGTGACACAGACCCGCTCTTTCAGGAGGCAGTTGGGGAGTTCAGGGCAGCATATGTGGTGTTGGGTTTTCTGGCACGGAGGACAGCTGTTAATCAAATAGTTGAAAATGAGGTGTTTCTTTCTTCCCACCTTGAGTGGATCTCCCTTTTGACCTTAGCCACACAAAAGGTCCTGGGGAGTTACAAAAAACAGTATATGCATGCCTGCACATGAACATAAGGAGTGGGAGCAATGTGTTTGCTTTTTAAGTGATTGCAGGTAGTTAAGATTTGCAGTTGAACTTCTCTTTTCCTCTTCCGTTGTTCCTCTGACTTCCTGTAGAAAGCACACAGGAAAGCTCCAAACCCCACAAGGAGAGGTCACTACTATCCATCTCCTCTTGCTTCCTTGTCTCTTTTTTTTTTTTCTTGGTCAGACCATCTTATGTATTCTTAATGAAGATAGCAGGATACCATTTACCAAGTGTTTTGTTATTGTAGATGCATTCCTTCCTGGTTATCTCAGGCTTTACCTTTCCCTCCCTGTCTGCAGTAGAAGTTTACCTTCTACTGAAAGTTATTATTTTGCTTGGGAGGAGGGAATTGCAGATTTTTGTTTTATTTCTCCACTGGAATACTACATTTAAGGTACCTCTCTGATATTTAGAACTTTGATGTATTAAGTACTTTCTTCTGTAACTATCAGCGCCACATTAGCTGCACTCAGATTAGGGCTGCAACAAAAAGTCAATAAAATCAATAAAAAAGTTTTGGCAACAGATTTCATTATCAATTTGTTGTCGGGCGATTTATGATGGTTTAATGTAATGATTAATCTTTAAATTTTAATTTGCTGACAATGTCTGAGTGAAGACAGTTGCGTTGCGTGCCTTAACTGAAACAATACATTTATTGAATTGTTGTAATAAGCAGCTGTCTTGACTGAAAGTCTTCTTAACATGATGTCACTGACATAAGGCTGTCCATGGTCAAAGATAAAGACTTTACTATAATAGTTCACACTTTTATTTCTGGCTTCACTGTTCCCTCAAGAACACATTTTATAAAGCTCATGGAGAGAAAATATGAAGAGACTTTCAAGGATACCACATGCATTTGTGTATTTTTGTGTACGTTAATTTTTTTTGGCTATTGTAGTAACAGAATTTGCAAACAGCAACCTGTTGTTTGTGTGATTCAATATGTCAGTCCAAATTTTCTATTTTGAAGTAAAAAGGTCACAATATATATATATATATATTTTTTTTTTTCAATTCATCTATTATTTGAAAAACATAATCGAACGATTTATCGATTATTATATTAATCGTTAGTTGCAGCCCTACCTCAGATATTAGTGATTACTGAAGTGGTGTTTTAAGCCTTTTTCAGATGAGAACATCATGGTAACAGATGACGTATAGCAATAGCTTCATATGTTCCAAACTAACATAGGCACACTTTACCACAAATGTGAATCAAAGACTCTGATAATACAGGTTCATCACTGCACACCCATTTAACCAGCAGGACATGTTCGGTGAATGGATGGGTAGATGCACTGTGTGGAGAACTGGAAGCCGCTGGTTTTTGCAGACGTTCTGGAGTGTGTGATGGTAGAACCTAATTGCTAGGTATGGTGGCCCTGAAGTGCAAACCACAACAACAAATCACTAAACACAACAACATTTCAAAAAGCACTACAACATTTCAAA
>JARVJO010000394.1:8417760-8430865 GCA_031762555.1 Cynodonichthys magdalenae | reverse complement strand
GTGCTTTTTGTAAATTGTAGTGCTTTTTGTAAATTGTAGTGCTTTTTGAAATGTTGTAGTGCTTTTTGAAATGTTGTTGTGTTTAGTGATTTGTTGTTGTGGTTTGCACTTCAGGGCCACCGTAGCTAGGACTAATTTTATTTTTCTCTGGAAAGCAAGGCATTTTACATACCCGTAGGGCATTTGACAAAATGAGACATTTTAAACAAGTCCTGTAAAATGTTCTCTGGTAATGCTTCAGCCTCAGGGAAACCTTTTCAGTTTTGTTGTCAGAATTTGACCCAAGTGACACTGTTTTACAGGAATATATACAGAAAACCATCCAAAAAATTAGAATATTAGTAACTAATTAAATTTTGCATGTATGTATATGTATGTTAATTTGCTAATTTTAGTAGTATTGTTGCATCTCTGCACCAGCTGACAGCATTTATTGTGACAGGAGCGTTTTTTAGTCACTGCTGTCTTTCTATTCAACCATCTCTCTGTGCATCTTCTCTACCCTCCTAATTAAGGCTGCGCAAAGTATTGCAAAAATATTGTTATCGCAGTATTAGCGTGTGCAAAATCCATATACTTATAATACTCAATAAAGGGGCGGCTGTGGTGGAGTGGTTAGGGGACTGCTTGGAATGTAATAATTTTTAACATATATAGTGTTTTGAAGTTGTATTTTTAATGCTAATGCAATATTTAGACAGTAGGACAGAGTCTCACACCAGACACAAATCACATCGAGTAGGAAGTCCAGGTTAGAAAGGGAGGAAAGTAAAAAAAGACATATCGCATCTGATATAGTCATCGCAATATTTACAAATATTATCGCCAAGATTTTCTAATATAGTGCAGCCCTACTCCTGATCCTGTTCTGGGTTACAGGAAGCTGGTCTCCAATGGTTATTGGGCTAGAGGCAGGGTACACCTTGAACAGGTAGCCAGTCTGTCACAGCATAGGATCATTTTAGCACTCAGTCTAGGACAGGTATTATTACATTGTGTTACACTGTTTGGACTTTTGTTTCACGGACACAGTTTCTTACAGGTTATAAAAAAATTGTTTTATTTCCCCCCTCTTTTTTAGACACATGTTAACCATGACACGCCACACTTTATTTTCACTATCTCATAGAATAAAATGTTATATAAAAATTATTTTTAGCTTCTGTCAACCTTTCAATTTGTAAAATTACTCTTCCTCTCTACAAAGTGTTGATTCAACAGTAGATGTCAGGAAGAGTCTATTTACGATCTGTTACTTAAGAATTTATTGGATGAACAGGCAGGTTAACATGAGTTAATGCTCAATTTTATGTTTATTAAGATTTAGTAAGGAAATTTGTGCAGGATCAGATCTGTGCATGTGGATATTTCAGCCTATATTTAGTGCACCCTCTTAAAGTTTTGAGACTTCATGATGATACCACAACTTCTAATTCCTCCTGGATAATACTCATAATACTCAATAATGGGACGGCTGTGATGGAATGATTAGGGGAGTCGTCCAGTAACTGGTAGGTTGCCAGTTCAATCCCACGTTCCAGCTGACTCAGTCATTGTGTTCTTGGGCAAGACACTTTACCTGCTTGCCTACTGATGGTGGTCAGAGGGTCCAGTGGCGCCCGTGCATGGCAGCCCCGCCTCTGTCAGTGTGCCCCAGAGCAGCTGTGGCTACAATGTAGCTTAGCACCATCGGTGTGTGAATGAGTGAAGTGTAAAGCAGGATGGGGTTCATGTGGACTTGATAAAGCACTTTTTATTAAGCCATTTACCATTGTTCAAACCTGGTCTTTGGGGGCCACTGCCCTGCATGATTTAGATATTTCTCTGTTCTAACACACCTGATTTGAATGGATGGGTGATTAACTATCAAATTGTTGAGGTCATTAAATCACTGAATCGGGTGTGTTAAAGCAGGAAAACAAGAAAAACATACAGGATAGTGGATGCTGAGGACCAGAACTGAACATCTCTGCTCAATATTTTAATAATAATAATCCTTATAACATATCCACTGAATATTTTCATCTCTGCTAACATTTTTTTTGTCATTTACAAAACTCCACAAAAGCATTTTTTTTGTCTATAAAAAATAAATATATCAATTGTAATGTTTATTTAATGTTTAATTGACACTTCAACTACACCTAAAAAAAGCTTTCATCTCGCATCAGATTTTGGAACGGGCCTATATTTGAAAAAACAAAACTTGAATAAAGCTCTATTAATTTATTCAGCTGTACTTCAGTATGGATTAAATACTGGATGAGACCAAATTGTATTCTCACCATGTTTTTAACTATTATGTCCCAATTAGTCATCTGCAGCCATCTGTTGTTAAACAATTTTTTTTTAAAATTATAAAATAGAATTTTATTCCAGTAACGTTTAGAATGAATTGGACCATTTGCAAACAAATACTTTCTCCCAAATAGTCAAATTGTAACTTTTCCCCCTATTCATTATGAGTGAAAATCTGTCATCATTTCTTATCCGTCATTAACATTTTCTAGTAAGTTGTTGAGAAGTGTCTGTATTAAATACCTTTAACCCACACTGTCTCCATCCCTGGCATATTTTTGTCTTCAAAAGGCCGACAGCCCAGTCAGGTGGCAGCCTTAAACCTCTGAGCAGGAGACAGCTCTGCTCACTGGCTAATTTCACTTCGATCTCGCGATCATCCATCTTTCCATTCTGTCAAACACTTCTCTTCATATATCCTCACCGCACTGAGCCGTCACACTTTCCATCTCCTCCCTGTCTCATTCTCTCACATTACATAAGAGAGGAAAAATAATTTTTTTCTGATTTAGGGTCTATTTATTACCCTACAGGCTTGAAAATGCCTCAAATTATTATCCTTTGAAATAGATTTGTTCTGTCCTTTTTATTGAGGCGATAGCAGAAGCCAAAACAGGGCTCTGAGTGCTGCGAGGTGAGTGATGAGGTTTGCATGCAAATGGCTACAGTGACACAGGAATGTGTGCTTTGAGAAATAAATGCCAGGTCTACATCTTCCTGAGGCTGATTGACAGGCTTATTGGAGCCAAAAAGGCACACACTGTTCTGTATAAAGACACGCCTTTTCAAATGTCCCTTGAAACAAACTGAAGAGCTGTGTTCATGTTTTCCTTTGTTTTGTTTCTTTCTTTTTACCAAATGCTGCGTGCTCAAGTTAGGTCTTTGAAGTCTGCAGTATCATTCATTAAAATATAAATCTGTTCTCACTTCTCAGCCGATTTCACAACAAAAACTTCTCTCAAAGTATTTGGGCGTGTCTGGGGATACATGCAACTTCATCAAGTCATCATGGCTCACAAGAAGATATTTACAGACTTTGGTCGTCATTGTATTCAAGAATAGGTTCTTAACAGTCCAACCTTGTAATGCACAACAAAGTGTCAGTTTCTCCATACTTCATGAGCTGAGTCACCTCCTTGCCCCCGATGATCTCTGTTATCTTCTCTGCGTTTTATTTTCAGGCTCTGATGCGATGAGGTGTGTGTGTGGGCAGGGCAGCTCTCTACGGGCTCGCCATGCATGTGATCAGGCCCTACATGGCATGGCATTTGGCCTGGTCCCTGTCTGGGGAACAGAGAGCTGATCTGCAGCCAGTCTGGAATGCCAAACATTTGAAGTCAGACTTGTTAAAAGAGAACGAAGGGTGGTAGGAGTTTGGTCAAACTGACTCCTGTGTCTAAAATAGCCCACAGACTCTGTCAGAGTAGGAGAGAAACAAGACAAAGCCTATTCCCGTAATCTGTGAAAGGCCAAACACAAAATCTCTTTGTGAACTGAAAATAATAGGCAAGTTATATATTTTATGTTTGTGTTGGTTTTGTTGCAAGTCTGTAACCCAAAATTGTGTGACCTGGAATAAGCCGGAATCATCAGCCTTGGCCCAACTACTGGAAATTGTGTGCTCTGGCTTCCTTAAGAAACATGAGCTCATTTGTCCGAATGGTGGTGCTGTGATTAAGACACATCATACGTCAAGTTAACTTAAAATTCGACACACGTCTCCAGTTTAATATGCTCTAAAATCTAACAGCTTGGGCACTAAAGACATGTCTTTTTTTATGGCAGCACCTTATAATACATATAACTCATTGACCTTTTGTACAGTCATCATAAATTAGAGTTTCCGATGTGTGTAGAAAAGGTTTCACAGTTCATATGGGGCATTGTAAATGTTATAAACACTTAAGTCTTTTGGAATTAAATTACATGGGATTAGATATACAAGTTTAGTTTTATATACAAGGGAGTACTCCATATTGATGTAAAATCTGACATAAAGGTCCTCAACAAACATTTTGTTTGAGGCAAACGGATTTTTGACTAATTAATACAATATATTGACTTTAAGAAACAAACAAAATAAATTAATTTGCTCTCTGTTCGACTCTTAATGGTTAGGTAAAGTAAGGTAAGGTAAAATTTATTTAGATAGCACTTTACAGCAGCAAGGCGATACAAAGTGCTCTGATAAAAATGTCTGAATTTTCTCATCCAAAAATTGCTGTGCAGAGGTTTATAAAAAATTGGCCTTGTTTCTTCTTTGAGTTCAAAAGAACTGAAGTTGTTTTTTGGGTGTTAAGCTTTCTAATAATGCCAAAAAATGTCATTAAAAAAATCTCCCAGCTTTTAATATACTGTAACATTAAAGGCCTACTTCAAACACAACATTTTGATAAGGAATGAAATGATAATAAAAATAATAACCTAAGGAAGGAATGAATCTCAAGCCTTCTTGCAGCTATTCTAATCCCACTCTGCACTAAACTTTGTACAAATCCTAATGGACTATAAGACACAAAATGCTGCCTTCAGCGATATTTTGTGTTTGTTGTCTTGCCTGGTTGGTTTGTAGACTTTTCTACTGTTCTGTCTTAAAAGTGTTTGCCTGTTTCTGGGTATGCAGTTATTTGACAACAGCGTCTGTTTCCTTCTGGTTCAGACTGTGAATAGTAAACACACCAGGGAGACGACCCAGGTGTGATTGAGATGACCATGCACTTTGAGAGAGAGAAAGAAACGGATCACACATTTTAACAGAAGAAAATATTCTCTCCTCATTTTTCCCTACTGGGTTCTCTGGGGTTTTTTTTTTCTCCATAAATCTTTATCTGAGCATCTTTTTATTCACTACAGTGTTATGTTAATTTTCAGTCATATTTAACACATCTTTCTTATTCTTACACTCTGATTTACACTTACAGTATACACACTCTGCCCTCATCACCTTTTTCCTCATTCTTCTCTCATGGGGCTCTTTTTATTGTTGTCCCAGCTATGGCCTGAGCTGGGTTGCGGATGTCAATTACAGGACTATGATAGGGCTTGTGCTGCATTATGCATGGAAGTGTCCCGCTGGGGGAAAAATGGCCTACAGCCAGTAATGAAGGAATGAGGGATGAATAATGGATGGAGAGATGGAGGAGCAAGACACCGTTGCAATCTGTTTCTCACTAAATTGAAGATTTGCCCTGGCTCACACCTCTGACGCTCAGGGCCAGGCTACACTTGGTGATTAAGAGTCATGAAGTTGTGATGTTCGAAAGCACAAGAGGCTTTTTAATCAGTATTTCATTTTGTGTGTGAAAACCCAGTGGGGTTCTGCCTTCCAAAGTGGTACACCTATGAAGGTCTTTATCTGTGAATTTATGTTCAACCAGCTGCGTTGTGATCAGTTAAGTTTACCAAGACATGAATCAATTGCTCGTTTGATCTTATAGCTAACGTGTAGTGTGTGTTTTTACTGTGTTTGTGCAGCTTCATCTCCGAGCTTTAAAACGCAACAGACCAAGGCAGTCTACAGTAGATCAAATTGCATGAGACACAAATCAATGTTTCCCATCCAAACGAGACAGGAAGTGGACATTTTATTCTTCAAAGGAAAAGAGCTACATGTTCATCTTAATTACATCCTAATGCCAGTTTGTTCCAGCACTTGTAATTTTAAATAAATGTTTTAGCAAACACATGACTGGACCAATAGGAACATTCATTTATTAAGCATGACATATTGCTATTTTTCATGGAATCTTTATTAAAGTAGACATATCATGCCTTTAAATCCTTCTTTTTCCACATTTAAACATTCAGTTGCGGTATATATGAAGTGGAATTGCAACTCTTTGATCTGAATTCCTCCTTATTGTAACTCCACAAACCCCTCTTTCACCTCTGTTCTGAGGTGTGTCTCAGATCAACTCGTTCTGAGGCTGTCTCTTTAAATGCAAACTCTCTATGCTCCATCTTCCATAGTGGTTCACTGTAGTTGAAATTTGACTCCCTTTACAGAGAGCTTATGTAACATCATGATTATGTACGGAGTAATGGGCGGGGTTTAAGGCCAGAATCTGGTTCCAAAATTACAACATGACAACTCCCCTATTCTGGGTCCTGCTGGCTTCAACTCCCAACAATGACAGAAAGTGGGAGATACTTGGTATAACCATAAAATGTGGCACTGCCTGCAGTGTAACTACTTCACTCAGACTAGCCATTAGCTCATCAGACTGAATTAAACTCTAGCTCTCCAAACGGCGGTCATTCAGAGTGTGATTTTTCAGCAGGTAAGATATAAATTATTCATAACCATTAATCAGAACCTCACTTCAAAAGATCTGAAGTGTCCCTTTAAGGTTTTATGATTGATGTGGCCATTTCAAATTGGTCGACTCCACCCCCCAACACACACACACATTTTAGATCAGTTATTAGGTTATATAATAGTGAAAGATCAAAAAAATACTCCCAGCGACGGAGACTATATGCATGGATCTGAAGAGTCTTGTCATGCATGTACCCCTCACAGTTCCCTAATGTCAGCCAATGTCAGTCAGTGTATCAGCGAACGTGAAAGATGCTGTTGTTATTCAGCACCACCATGGTGGGATGACACTATTTGTCACTGTAGTGATGGATTCCGTCTCCCTCAGTGGAACATGTGCAAGCGCCGTCTCTGAAAAGCTGTCTTTGTGTTTCACGCTCACTACCTCACACACACACAGAAACGCACACAAACACGGTGCTGAAACTGACAACAAAGAGGAGCCTATTTAATTGGGGGGGGGGGGCAGATTAGGCTACAAAGAAACTTATAAAGCTAATGTTAACATATTCTGCTCTACTGAGAGCCTTTGTTTGAATAATCAGGATAAAACATGGAATTAGAGTTGAGATACTGTCTCAGAAATAAAGCCCACAAGACCCCATTCTGTGAGGTTGACATGTTGCTAAATAACAGAGGGCCACGTCCTTCTTTTTATCTGATGTAACAATCCTCAGGGAAATAAAGCATAGTGGTGTTCATCACATATCTGATTTTGTTTTCCCTAAAAATAGAGTCACACTAACCCATGTCTACTTTTTGTTTTTCCTCATAATCAACTTATCTTGTCGCTGTAATTGGGTTATGGTGAGGGAAAAATTAACTCCTCTGGTAATTTGAGATGCTAATCTTCCCTTGATGACATCAAGTCATTTTATAGTCATTGTAATTAATCAATAGAAGGACTGTGTAGGCTCATTTTGGCTTGTGGGAATAAACTGTTGATGCATCAGGCAAGTTAATTGTAGCCGTCTCAGGAATTTGAACTAATTTACATGACTTTTTAAAAGGGGTCTACATAGCCTACAGACGCTCACTACTTCTAAAGATGAAGTTAAATCTTTTGTAAAACAGACACAGCTTTAAGATATTTGTCACAAGACTAAGGTGGTAAATCCCTTTTTTTTACTTGGGACTTAAGTTTGCCATAAATTCTCCCTGACATGTTGTGTCAATGGTTGTCAGGACATTTAAGATCTAAAGAGTGTGAAAAGATCTCTAGACAATCCTGTGTTTTATATGGATTAGGAGAGAAAAAGGCCATTCTTCCGCACCTCTGCGACCCTTTTTCTCATTCTTTCATTGAATAATGGCCTCCCTCTCACAAAAAGGTGGCCCTAACCCCCTCAGGGTACTTGGCTTGTTACAGAAAAGAAAAACAACAAGAAAACTCCAGAAAAGTCTCCAGCCATGACCTTGACTTTGACAGGGGTTTGAGATTGGTCATTCTTTTTTAGCACTTAACAGAAAACTACTAACACTGTTCAAATATGTGCGTTGGATCTTTTATGGCTATCAACTCTTTATTAATAATTCAGGCCACTAATGTGTAACCTGTGGGTATTTGAGTTTCCAACTTTAGGTTAGATTGTAAAGCATGAACAGCTATTAAGTCAGTTGCAATATCTTTAAAATGATGAAACCAGATGATTTCCTAACTTTTTTGTGTAAACTGAGCGACATTTAAGTGAAAAACCTGAGCAAATGCATGGATTGTCATTAAATCTCATCCAGACATTTATGTTTGCCAAAAGATGAACTGTATTTAGTTTCTAGATCCATTAACTTTTATTTAAGGTCATTGGGTCAAAGTTTTACCTACAGTTACTAAACTGGTGACATTCTCCTCATCCTCATTGTACGTTCTGAATTTTCAGCTTGTTGGTACAAAGAACTGCAAAGCTGTTAGCGTTCCAGTATTACGTAGTAAAGTATACGTAAAGTAAAGGACTGTCTGCATCTCAGCCACATTACACAAAATCTGTCAAGACAAGCTTCATGAAGCATGATAAAAAGGTGGAGCACGTGCTGTGGAAGGAGCCATTAAATGCTAAGCTCAGGTCTGGATCACCGAGAGCTGTCAGCCTTTTCAACGGTCTCGCCCTCCGTCATAGTGCTGAAATCACAGCAACATTTTACACAATTTTTAAGCCTTATATATTTAATCATTCATCTGATCCTTCAAACAATTGCAAAAAATTGAGTCTTTGTAGATTATATATATTTTAGTAGAGAGAGACTAAAAGTAGCCTAAAATAATTGAACTCGATTTTGAATTTTTGCAGTGTGTATATTTAAAGGTAAGAAATGTGAATGCAGTATCTTCCACCAAAGCTATTGTAGCAACTATTCAAAAAATGAGGAGTGGCAGGAGTGCTTTTCTCTGCAGTTTTTGCTGCAGGGAGGCATTTACCAGTGAAAATTGTTCTCCTGTCAGACCTAAAATTTACTTTCTTCATTGAGAGTAAAACATATGAGTTTTCACCATCGTGGGACATATTTACTGGCTTTATTTTTACTTTAATGTCATTTATCCTTCACAGCCCCCATATCATGTTCCTGTCCCAGAGTGTGTTGTGTCCTGGAAGTACTGGTTTTGGAGTGGGAAGCCTGTCTCTGTGTGGGTCCAGGATTTGCCATGAGATTGCCCACTCTTGGTTCGGCCTGGTGATTGGAGCCAGAGACTGGACAGAGGAATGGATCAGCGAAGGCTTTGCTACCTGCCTGGAGGACATTATATGGGCTCAAGCACAACAAGTACATTTTTTCCACTGACGATCTTAGTTGTCTTTCTGAGTCTGTCTAAAAAAAGATAAACTATCATTCAAGATGAGTGTTTTCTTAAACAAATCTCTACTGCATATGCATAATCCAAACCTTGTGACCCAGATTTCTGAACAAGGATTATTGTGTCTCAGCCAAACTTCATCAGAGGATCTTTGATCAGTCAAACGATACATTTAATAATGCAAAACTGTAAAACAGGTTGCTCTATAGCAAACTTATTCAGAGAATTGTGTGAAATTTGTGCATAACAGTCAAAATTAGACAAGAGTTTTTGGTGAATGTGATTTTTAGGTGCATAATAAACCATGAGGCCACTGCAGCCTTTACAGTCACACAGGTTAGAAAGAGTCTGTATATTAACTATGGAGCCATGGTTTAGTTTTCCAGTCTTAAAGCTTATCTCACATGGACAGAAAGAGAGTGGACTCATCTTTTGTGGTCACATGAGGCCACGTTTCAGCTGTCTTTTTGGAAAAATGGATAGTTGGGTTCATGGTGCCAAAGAAAGAAAGAGCATTCAACTTGTCAGTGGGAAAGCCAGGGTCTGTCATGTTACAACAGTGCACCAGTTCCAATAAAGTGGGTGACTTGCATAAATTGATGCTGAGGCCTGTACTGGAAACTTGATAACCCTTAAGCTTTTATTGAGTTGGTGTCTTTTCTTGGACGGTCCGAAGTTGCTGCAGCCGGATAATGTCAGACTTTCATTCTGCTCGACTTGGATCAGAACAAAGTGTTTGTTCTTCGTTAGCCTACCTGCGGTCTCTCCTTCTAAAATGTCTTGGAAGAAAAGACAAAAATTCCGACTGAAAGTTGAGCAGCTAAAATGTTGTTTAGTAAAAAAGACAAAAGTTCCTCCTAAAGATTATGATAAATAGTATTTGTAGTAACTAAAAAGAGGAGAAAATGTAAGAAATGCAATATTGGCTTGTATTATCTTAATATTTTAAAGTTGTTCACTGAAGAAACAAAAACTCTATTTTTGTGCTACAAATATAAATGTTTTTTTTTCATAATCTTTCAATCTTTTCTGGAAATGGGGATTATACAGTATGTTCTTGCCGTCAACTGAAACTCAGTTTTATGTTGTAATTATTTCACCCCGCTTCCACAACTGCTCCAGAATTTACAAATTTTTGGTTTGGAATGCATCTAGTTCATAGCTGCCAGCGACAGCGCTGCCGTAAATCCAAACATCATCGAGTCCAAAGCGAGACGGTTTATAAAGACGTTTAAAAAAAGAACAGACAAGGAACAAACGTGAAAATTAGTAGAGCTGGCCAAGCAAAAGGAAAGGAATTTCCTTCGCCAACCACAACATAAATCAGCAAACGTAAAACATGCAGTTGTAAAAATTGTAAAGGAGAGACAAAAGCTTGACATATAAAACTGATTGACATGTTTGTCTTCAGCTTAAGCTCAGAGTATATATTAGAGGAAGAAAAAAACAAAACGATAAACAGTGACAAAAGAGGAGGGTGTAGCACTGGTTTGTGTGTGTGGTTGCAACACTTCAGCTCTAATCCAAGAGTTGGTGTGCATGTGAACCTAATCCCTCTAGTTGCATTCCCACATCATCTAGAATTACACAAGTTTTTTTGCTGTTTAATCATTAAACCTTCCTGGTGAAATTTTGGTCCAATTAGAACCTGATTCAGAAAAAATCACACCTACAGTAAAACAGATTCAGTCATATTTCTTTAACAGATTTTTCCTTCTATTTGTTAATGAAATTCACATCATTTTTCTATTCTATTTTATTTGGTTTGGTTTCTTTCCAGCATAACGCCTGTTATTGTTTTTGTTTCCCTGCAGCTCTCTCTTGAGGAGAGAATGGAACAATTTGACCTGAAGGCACTGCTGAGGTGGAGGCGACTTTCGGATGAGCTGCAGAACTCAAAAGAGGAGCTTCAGGTCCTCAGGTGTGCGCCTTTATTTTCACTGTCATGCTTTAACTGTGTCATAAACGTGAAACAGCACTGGATAAATCAGTTACATTCAAAAATAAATCTTTAGACGGAGAAGGGAAAAAAAAAGCATAGTGGAGTTGTGATTTGGAAAAAAAAATCCTTTTTGCATGCAGACAAACATTAGTGTAAGCTGTACACATTCCAGAAGTACAGGTGTGGCAGGTGTGCTGCACTGTCATGTCTTTTAGAAAAGCTCAGCACACGAGGACAGCAGGCACACACAAACTCTTCATCCCATCCTGACAGTGTTGGACCCACACCCTGTTTGTTTTATCCTGGGTGGGAGCACGCTGTCGTCGGGGGATTATAGGTGTAAAATCCATCGAAGAGTTAACTCTTTCAGTGATGTGAATGCTCCTGTTAACTTCCTGGACTTGAGCTGTCTTTATTGAGCAGAGATGACACTTTGTTTAGTGTGTTAATAACAACCCCGCTCAGGAAAATGTGCATTATTCACTAATTATTTTGAAATTTGACTTGTTTGCAATGTTTCGAACCAGTTTTTGTGATGGAGAATGAACATGTGGAGCTCCTTCCATCACTAAACGCTAACAACACATTGTGTAAATAATTTGACTGTTACTGTGATGTTTGCCATTTTCACACAGGAACATTGGGTAAAACGTGGAGAATGAGAGAAGAACTGGGTCAGGACTTTCTCTGCAGTCGCTTTTTGACGAATGTTTTTACCAGTTGGAAATATTCTGTGTGAGATATTCATTCTTAAACCTGCAGAAATACCTGAAATGGTGCTCAGGCAGAGCAGACAGAAAGCAAAGAAAAAAATCTTTGGTTTGTTTACAGAAAATAAAAAAAATAGAAATAAGTTTTTCTTACCTGTCTACACCATTATATAATTGGCCATAACTGTATTTTTGTCAAGCCAGTGGAAAAGGATATATAGGTCAGCAAAAAAACCAAACACATTTTAAAACAGCTGAATTTGGTCGTTTTCCAGAGTTATTACTGGAAAATTGGCTGGGTGGCATTGAAGGTAGACTGGAGCAAATGTTGCAGACTCTTGTGATCATTTCAGTTCTGCAATGCATGAAAACAGATAATCTTGAAATGAGAAACTATGTTGGGGCTATGAGAGCGACTGCCTGTCTGTAAGGCAGTCTATCAGGGTGTTCCCCTGCAGGACAGACATATGGGTAGTTAGGACCTTCAGGGTTAGGTTTTTAATCTTCTTTTAGTGTCAATTCAACAACGTAATTTTGTGTAACTCAAACTTTGGCCACACAACCGTATAAGCAAACGTTACAATGGAATATGTTGCCTGGAAACAGAGTATACTATCTAAAGACATTGGGCCTCGTGTTCTCAAGTTGTGCGTATTAGTGATTTAGGATAACTTGTGGCATTCATTCATTATTGTAAGATTTTTTCAGATATGAACAAAATTCCCGTGTGGTCCAGACCTGTGGTATATTTTACCTGCAGTCACTCTGCTGTTATCCAGATGGATTTTCTTCACTAATAACTTTATATTTCGTCAGTTAAAAGATTTTTTGAGTTAAAAACAACTCACACTCCATAATTATGTAGACAATAGTCTATTGTGTTTGAATTAGAATTATAATTTTAAATGTAATAATGTAGACTAACGATATAAAAATTGGCTATTAATGCTGTTGTATAACACTACAATCTTGATATGAAGATCTCAAACTACAAACCAACTTAAATTATGCATTAATTGAAGTTTAATTTGTCTCAGTATATAATGAGC
>JARVJO010000394.1:8344194-8411673 GCA_031762555.1 Cynodonichthys magdalenae | reverse complement strand
TAATTCCACAGCTGACGCTGCTAAAAATGACAGATTTTCTTTTCTGGATCTCTGAGAGCAGGACTTCAGTCTCCGAAAGTTCTTCATTTTGCATTTTTTGCTGTCATTTTCATGAACGAACACTTCCTGATATGTGGGACAGGAAGCGTAGCCTTATATGGTGTTTTTGGGGTGGTAATTATGCTAATCGCTTCACCTCGTGCACGAGCACCACAGGTGGCATTCATCGTGTTTACGCTACTCATTTACACACTTTTCCTGCAGATAGAAGCGTTTGTTGAATCTGATGTGGCATGTTCGTAAGAACCCTTCGTACGAACAAAAGTAAGAGAAATTTAGGATAAGAATACGAAAATGTTCTTGCATGAGGCCCAATATGTTGATGTGAAAAACAATTAAAAGCATTTTTTAATCCTTGCATCGCCTGTGAAGCACATTGAGGCGAAATAAAAGCTTTAATGTGTACACACTGTATTACTTGTTAGGTTTTGTTTCTGGCTGCACTTATCAGCGCTTTAAATCTTTTTTCATTTTATTTAAAGACACATCCTGGTTATAGAGTGATTCATGTAGCGTTAATCAGATTGTGTAATAGTGAAGGTCTGTAGTTTTTGAATTACTTCCTTGCACTTTCCAGAATAATGTATAGAAATTATGTTCTCCATATGTACCCATCAGTGTGGACACCCCCCCCCCCCCACCACCACCACTTTTAGGGTCGTAGTGCACAGCAGACAAGCATCGTGCTCACAGGCATCCAGTATTTGTGGACAAACCATAAATGTCTAATTATTTGCTTAGAATGAAATCATTTCCTCTGTAATTACTACCAAATTGCTGTTTGTTCTTTCCAGGAAACTTTTTTATAAATTATAAAGATGTTAGAGGAAATTAGCGTCACAAAAATACATCTTGCTGTCTTAATTAAAAAGTTAAAGGCAAAGCAGCTAAACCATTACATTCCTACAACACGACAATTATTAACTTTTGTCTACTTGCACAAGAACATATTTTCATTTTTAGGGATGTTTGTGTTCATTTTACTCCTGTTCCAGTTAAATGAAGGTGTGATTTGTCTGTTTTAAGGAGGTGACGTTGGTTAAATTAAATTTCGTTTGACCTCCACAATGCACGTTTCTTCAGCAAAACGCTGCGTCTCACCATAACCAACACTGTTATTCTAACTGTCAGTGATTATAATGTTATGGTTCGTCCGGGTGCCTGGAGATAAGAATTGCATCCTCCCAGTTTGCGCACATAAACACACACACAAAGGCTAGATGTCAGGTTGTTCTTTTCAAGTTCAGTAGGTCACAATCGACACCCTGTGATCCAGCAGGGGCCCCAGTGGCCAGTGTTTATCAGACCATTTCAGATGAGTTATATTTAGGGCAGCCTGGGCCAGACGCCATTCTCCCTGCTGATTTACTGGGCTGCTGGAAGCGCTCCTCTACCTTATCCGGTTTCCACAGTCAGCCCAGTGTAATTTGTCAGGATATGGCTCGCGGAGCTATAAACCTCTTGTGTTTGTGTGCGCATGAGTGTGCGTTCGACGTTAGGTTCTACCAGTAATAGCTCCTGATTTCCTCTCGCTCTTTCTTTCCTTCTCAATCTCAGCCACACCCAGATGTATGCATGGCAACGAACGCACAGATAAACACTTCCACTCGTGTACAAAGAGTCAGATAAGAGCTCTGTTCTGACATACACTGAGCTATTGTGAGACGTTCAGTGCAAAGAGCACTGAGTCCTCTTTAAAGCTTTAGTTAATCATCTGTGACAAAAAGAGTGAGAAAGCTGCAGATTTTCACATCTATATACATCCCTGTTCCAGGCAGTGCAAAGGGTGGAGTCCCTTTGTGTAACGTAGCAGTGATGGATCAGCATTTTCCCTCCATGTGATGTACCGCTGGAGTCTCTGACGCACAGAATGGACCAGTTTTCGCTAGAAATACAAGCTCTGTCATTTTCTTTTGCTTGAGTTCTTGTCCATGTTTTTCTCTGTCTGACCCCAGCACACACACACACACACACACACACACACTCAAATGGAGAAAGAGCTTTCCCATTTCATTTTATTATTACTGACAGACTGGCATTGGCACTATTTGAAAGGGACAGAACAAAAAGCAAATGGGAAGAGTTACTCCTGGTGTTAAAACTATTAAATGGCAGTTATGTCATTTAGGACAAGCTGACAGGCTGAAAATATTTGCATCTCTAAGAATAACTAGCAAAATGTTTGCAATTTTCTAATTTGCTATCCCCACACATAACTTCTATATTATATCAATACATCTACACAACCAGATATACCCTCTTTAATAAGTAATGAAAGTCAATTTGAAGAGTGTCCAGTTGAGTTTAGAAATTCCAGGAAGCTGATGACTTCCTGGAACCAGTCTAGTTAGCAAACCAAACATTCCTGTCCATCTCCTGTCCTCGATTTCTCCCACACCTCCTCCTCCTTGCCAGCTGCCCTAATCTCCTCCATCTTCAGCCTGTTCCCACTCTTCTGCTCCCCATGCCTGAACAAACACATCAAGTCTATGTCCAACCTGTGGCTTACACCTGTAGACATAACATGACTGTGTTCCCTTTATAACATATATGAATCTCTGCTTTGTTTTGTTTTGTTTTTTCTGTTTTCTTTTTTTTTTGGTTTTTTGCATGTGCGTGATCTTGTCATGAAGCAGTCCGATGGAAGAGCGGAGGCCGGTGATGAAGGGGGTATTGATTGGTGGGCCAGGCGCCTGAGGTATCGACTCAGTAGGAGGGTGATCCTTCAAGGCCTTTCTATTGGCACTCTGAGTTAATCTGCTCATCCTGATCAATACCAGCTAACTGAAACTATCATTGTACAACGTCCCATGTCAGGGCTTTGTTTGCTTGTCTTTTATGGGTTTTATGTGTGTTTGTTGGTGTGTTTATGGAGGTTTAGGGCATGATTTGTGTTTAGGTGACAGAAAAAGTGAAACCTAGAGCGTGGCTCTTTCAGGCTGGTAGTTGAGGATATATTTTTTTCCTTGTGGAAGTGTTATATGTTTGCATTGTGACTCACGGGCTGTAAAGTCAGAGCCCAGCACTGAGGTCATATAAAGACTATACTACTCCATTATAAATCCACAGCTTGATTTCCAGTCTGCCTCAGGCAAAAAGCATGGCAACTTGGCAAAGTGTTGGCCTTTGAGGGATTGCCTGGCTGTCTGGATTTAGTGTTGCTGACAGTGTACTCTTGTTCTGTTGAAACTGTGGTTTTCCTGCAACTAAAATGCCTTTAAGACCTGGATAAAATAAAAGTTTATGACTCAAGTTCTCAAATGTCATGCATAGGTTTTGCCTTTTTTCTTTGTGCCGTGTATAATTTTTTGGGCTCCTTTGTAGCTTGCAGTGTATGATTAAAAATCTTTCTTTGTACATTTTACAGTACAACCAATCTCATCATCTGTCCCATCATTTTTTTGTGTTCATTTGTTTTCATTCTCTGTTGGTCCTCCTGCAGACCGAACACGGACAAGACCGGTCAGGTCAGCGACTCGGGCTCCTGTAACGTGAAACACGCCCTTAACCCCGACAAAACCTTCATGCAAGTCCACTACCTCAAGGTGAGAGGCTGGTGTGTTTAAAAGGGGAAATGGAAAAAGTATTTAGAAAAAAGAAAAAGAAATTTGAAGAATAACAAAAACAAACATTGTGAAACATTCCTAGAACATATTTTTTTCTGAAGTTTGTGTTGCTGTTTTGTTGACGTTTTTTGTTTTGTTCATTTTGTCTAGGGCTACTTCCTCCTCAGGTTCTTGGCCAGTCAAGTGGGAGAGCAGCAGCTAATTGACTTTTTGAGACTGTTTGTAAAGAAATACCACGGGCAGCTTGTTTTGTCTCAGGTGAGAGCATCATGTTTCAGAGGAGATTTTTAATCTTGTGTAAAATCTGAACACTCTAACCTGAATTTAAAGTTGAGCTCGGAACGTCAGCTCTGCCATATAAGTTTATTCTGCCGGGTGGGGGCGGGGGGCAAACCGTTGAGTTATCACACCTGGAGGTCTGTCTGTGTGCGATGTGTTCCACCTGGCTCCTGTTACTGCACTGGCAGATTGAATCTGCCCACTAAATAATGGATGTAACATAAACACATTTTGACCTTGCACACTTGACTAAAGATCAGGTATGCTTTCCTCTCTCTTCCTCCCACATCTCACGCTTTACCTCCATTTTCTGTCTGACACTTTTTTTTTAACAGGATTTCCTGCAAATGTTCCTGGTTATCTTTTCCCACACGAAGAGGTACGTAAGTCCAGTGAAGAACACCTTAGTGAATTAAACAGTTTGGTTTGTGGTAAAGCAGCAGCATCCTATTCAATTTTTAGTTTTGAGTCAGTTTTAGGTAACAAGTGTAGATAGATGTGATGTTAATAGATTGATGTCAGATATGTGAGCATTTGGTGATTTGCCCTCTGACTAATCTGCTCCTGTAGTGGAAACATGGCCAACAAAAGCTCCAAACACCAATCCTGTTAACTGAATGGTCTCATCCACTCTCATATTAATTGAAGTGTAAAAGGATAACTGCTCCTCCTGCTCCCCTTCTCTCTAATTTTCTCTCTTCCTCTCTGTGTGTGTTTTATCATTCACTTCTCTGTCTCTCCTGACTGCCTCATTAACTTCTCCCCGCGTCTCTTTTTCTCCTCACTTTTTCTGTATTTTGCATCATTTCTCCCAGTCTCAAATCACTCTTTTCCAACTCTCCCCTTCCTCAGCTACCTTTTCATATGCTCTGATTGTTGTCTTCTTGTTTTTTCCTGTCATGTGGAGAGTGCTGCTGGACCAGCAGTAATTGATTGAATTAAACAGAGGGAGTTGGGCAGAGTCAATATTTGGATGGGATCCCTCTGTCAGTAAACAGCACAAAAAACAAGAAGGCTTCAAGTGTTGAAATACCAACTGTTGAGGGTCATGGCAACACATTCTGCTTATTCTTTCGACAGAACTATCCAAGCATAAAAAATATAAGATTATACACAAAGCAAACATTATTAGAGAATGATTTTATTTAATTAGAAGTCAGGTATCACGGTGACTCACTTCTTGTTTTCCACTTTTAATAATCAAATAACCAAGAAATTGCAGTGTTTTATTCGAGCAGGTCTATACATCGATGTTTCTGTAGAAAATAATCCAATTTTTTTCACTTTACGCAAAAACCTGAAACTTCTCTTGTGATAAATCCTAAAATCTTTGCACAGTTTGGAGAGTTAACTTCATATACGCCTCAAAAGTACATTTTAAAACTACATTCTCTAATTTGGAATGATCATAAATGACTTCTATTAAGAATACAAAGGTTACCTAGTGTTGGAGGTCAAGAAGCACAGCCTTGTCCATGTTACAAATGCCAGTCTCTCTAAATTATTTTTAGCTACACTTGCAGTGGTGTGGCTCCGATTTGGAGGATAATTCAATTTCTTTTTGTTTGTTTACACACATTCACAGCCTTTACTGATATAATCGTATTTTGCATGCTAATAACAACCATCTGAATCAGGCTTTGAAGACCAATTTAACTGAAGATCACTGTTTCTTATGGAAATTTCCATTTGCATTTAAGGTTGGGATTTCCAAGTGTTCAGTTACAAATTTAAACAAGAAAAAAAAAAAGATTTTGTATATAACATCATATAATATGGTCTCTTTATAAGTGTTTAAATAGTGCTCTGATGAAGGAATAAGGTTCTTTTGGATCATGTTTACCAAATGAATAAAGTCAGTAACTGAGCTTCAGCTAGACGAGCATACCTGAGGAAAAATAAGGGTCCAAAAATGCAAATGAGAACATTTTATTAGAAAATAACCCCTTTAATGGACCAAGCGTCACGGTACACTGTAAAAGCTTGAGAGCAGAAAAGTGGAGTGTTTTTTTTTTAAGCCCAGACAGAAAGATTGATAGTGTGGTGAAGGGTATGCTGTGTGGTTATTTTTCTACTCTGTGTGTACTTTACAGTTTGGATACTCGCTGCTGACTGCTTGTGGAGTGTTTGTTTGTGCACACGTTTGTCTTTACGAGTCACTCCAGTCCCCGCGGTGGTTTCTGTGCGTGGCATTTGACCATTTTCACGCGCCAAACCTCAACTTTGTTACTCACTTTTGTGCATATTTTCTTGTGTCACATGCATATGGGTAAAATCCATTTCATTGTCTGTACATGCCTGTTTGCTTGAGCCTGTATAGGAGAGTGGGTGTGCCCCTCATTTTGTTTAAGGTGTTGGCCTAAACTCGTGTCTGCCACGACCCCAACAACATTTTCCCAAAGATGTTTTTTTTTTTTTCTTTCTTTAAATGCTGTTTTGGGCAATAACAATTCTTGCTGTAATAATAGGAATAAAACTAACACTCGTGCCATTGTGTTCCAGAAAAAGCCTCACCCTCGAGGGTATTTACTCTGACTGGCTCGATCGACCGGGAATTCCAAAGGTATGAAGAGCCTCTCTGCAATTTTCTTCTCAAATGAATGAAAATCTAAATGTTGCCCGAGTGTGTCATAATTGTCCAGAGGAAGACTAAATTGCTGTAAATACTGCCTAGCTATTGGCTAGAATTGAAAGCCACACATAGAGAATGTAACAAAAGAATATTTTTAATATTAAATACAGCAGCAGTTAAACTGAGCGTTCTTCATTCATAGATTGCAACAGAGACATAACATTTGTTTATTTGTTGTTGTTTTTTTATTTATTATAAACAGCTGTGTAATTCAGCTCTCATAATATATCCCCTATTAGATATAAATAAGCATCTCTATAATTTTCCAGTTGACATTTAGCAACTGTTTGGTGATGACTACATTCCAGACATGTTTTTGCAGCTGAGGCACCGTAAAAGTAAATTTAGGCAGAAATATTGTTACCAAAATGGAGATCCTTTGATTTTAAGCAGCTGATTTAGTTTTTGTGTTGTTGAATTGAAGTCACTGCCACAGTGTTACTGTATCTGAACAAACTGAGCTTCTGCTCTGGAAAAAACGATTCTAAGATTTCAAACACGTTCACACAATCAATTCGCTTTAACGGCTTCTTCAATCCTCCCATTTCTATGATAACTGATCTTAATTACCGCTCTGGGTACGTGCAGCGTTTTGTTTTTTTGTGTTGCTGTCTGGGAACCTTTACCTTCTAGATTACGCGATGATGTAACTGGAGCCTTTCAGAGGCCTCTGAGGGTGGGAAGGACACTGTGGAGGGACCACTGTGTTCTCCCGCCTGATTGGATAATAGCTGAGTGCTCTTGTTCTGCCTTCTTTTTAACTTTTTTTTTTTTGGGATGTGCCAGTCACAGGCTAAGTAGATCAGCCAGATCGATTAAAACCTTTTTACAAATGCAAGCTCTTGTGTTTTGTGTACACTAGACACAAACACGTTTTTAAACTCTTTATCTGCATGCCTCTCTTTATCGTTTCTGCCTCTCATCCATCTCTCAGCAATTTGCCTGGACTGGAGAAAGGCAGGAAACGGTTTGGCCTAATAATAAACAATGACATTCACCAATCCTTGAGGAAGACATGTGGAATGAGAAGTATTATTTTAGAGTTTAGATGACTAAGCTTTCCCTTTGGGAGGACAGATCTAAACTGAGATGCTGTTTTTAAATAAAGGCCACTTTTGGTTTGCCAGAACGTTCAGCCTGATAACTTCTCCTCCACCTTCGTATTGGACACATATTATATTCATTATTTATATTTGTTCTGTGTAGATTATTCATTTGTTCTGTGTAGATTATTCATAAATGGCAGGTGTTACATGCTAACTTGGGAGCTGCTGCTCAGTATTTAAGGGTGCCAGTGCAAGCTTTTCTTCCAGGTACAGTAGAAGCTGGAATTGAATTTTCCTCTCAGTAAAGTTTGAGCAAACTTGGATTAAAGTGCCAATTCCTCAAACTTTTTCTGTTTTAAAAAACAAAAGGCTGACAGACTTCTTCAGTACAGCAACTCAACTGTGTGTGCAGCCTGGAAAACGAAACACTAATTAAAGTTTTTCATAACATGATTGCTAAATATTTTTTTTGCAATTTTCTTTTAAATATATTTTACTTATATAAGACTGCAAGTTATAGCAAGAAAAATCAGTTTGAATTACATTTTATTTAGATTGTTTTTAACCTTGGTTAAACACAATTTAACACAGAGGGAAAAAAACATAGAAGAAGAAACTATTTTTTCTAGTGCAGGCTTGTAGTGCTGCTCATCTTAGTTCAAACACTTTAACAGGTTTTAGTTCTTCAGTAAAATGTACAGGTGCAGACATTTCTGAGTCGATTTCTGTAGCCAGAATATCAGAGCAACTATTGATCTGGTGATTTTTATGCTCAAACTCCAGTTATTCTAATCAAATTTTCATGTGGGTGAGCATTACCTAACTTATAGGGGTCATAGTATGAGAAAGTTTTAGTTTCAAGCCCAGATGAAGCCCTTCAGAAAAAAAACATACACAGTTTATTGAGCAGTTCAGATTCTTCCTCAGCTCAGAAAGAAATGTCTACTCATCTTTTTTTTTTCTTACAACTCTCACTAATAAAGCTGTAATTACTGTACCTTAGAAGTAGGTCCAAAGTTTGCCTCTTTTTCTACTAGAAGTTATCTATTTCACTTAAGCTGAGATATAAACAAGCTGATAAAGCTCTTTTTGTACTTTGTATAGACTTTATATCCTCACTTGAAATATTCGTCATTTAGCCCTTTTTTTAAAATTCAATAATAATTTTGATTTTATTATTGAATTTGTTAAACTATCATATCAACATTTGTATCTGAAATGCAACATTGCTTCTACTTGAGCCTTTTAAACCCACTTGGGCCTAAAACTGCTTCCATCCTTTCCGTTCCCTCTGAGGTGAAGACACTGACACGCTACAAATTACGACTTAGAACCGAGCAAGTGACGTGATTTATTTGCTTCCCTTGTGTGTTTAAGAATGAGGGATGCAGCTTGCACTCGCTGTCTTAATATTGATTCACTAAGAGAACCACGGAGCAGACAAAGACACGGGACCCGAGAGTCGGAGGTGGACAAAGGGTTTTTCTATTTGGGGAAATAGTAGTGGAGATCTAGAGGCAGCAAAAAGAGCGATGTGTGGTATCCTGTTACACAATGCCAATTTACTGCCTCGACACTCACTGCATTCTATACTACCCACTCAAACACCTCCCTTCCTCTGCACTTCTGTTGCTGCTCAAGTACTTTTTTTTTGTAAAATAGTCCTAGAGAAGTACTCGGGCATGCAGTTTTTGTGCTGATTTTTATGTGTGTGTGTGGCTATGGTAACGATGATAGCTGAAATGCTGCGTAAGCCAGTGTGTGCGTGGGAGCATCTGTATAGTGTGTGTTTAACGGCTTGAGGCTGCTGCTTCCCGCTTTTGTGTGTGTGTGTGTGTGTGTGTGACACTATAAATGCCTTCCTTCCATACACTCATGTCTGTCTCCTTTTTTTCAGCAGAAATACATAAACAAACCTGTGCTCTTATGCATCCCTTAAGCAGCATGTGTGTTGAAGCCTTTAATAAGCCTTTATGTGTGTAGGTGTGTGTGTTTACATGACTAAATTATGAGTGTGTGTGGATGGATGTGTAGAAGATTGGCTGTCCTTTTATACAAACCAGGTAATGTTTTTTTATACTCTTATTTCTTCTTTAGTTTACTCCTTTCTCTCTCCTGGACTCAAGTAGTGAGTTTCCGTCAGAGGAACAAGTGATAGCTCACCCACCTCCTCCCTCTCCTCCCACCTCCTCCCTCCCCTTCCTGCTCCACACAGGATCTCTCTCTCTCTCTCTCTCTCTCTCTCTCTGCCTCTGTGAAAGCATTCCACTCCGTCCCGATCGCTTGCCTCCGGCTCACCGCTTTTCTCCTTCTTTCCTGTCGTTCAGTGGCTGCATGAAAGGAGCGCCGTGTGGTCGCAGGCAGGGCTGGCGGAAGAAGTAAAAGCCGAGGTAGGCGCTCACTCACTCCTCTTCTCACCTTCCATCTCTCTTCATCTCATCTTCAGGGAGTGGCAGCTCTCAGACTGGAAACATTGCACACAGAACTGCTTGATGTGGTTATCATCTTTTTATTTTTTCATTTAAATCAGCCTCTATTCTTACAAGAAGTTATTCTCCTGCCATTCCTCCTCGCCTCTCCTGTTTGATTTCTTACTTTTTGAGTTCATTGCTTTGTTTTGTAGCGTTAACGGTGCTGTCTCTTATCTTTACCTCTGTTACACTTTGTTTACCTCTCTTTTTCTCATCTGCTGCCTGCTTCAGTCTCTCCCTCTGTCTGCCTCCGAGTGAAGTGCGGCACACGGCGCTGTGCATCTGTTGCGTGTCATTCTGTGCCTGCCTATCAGATTTCCCATAATGCTCCCATGTTGTTCTTAATTGCATTGCCTATATTCTCAAATCCTTTCATCTGTCTTTGTGTTGAGGCTGTTTTCAATCAAACCTAAAAGGATTATTTGTACTTTAAAATGCTAAAGAAAAGCTTTAGTGACTGCAGTACCAACACAACCAGTCTAATTTATGTTCTGTTCAGTTCTTTTTTAATAAACCTTGTTTTGGATTTTATCTGTAAAACATGGAGATTGCTTACTTTGTGAGATTCTGTTTCCCATAATTTAACTCTTTTGTCTGAGTCAGATGTTTCTGTTGGGGTAAATGTGTATAAAAAAGTGCAGAAAAGTTGGAAGCTGGTCACCTTGATTTAGGCCACTTTTTGGTTGTCAGTTTTACTCTCTGATAGCTCACTAAAAGTATTTCAGTGGAGTAATTTTGCCAATAAAAATAACCATTTTGTCTCATCATTCACTGTCCTTTGTTTCTCCATCATCACCCCACCTTTATATGATTAATGCGTGATTATCTCCCCTCTTTTTTTCTGGTATCTCTCATGCTGTGTTCCCCCTCGCTTCTCTCCTGCTACTTTTTTTTCCTACTTCCTCCTGTCTATCTGTACAAAACCGTCTTTTTCCCGCCTTCACCACCTCACCCCCACTGTCCTCCCTCCTGCAGGTTGTAAAATGGATTCTCTTCAGTCGGAGTCACCAGGGGAAGGGCAGAAAGCGGAAGAGACCAGAACCCAAGGTGAACTACAAAGAGGTAGGCACTCGGCAGCATTAAGTCCTTTATCTCTCTTGCTCCACTTCTTACTCTCGGATGTGCCCCCCCTTTCCTCTGGAAGCTTCTTTACTTGTGGGGCTTTTTGCTGTAAAAGCTGCTGTAATTTTTGAGCTTTGCAGTAATTTTGTTTGTCGGGACAACACATTTATCTGGAGCTCTGTTGATGTGTTGTGTCTGCGAGGCCAGACTGTGTTTATGTTGTGTCCTCTGCCAACATCTTTAACCTTTTAAGAACTTGTGTACATCACATACTGTGCGCCTGTGGCAATGGTCAAACTGTATATACTATTCTTTTTTTTTTTTTTTTCCTGGAGGAGGCCACCATGAAGCATCAGGACTTGATTTGATCTTCATCTTCCCTTTTATTTCCACACATCCTCCTAAGAATTTAATGTTAATCACTAGATAAAAAGTTAGAAACGATGACAAAAATCCAGAAAAAAACAAAAATTCATAGTTGTGCTTGCATGTGTTGAGTTAATTAGGAATCTGTGGAGACAGCTAATCCCCTCCACCCACTAATTGACACACACACTTGCACACGCCTGCATCACTAATGAAAGCACACTGATCTATGGGCCACAGAGGGCCAGAAGTCATTAGCCAGAGTAGAGCAGCTTTTATATATCACTCACAATATGCTCAGATGTTGTAAACTGTTGGAGGCCTTTCCAAACCCACTCCTCTAGTTTTTTTACCACACATTTTATCTCATGAATAAGTTAAGCAACTACCCCTTAGTGTCATTAAAGAAAATTTTGCCAAGACAACGGCCCTCTTAGAGCTTTAAAGTTCTCTAGAACACTTTGTACTTCAGCTTTGAGAACTTGTAATGTACACAATGTTAAGTTCATTTCTAGATATTTAAGCCACATTTGAAATCCATTAAAAACTCATAGGAATCTGATGAATATGGTGAATAAAATGCCAGAGCAGCCCCCATCAATCCACCTGATACTCACCGTCTGTTTTTTTTTTTTTAAACTCACATACGCTTTACTTATAAGGGGCAGCTAAAGGGCCTCTTCCTGTGAGGAGGAGGAGGGGGAGGCAGAACCAAAATCAGCCTCATGCAAGAATAGCCAATTACTGTCCACTTGGTCATACACAATAGTGAAAAGGGGGAGGGAGGGGGGCGGCTGGACGGACGGATGGAGCAAGGGAGTGGGGTGTGGGAGGTCAACGTTTGAAGTTACACCATAAAAGCCATTCTGAAAGGAAACACGGTGAGATCTGCCCCCCCCACACCTCATCCTATCCTCTCCTCTCTCTCCTCCCTCCCCTGCGGACCAGCCTTCTCCACTCTCCTCCCCTGGACCCCCCACCCCTGCCCCTTTGTTTCTATGAACAGAGAGTGCCCCGTGGATGGACTAGGTGTATTTTATATTACTCCTTCATGTACTTCAAACACCCAGCAGCCCCTCCCTTTGGATCTGCCTCCCCTCCTCTCCTCTCCTCCTCCCATCCACCAGCCTGTTACAAGGTTATAAATCAATCAGCCGACTTGATCACCAAAGTCGAAGGGAGTGTGGTTAAAACACAGAAGACACGAAGGTAGAACGGAGGAGGAGAAATGGTTTTAGTGAAACAGGGATAAAGAGATGAGTGGAGTATGAAATGATGTGTGAAATACATAAAAAAAAACAGACTTGATGCCTGGTTTGAGCAGCATTATGTATCTCAGATCAGTTCAGTCAATTTGAAATGAAATTTATTTTTAATCCAAGAGAAGAAAGTAGCAGATAATTATAGAGAAAAGTAGAAATGACCGTGAAGAAGGACTAAAAAAAGGGAAAGTAAAATGTAAAGCTTTGATTTTGGAGCTGAGTATTAAAACTTGAGTTTGACCGGAGGTGGATTCTTAAAGTCACATGACTTTGTTGTGAACATAAACATAAGGAGATATGAGACATGAAATAGAAACTGATCAGGTGGTGTGACGATGGTTTAAAAGAGGGGTGGAAATGTACAACTTAAAGTGGAATTAGAGCATGTTCACAAACCTGTTGTAGACTCCAGAACACCCCCCCACCCCACAGAGCAGCCAAGATCTGCTCAATATTATGGAGACAAAGTTTATTACCAACTTCCTCTTGTCTTAGTTTCTGTTTAATGTTATTAAATAATGAGCGTTACAATGTGCACATCTGGCCTGTTTTTCCACTCGTGTGTGTACGACTGTAACGTGCGCGCGCTTGACATAAGTGTGCGTGTTGTCCGGAGTGTGTGGAGAGGTCTGCAGAGGGATATTAGTCACGCCCGCATGGTAATGGGCCTCATTTTGCTCTCATTTTCAACTGCGGTCGCTGTAATGAGGGGGTCCATCTGCCCCTGCTGATCAGAACAGGAAACCCTGTAGGGAAAATTTGTGAAAAGCGAGAGTTTTTTTGGCCAACTGTTTTTGCTAATGGCACATGTTTCTGCTTCGTAGAGATACTCGTTGAAAGATGTTATATCAGTCAAATAGATTCCACATTAAACTGTCTAAAAAACGAGCATCACAATATGAGGTTCAGGTTTTCCTGAAACCTCTCATTGTGCAGTCCAGGCCTAAGGGGAATGGGTGTAATGGTCTGCAGATGTAACGAAGTTTTTGACGTACAATAGTCAAAATTTAAATACAAACTCTACTGTACGAAGCTGAAACGTTACCGGAAAAAAAAGTCCCTATTTAAGATTTTTTTATTAGAATACAGTTTATTCGACACACTGCTTTTTGTGCAGATGTGATAAGGTTCTGTATATGGAAGGTGTTTACACAGCTCCTGCCCTGGATAAACAAATTCCAGGAAATGTTGTAATCCAGAATTCTTGTCATTCCATCTTAAATTGTTTTCTGCCAAACTATTTATTTTATTTTATTTTTTTTTCAGTTTGATTCGAATTAAAATTGCTTGGGCCTGCAAAGTTTCTCTAAGTTAAAATTCACTGCAGCAACTCGCTTTAAAATGTAGGATTCCATATTTGCATCTAGATCGTTTTCCACCACACTGACTGATTTCAAGCGTTGTTGGATAAATTGTAAACTGTAAACATATAATTATATACACTCAGTGACTACAGAGACTGTATAGAGAGGCACAGATATGCTGTGCCTCAGAACATGAATGTCTTTCTGTGTGCCACAGATACAACAGAATAGGCAGCCAATGAGTCAGCTTCCATTTCCATGTCACTCCATCTCCTCATTTGCACCTACAAATGAGTAGACTGGCAATCTGCACCTTAATGATCGATAGCATGAGTTACTGTGCAAACGGGTATCGACGGATGCTGGTTTAGGAAAGCATCCTGCGTTGAAAATCAGTTTCATACTGATTTATTTTTTCTTAAAACAGACAAGGTTACAGATTACGCAGATCAGGAGTAAATCTCACAGAATTCATCAGTAGCTTGTTTCTATTCAAGTGGGTAAAGATAGATATGTAAAATCCAGGTTAGACAGCAAATTTAGTGCCTTTTTTAAGTCGGGACAAAAAAAATCCTTTTGACAAACATTTTTGCCCCAAGGTCCATTTAGTGACTGTTGTGGAGCTTTTGTGTTTACCCAGCTGTCGCTCCATTGTGGCTAATTTTCATTTTTGTGAGCAGGGTGTTCAGATCAAAAGCTTTAAAGCAGCTACTTAATGGACCCTGCAGGGCTGGTATGCCACAGGGACATAAATGCCAACCTTTATTTTTAGGAGACAATGTAAAGCCTTAAAGAAACAAGCCCAGTTTGAGTGCTGACTGAAACCTCTTGTGTTGTAATGAGGTGTGATGTTGATGGTTGGACAAGGGAAGCGGCCGCCGTAACTGGAGCCACTGTGTCACGAAGTAAACAGGAAGGAGGGCTCGATCAAAAGCCTCTTCGTTAGGGTGGGGTTTGCAGGTGGTGTGCATTACTCAACTATAAATAGAGGGCAAGAAAAATGAGGAGGGGAGTGTAGAAATTGTTTCAGTCTGTTTTAAGATGTAATTAAAAGACTGAAGTTTGTTTTTTTTTAATCAAGCTGGTCATTAAAAGGTTTAAGTAGCAAATTACCCTATAGCATTTCTTTCAGATCAGCCCTCATTAACCAAAACACACCAGTGTATTGTTGTTTTCCTGGCATCTTTTATGTTTTTTATTGTTTTCCTTAATAAGATGCCAATACTTTGATGTAGACTCAACCATATTTGACCTGCTCCGTGTTTGACAATCTCACATCTGTTTTTTTCACCCATCTCTGTTTTAATCTCCAGTGCACCTTTTACTGTTTTATATTGTCATCTCTGCTTCCTTCTCCACTTCTCTTAATCTCTTGTGCTGCTTCCTCACTAACTCTGTCTCACTCTTTCTGAGTCTGACTCGTACTGTGATTTATTGGCAATGAATCAGGGATGAGGGAGTATGCCGGAGGAGAGATGGGAACATTCAGGGAAATGGCTGTTTCCGGCCAGACTTTACATCAGGAGAGGAAATGGTAGGAAGAAAAAAAAATGTGTGTGTGTGTATTTCTTCATGAGTAGACCAACTAGGGATCAACTAAAGGTCGCCCCAGGTGTCTCCGCAATCATCGGTAACAACCCTTTAATTGTCTTTAAATAAAATTTGAATTGACACAAATGACAGCACTTACAGATTGAGTGTGGAGTAGTCCTTCCTGGCTTTCAGCTAATGTTTAAATCTATAAAGGCATTTTGAACACTGGGATAGGATTAAAAGGTTCAGCAGTCATCAATTTTAAATCTTTTGCTACTGTTTCAATAAGTGATTCCCTATTTTATCTCTATCTCTTCAACTGGGAGTATTTTCTGGTTTGCTTTTGAGGCTTTTATTCCAATGAAAAATGATTTTTATTGTTCAGCTGGTGGTTAAAGTGCCGTTCAGAATAGGTGCTGTCTGATAAACAGCTGGTTTGTAAAAAATGTGTCTACAAAAACGAGGAAACTAACCTGTGAGGCTTGATTCTGAAACGAGCTCTTCAAACCTCGCTGAATCTGAAACTTTGTCACGGCTGTGGCCGTATGGCTGAGACAGTCTTCCCAGCAGGCGGACTCTGTTATGGGTGTAGGATGAGGAGTTCAGCAATGATCTGGAGGTTTTAAAAACAGATGTTTGGTTCTCAAGTCATCTGCTCAGGTTAACAAACTGAAAATGGTGCTATTAATAACCAATTCTTTTCAGTAGAACCAAAGTAATTATTTGCTTGGACAAAGAAATAAATGATGACATAAGATTTTATGTATCTAATCAACAGAAAACTATCTGTGAGGTGGAGAGCCTTTGGAGTTCTATAAACCCTAAAAAATATGTTTAGTTTAACCTCTTCTCCTATATTAAAAGCTACCATTGTTAAAAATACACCGCTTTGATAAAACCAAAAAAAAAAAAAAAATTCAGCTCTGACAAGTTCATCAAAATAAAAAAAAGTATTAATACCAATCCTTTCAACAAAATTCAATTCCCTTGTTCTAACTTAATTGGTGGGTGTTTTGGGGCTTGTTGGAATTTAAGCATCAAACTCAGCTTCCACAGACTGACAGGTTTTATTTTTTCCAGTTAACACACATCTGAACAACAAATGTTGCATAGCTTACAATAATCAATTTCATCACAAAGAGAACTGAGCATAAAGAACGAAAACACACAGACCAATTCACCACAACATAATCTTTATTATTTTAAACTCTGTACCAGTTTACCACAAAGTGGGTCTTTGTCCAACATGACTTTTGTCTTTTCCATGGCTAAATGTCCAATTACCAACACAACGTTCCAGATATGAGACTGCCTGTAGTAACATGCTTTAACAGATAGTAAATGAATATTACTCCTCCAGAACACGTGGATACAAAACCATGTGATTTAGTGACTTATTCTTTTATATATTTTTTTTGATCCATGCTTTAACGTAACATGAATTATTTCTCTCTGCAAGTCTCTGATAAATCTGGTCTAATCGGCAATCAAAGATCCACATTAGATTAACGGATGGTTATATTCTCTACATAGGAAAATAATGGGTTTTAATCTCTGGTATAAAACATATAAATACCAGTTTCAAAACATGTTTTGTTTATAAGTTTGATTTAGGCAGTCTGATTTTAGTTTGCAAGAGTGAACAGTGTCAAAAAATAGAGACAAGTTCTAGAAATTTTTTGAAATGATAAAAGAAACAACAAACACATTTCTGCCAACAAAACAATGGATTAAAAAAATGGATTACTTCATTCATTTGAGGACACTAAAACCTTTAAGGCCAAGAGCTTGTATAGATAGTAAGACCTGGTGACAACAAAGAACAAAAGGAAATCTAAAGACAAACACGGAAAGGGTAGGTCCAGGACATCTAAAAAGTCAACAGAGCCGGAGCAAAACAACAGATCAATGAAAGTATCTTACTGGTTTAATCAATTCCTGCAGGAACTGTAGTGGAAAAAGTGCTGACTGAGAGGGAATCAAGGGATCAGTACGGCAAACAACTGCTGTTTGATTCACTGCTCTTTACACATCAATAAGCTGTTGATCCAACGGTACCCGTCAATGAACCCATGCGGGTCACTTGTGTGACTGCGGTAAGAAATAAATATTTAAAGATGCACATTTTGCTTTGGGACGCACTTGATGTGCAGCTGTGTGTTCCAAAAACCAACATCATAACGGATAAAAGGACATTTTCACCTGTGATGCATTACTTACAGGCAGAAAAAAACTACTTTAAAAGATTCATATGAAATATCAGCCAATGATTTACTTATGTAAGCTTTAAGCAGCTGTGTGTAATAGAGTCATAAGTTATAAAGCTTCTTCTGTATGAGATGAATATATCATGCTGTGATGTGACGGCATATTTCTGTATGACTTGAAAGTAAAAGGCCCAGTCTTCCTTGAAGTTATGCTGATAGAGCGTGAAAACTGTTCCTTTTTTGTGTGTGACCAAAAGAAAAGTCAGACAAAGAGAATGAGATGAATGAAAATCAAAATTTATCAACGACGAGAGGCTTTGAGATGAGAAAATCTAGATTCGCTGCTAGGAGAGAAGCTGGCTCTGTTTGTGCCGTGTTAATGTGGGAGAGATGGAAAAGAAAGTTAAAGGAAGAAGGCAGCAGTGTGTATTTGTCTCATTTATCACTCACCAGCAGTTCTGTTTTCAGGGTCATTTGAAGCTCACTGCCTGTCTCATCTCGTCCAGGGACTCCCTGCTGCCTCTGTGTGTGTTTGTAAATGAGGGGGTGTACACAGACGAGTGGAGGGGTGGTGGCGGGGGTAAAGATCCACCATTCGGGCTTTACAGTCCTGGAAAGCTATTTCACAACAGACACAACAGCATATTGTAAAAACTTCACTTTATGAGAAACACACCCTCATGTTCATTCATGCACACAAACCCTTGTGCTTTACTGGTGAGCTCTCAGTAGTATTCTACTACATATTCTTTTGTGTTTTACAACTCCCTAAAAACCAAATGTCAGCCCAGAACCAGCCTTCTGGGTGTATTTCAACAAAAGGAAATCTGTGGGTTTAGTCGAAGCGTCTAAAGCTCAAACTGGTTCTCATAAAGTTGGGCATAGAAACAGAAGGTGCATTCAGACCAAACATTTAAGGGCTCTCTGAGGGTTAAACGACAACTTACCTTCATAGACTTTTTCTCTGTTTGTATTCAAGCCTCAAAAAGAAAGGTTAAAGGTTCTCAAAGTTTTTTTTTCTGTTTTTTTTTGCTTCAACTCATAGCGTAACAGTGGCAGACTTTTAAGGTACACATTGCTTAAAGTGCCAATAAAAGGGGCACAATAACCATCTTACTGTTTTTCTTTTTTGTAACCTCAAAAATATGCAAATAATAGTTGCTTTTATAGTACATCTTATAGATTGAGATCGTCATAAGACTTCTTTTTTGTGTGTGTGTATGTGTGTGTGTGTGTTTTATGACCCAATGGTGGTTCCAGTCATAACATTTGGAATCAGTGACACGACCAGCTGGTTGGTGGTAGATACGAGAACATTTCTTCCTTCTTATAAGTTCAAAGAAATTTAGGATTAACTGTTGCTTTATTATTCTTTTGTAAGGTCAGTTGTAAGTAGCTTTTCTTTGATTTATTATAAAATATGAATGAAAAAAGAACAGTGTGTTCCTTTGTGCTTCAACCAAAGCTGTATTCATCGTCTGGTTGGGTCATTTCTTACATTAACTGTACATCTGCATCACAGATGCTTTCCCCTTCTGAAGCAAACGTTTTTAACCTTAAGTGAGTGTTAAAAAAGTTTAAAAGCAGTTGTATGATCTACTATTGGCCAAAAGTCCTATAGTGTGGAAATAAAAGCGAAGAGCTGCAGCCAACATGATCTATAAAAATTCCCCTTAATTCAAACACACCTACACACACTCGAACACACACACTCACAAATCCAATATATGGCATCACGTTATGTTTTAAGATTTCCACAGGCAAGAGGTAGTTAGATACAGAGTGGCTCTATTTGAAGTGGTCAAAAAGAACAAACACACCAATGCTTTCTGATTCTCAGAAAGATCTGAGTGTCATTAAGGTGCAGCTGTGTTTGCCTTTCCAGCACACATGGAAAACACATCAGATGCAGAAAGAGAACAGGCTGCTGAATACGTCTGCAACAATACGAACAAAAACAAGTGGCCCACTTCGTCGCTCACGCAGAGCGTTCATTTTAGCCCATTCAAACGGTTTCAAACGTTGGGTGTAATGCGGTGCAATAAAAGCCAGTGTGGGGGTCGCTGTTTTAAAGCTGGTGGCAGCTCAGACACATATTAAAGTATTGGAGAGTCGTGGTCATTTTGGGCTGTAAAACAGAACGGGCTTTTTATTACTGTGAAATGAATCAATAGTTTTTCACATAAAACCTTATTGAGGCGTCACCCCGTCGCTTTCGTAGGTACTGTACGTAATGTTGTCTGTGAGAGCCGTGTTGAGTGCTTTAACATCCATCTTTCCTGGTAAAGACCAGCCAGGCTACAGCAGACAGACAGAACACATTTAGTCTCATCAAAAACACACGTGGAAGTGCACACAGGCTTGCACACAAAGTAAAGGCAGCTGTATTTTGGTAGTCGACCAGTTGCCATTGAAAACATGTAATCAATAAAAAAAAAACCAAAGATCAGACAGTGAGTGCTGAGGAAACCTGGTTTAGGAAACTTCCTCCTCTTTTCTTAGTGACTCATTTATGTAACTTTTTGTTCCAAAAGCAACATCAGTTTAGTTGCTTGTATTTAAAGAAACTAAAAAATCAATGGTCTAACTGCTATTTTCCTGAATTGGTGCCAGAAATTAGTTTTGCAAATAAAGAAAATATGGATTATTTCTGTTTCATTACTTTAAAGCTCAAATTCAAATGTATTTCAATAATTGACCCAAGAATTCAGCATTTAAAAAAAAAGTTAAAAATTGATTCTTTTTAAAGAAACAGACAAATACAGTTCTTTTCTCTTTTCTTTAACAAAAGACTTTAAAAACAGAAAGACATTCACAATTGAAAAGTTAGAATAAATAAATTCTTTGCCTTGTTGCTTAAAAAAATAAAACCTTGTGTAAAAAGTTATAGTTTGGTCTATCTTAGATGTGAAAAGGTGACAATATTAATACTTTTTTATTGAGTTGGATTTTAACTGGACTAAAATAGGCTGTAATTGGAAAAGATTCTGAATCTGGCTGTTTTAGACTTGATTAAATTGGAATAAAATGTATTGAACTGGAGTGCTAATACCTGGATTTGACTTGAACCTGTTTGTTGTTTTGCTAAGCTTCCTGAGATGACTTTTGGTGTGGTCACATTTTCACTGGAATTACTGAAATAAATCAACTTTTTCATGATATTCAAATTTTTTGACCAGCAACTGTACCTTTTGTGCAGAATCCTCATCGTATTTGCAACCGTTTACTAAAACTTTAAAGTGGACTTACGCTATTTTTTTATTATATATTACACTATTTTCTTTAAAGTCTTGTGATTCTGCCCAGTAGATTCACACAGTGGTTCTAAATGTGTTCTGCTAAAGGAGACGAAGTGTCTCAACGAAGAGGTTAAACAACCCTTTTAGGAAGAAAATTCCTTCTGTGATGAACTTGTCAAGTCATATCTTAGGCACTGTTCTGTTCACGCTGTCAGGGGTGACAACATACTGCAGACTAATAATCTTTATCTGTAGAAGGATCTGGTTCAGGCCAGTTTTAGGACAGCCAAGCAGATACATGAAGAAAGCCAGCAGCCACACTGCAGGCTACAGTTTCTTCAAGTTCCCTAGTTTGATGGAAAAAAAGAGGATTTCGTGCAATGAAAACATCATTTGAATTTCTCTTTGTGCTATTTTCTCTAGATACTAGATCTTTTTACAGATTCATTGGTGTCATCTGACATTCTCTTTACCTAGTTTTTATTTGTTTGGTTGTTTTTGCCACCACCAGAGTTGAATCAACTTGATTCAAGATGTCCACCTCAGCTATTTTATCTTAGTCCATAGTTAAGCTCAAATTAGGTGTGGTAGTAGCTGACAGTTATTCACAAGCATGAACAGATTATGGAAGAAATCACAATATTGCATGAGGCTGAACATAAGGTTATTTTCAAGGTTTGACCAGAATGACTACTTTGTCATTTCTTAACATATAAAGTTTCTGAGCTAAAGCTCTACCACGAAAGGTGGCGGGTGATCCGCATTTCCTTTAAGAAATGCGAAACATTTATTTTGTTTGTCGTTCGTGCATCAGTGTGTGTCTCTTGGGGAGTGTGCCTGCCTTCGCAGCTGCGTGTGTCTGTCAGTCTGCGTGTGCAGCAGATAGCTGGGTTTAGTCCACCCTGCATACCTCTGTCAGCTCAGAACGGAGTTTACACAGGCGACAATACACCCGGCCTCCACACACATACGAGCACAGGCAGCCGGACGTCAAACGGGTTGACGCTGCTCACACACAGGCAGACGGCCATAATACGACTGGGAGCTGCGGGAGAATTCAGTCTCCTGCTGAACTTGACCTTTCTCAGATGGCTCTGATCACGTAAGCCTCGCTCCTCTGTCTCCTCTTCCTGTCTGGCCTGTTACTGTCAGTCCCTGTTTGTCTTTGACTCTGGGTGCCACGGCAATCCCATCCTGTCTCCTGCCCCCCCCCTCACTAAGGCTCTTTTTTTCTGTGTATCTTTCAGCAGCAGTAGATGCTATCACATCACACTTGAGGTCATCGCCAGTGCATGTTTGTGTTTTACCCATATCATCATTATTATTATCTAGCACAGCCTGCGTGTGCGCTGACGTTGATGCATTTTTCTTATGCTTACATTTTCGAAACGACACAAAGCAAACACGTTTTTAGTTTTCAGTGTGCCTCTCATTTATCCTTGCTATTAAAAGTATTAAGTGTCCACTACAATAACAAAATGTGTCTAATGGCCAATTTTATTTTTACCAATAATTTTCCCCAGTGATTATATTAAACCACAATCACGAAATAGGCTCCGACACGATTAAATGGACCCTGTTATGTCTTGGATGGAAGTAACAAGTTTCTCCCCTCATAGCTGAGTTCAGTCTCAGTTATGATTTTTACTCACCTCTTAGCTTTGATTGTGCCTCAGATTTGCCTTATTCTTTGTTTCAGTAAACATACAAATCATGTTTTTGTTTTATTTTTGCTGAGTTGTTTTGTGGATGAAATCTCCTTCAGCGCAGCCAAAGGACTTACAGTGGGGTGACAGATCTATGTGTAAAAATGATTTGAAAAACTTCCCCATCCAGCTGTTTTACAGTTTGAGCCTGATGAAGCTTGGCACTGTTATATAATGAGAGACAGTTCCTCAGATTTCTTGCCAATGAGACCTGATCATTGCATTAGTTAAGGCTAAAAAAACTTGTCAGACGAAACATCTTTATTTCTTTAATGCTTTTTCAGGAGGAGGCTCTAATTACTTATTTTATTCAAGGCGGTGAGTTTTATTTTTTGTTTTGTCTGAGCAGTGTAGGTTATTAGTTTATCGATATTTTGGTTTCCATTGAGTTTGTTCATGATAATAAAATCCCAGAATATTCCTTTGCTTTCACCACATGCCTGTTTCCAGAAGGGCTTGTTTCCCTCAGTTTGTGTCGTTAGAATAAAAAGCCTCCGTGTCCGTTCACCTCGCTGTTTGTCTGAACTGGCGTCCAGCTGTTTGGATGTGTCACCAGATTACAAATGCTACAGATTTTTCTCTCTCGCACACAAACAGCAGTCTCTTTGTTCCACTTCTGTTTCAAAGGCCTCTGTCTTTCAAAGGCTTATGGGTGGTGCAGGGGCAAAGCAGCCATCACTGAGATCTGACTTCAGTCTTATGTTGTTGCTCCTTTTTTCAGCGTATTTGGATCAGTGGGGTTCATTAAAAGCTTCTGGTGAAGACACTGATAAGAACGTTTCTTTATTATTTTTCTTTCTTTCTAACAGTGGTAGTAGTGACAACTGTCCTGCAATGGAGGAAAGATTTTTAGAATTGTGAGGAAAGTATAAAAAGATTGTTTGTTGCTCTGTTGGGAAGGATAAGAAAGGTCTGTGGGAGGCAGAGGAGGAGGAGTGGTAAAGCGAGGGAGGCATCCACCGGAGACGGTCAGATTTGCAGCATGCGTCAAAGCACAAAGTGCCAGAGATTAATTAAACTTCCCCTGTTTTGGAGGTGTGTGAATAGATCTGAGTCAGAGCGGTGATGAGTAGGAGAGAAAACATGTTAATTGTCTTTATGGTCAGTGCCACATTGCAACTGATTTTTTTACATAACAAATACTTTCCAACTTCTGCAGCTGCACCAAGAAAGGACAACCTGATCACACATAGTCAAAATCCAAAACATTTAGAATATAGTCACAACATAGAAGCAGGTTTTTTTCGTTTATGTCGTATGTTCGGTTTGTTTGTCCTCAAAAACTTTAAGGGATACTATTTTATTTTTTAACCACTGCAGCTTTTTCATCAGCCTGAACTACCAAAAGAAATATTTTGGGGAAATTCCCAGCTTAAAGGGGGCGACTTTTTCTAACAACCAGCAGCTAATTAATCATACATGTGTTCACAGAATGCATGAACAGACACAGATTACTGTTAGCAGTTTGTGGAGGAAAATGCAAGAACAAAGAGTCAAATAAATCCAGCCCACGGCACAAATCGAGCATTCAGTTATTTGTTTTTATCAAAAATTCAAAGAAAAACCTTTTCTCTTTTATTTTCTCTGTTGTTTTTTTGGTGCCTGACTTTTAAACTCTGTATATTTTAATGTTTGATTAGGCTCAGGTCTGATTGCAGCAGCTAGTTTCCACAAACACTGGTAAAACGCGCAGCCGCGTTCTGCAATCTGGAGCCACTGTGCTCGTTGATTAGAGCGGTCGTCAAACTGGAAGAAGCGCCGAGCGAGCGCTGTTAATGATTAAATTAACAGATAGGCAGCGGGAGCTGTCGGTCATTGTCGAGGTCATCTGCGTGTGAGATCATCGCGTCGCTGCAGCAACAGCAGGTGTGACATCATTTGAGGAAACGATGGAACACGCAGCTCCGTTTCTGGAGTTGAAAGGGCAACATGTGACTCATAGATAACCTTTCTGTATCTCCTGTGGGTCTGTTTGTGTTCCAACCCATTACCCAAAATTGGTTTACAAATCCTATAACAGCAGGCCATTTTATAATGTCTTTTCAGACATTCTGAACCTCTTAGATTGCAGTATCATATCCTCACAGTGAATGAGTTCATTCTTTTCTATAGCCCACTTATCATATTTATAGCATCCGCACATTTCGCCTGTATCTTTTGCTAAAAATCTCCCACACATGAATCCACAAGCAAAGGTAATCAAACCCTCTAAAATGGGACTGTAATACATATGATGACTAGCCGAAGAAAACACTTGCTTTCTGGGTGAAATAATAAAAATCTCTCTAATCGTTGATGCTCACGTGTTCATGGAAAAGACAACTTAAATATTATTAGCAACGATTCAAGGATTTTAAAAGATTTAAAATTTGTGAGCTGCAAGCATTTTCTTTTCAGTTTTTAATTTGATTTTAATACATCGGATGTTTATTTAAAAAGGGGTTTGTGAAAAGATTATTAATATCGAACCTGTTGTAGATGACATTTTTTTAATGACTTTTCTTTAAAAGCATTTGATCGTGACCAGCCTGGTCAAGCTTTTAGGCCTAGACCAAAGAGGATTGATGTCTTACAACACTCCCAGTCTCAAACTTGTCATAGCATTTAATGCTGAGGCTGTTTTATAGCAGTACACCACTCTTAAGTTTCATATTACACAGTTATTCCATCAGAAATGTTATAGTATTTCTGTTGGGGGTGCAGCAAACGTGCTGTAGCTAATTGCTGCCAATTCCACTTGTAAATGACCTTAAACTTTTAAGGAAAAAAATCTATTTATTTCAAAATTTAAATGTAAAAGTTTACAATGAAATGAAATGTTTGAGTTGTTTTTTAACAGCAGCAATCCACTTTTGTACTTTTTCTAGCAGTTTACATTGACATTTTTGTTTGCCAGTCTGTTCAGAGGTAAATTCTATTTCTTTAAGAGTTATGTACAACAGGTAACATGTAACCTTTCTACAGAACCTTATTTAAAAAATACAAAAACTATCACTTTAAGAAATTCAGTTTGATGGATTGTTTGATGGAGTTTGGCCATCTTCTGCAGTTACAGTTAATGGATGTTCTGGCCCTCAAGTGCAGAATAAAGGCAGACAAAAGGATGCAAGAAGGGTGCAAAGGAGGGTCTTTTAATTGAACGAGCCAGACACAAGAGAACCCTCCCACCACCCTCCACCGCCGATGCAAAACTAAAAAGGAGTTGGTACAGAGATGACTGGCAGACAGTCATGGAGACGGAACAACAGCAGAAAGGAAAGGATTTGTGTGAAAGAAAGAAGGAAATCTAAGTACCTGAGGTGTGTGCCGAGGCCTTTAGTTGTCGGTGCCAGAATGTGTTTTTACGAGCCTGCGGTCAGGCAGAAATAAAAGGCAGCCGAGTGACTGAATGGCACCACACGCAGACACAGGCACACACCAATGATTCAGCGGCCTCTCGGAAATTACAGTTTGGTTTTATAATGTCACAGTTAGTCAGTGTCTCCAGCTCTCATAGTTCTGTGTGATTAAACAAGCAGGACATTTTTCCCCAGTGGCAGGAAAGGTAAGGGGTAGGTATTACCAAAAAACATCTGTATTCTTTTAAAGACAAGTCTGTTCTAGTCAAATCTAACTTGTGTATATATTATCACAAGTCATGAGTTTAACTCCAGAAGCTTTATGGTTTTAACATCATCCTCTGTAGTTTTGGAAAGAAAAGTCATTATTTTACAATCAATCGATTCAAAGGTTCACTTTTTTATGTCTTTAAAAAAAGATATTTCCTCTCCGGTCTGTTTTTTTTTTTTTTATACAAATGATCAAAACAAGCTTTCAGGTAGACTCCTTTACCGGTAGCTCAATGAGGAACACTAATCCTAACGCCAACACGGAGAGGACATGTAATTAAGTCTTAATTAATGCTTGACTTGTCTTCTGGAGGAACACCACAGCAAAGCAAATACTCGTGCCGTCCATGTGTTCGTCCAAGTGGCCAAATGGATTCATTTCGCTCTTTGTTGCGAACGTGATATTTATCAGTTGGTTTTGGTCCCGTACACCCACACTTATCTACCGCTATGTACACCCACGCAAACAGGCGCCCACAAAAACGCAGCTGCCTTTTCTTCTCCGTGCTCTTCGTCGCTCTCAAATTTTCTCAACTCTTCCCACTCACAGCGGAGCACACAGAACCACACATGCGTGAGTATCTACCCTTATTAGGATACTGCATTGACTGGCATTTATTGAGCAAGGCCCGAGGTCAGTTATTATACCAGAAAAGGTCCCGATGAGGAAACAAACCCAAGAACACGCACACACACCCTTGACCAAATATACTTTATTCATAGTTTTCGATAGACATCATATCCTGTGTTTGCCATCGCTGGGTCTCATTGAGCTGTCAGTCACTTAAGCAAACAATCCGTATTTAGGCATACATCCACATTCATCTGTGTGTCATTGTTCTGTAGAGGTTTAGAGGTCAGTGTGTGAGGGGACGTTTCAGCAGCATATTTCCCAGAGGTCCTTGCAAAAGCTCAACCCAATATACAGACGGTGAAAGAGACCCATGTCAGTGCTTTGTGCTCAAGTGGATTGTGTCGGTTGTTTTATATGTATAACATTCATAGGAGTTTTATTGATCTGAATGCATATTGTCTGGCCAAAAAACAAAAAAAAATCAGCACCTGGAATTAAGTAAGGAAATAAGTACAGGGGGCGTTCTCACTGGAAAACTACTGCAGTGACTAATGTTTCCACTGGCAACAAGTTATTTATGCAAACTGTGTAGCCTCTTATCCCATAATAAATGATTCATTTTGTGGTTGTAGAAAAACAACATTTCTGTTTCAGAAAGGTCAAACTATGTGTCTGCATCAAGCAGCTAAAGCAACTAAAGAAACGGCATTGGTGAGGAGTAAAACATGCTGAATTAAATCCAAATTCGGCATTGTGCATCTTTTCACATAAATCACTGCTGGAGGACTACTTTTAGCATTCTATCCTTCGACGCTATTGTTGGAGTCACTCGTGACCTAGCCATGACATAGTACTGTGTTAGTGTGTTTCACTCTGTGTGTGTATTTGAGTTGTTTGTAAGTGATAGCATCCATACCAGCTTTACCAGCTGGTCTCTTTTTATTCCTCGTCTGTCTCATCCTTGGACAAACACATTCATTATCCTCAAGCTAAATTAAAATTCATATTTAGGACTCAACGCGGATGGAGTTCAGATAAGCTCATCAGTGTACAAGCTGAGTTTTTGGAGCCCAAGAAAATTTTAAAAACGTAAAAAGGGCTGCACGATTTTGGAAACTGACTGAGATTTTTTCTAACCCTGCGATGTATCGTATATTGCGACATCAGTAATGATAACAGTTGACTGGAACAACACTATGATGACATCTTGTCAACAATGAACCTGCACCGATCTTACCTATTTTTGTGGGTTACAAGCATGTTTTGTTTTTTTGTTTGTATTTGAGTTATTCTTATTTTTTATTGTGCTTGGGTCTGAGTTTCCTTCCATCATGTGCAAACATGAATCGTGTTTTACCACCCAATGTGTTCCCTCTGTGTCTATCTTAGATTCTATTTCCATTACGTTTTAATATTAGCATTCAAGCTAAACCGTATTGTACCTCTTCCTCGTTTTTGTCAAGATCCTTGTCATCTTCCTCCACAGCTTGAGATGTCACCTTCCATTCTGTCCACGCTTCCATTATTGTCCCAGAAGTTTCACAACAAGTGAAAGTTTATTGTTTTTGTTTATTTTTTTTACACACAGCCACTTCTGCAACCCTTCAAAATAAAAACCGTAACACACGGCCATTTAGTTCAGTGATGGTTTATAGGTTGATTTAATTTGCCTCCCACATCACAGGACCTGCGATGTGACCATTGCACACACATTGTGATGACGATGCTCAAATATAGCTCTATGTGATAAAATATTTGCAATACACCTTCAGTTTTTTAACCCTGTTAGTAGGACTTTGGCTAAAAGAAGATTTGGACATTGAATCCTTTTATCTATGATTAACTTGTCGTTCTGAGTGATTCACTAACCAGACATGATTTCACAAAGTTGTAGTTCATGAGATATTTTGCTTACAGACAAACTAACATTCACACACACACACACACACACACACAGGGGTTATTTGATGGAGACAATCATGGCCCTGTTTGCTATTATATGTACACCATGTGTGTCTGGATAATAAGACAAATTTGTTTCAAATGGACCATCATTGACCAGGAATTTGTTTTTGGAGACACTGGTGCAGACGTATTGATTTCCACCATAGCAACATAAATGCATACGGGCAAAACAGGAGCTCCCAGTCACCACAGAAACGCTGTGAGTGTGTCTGCGAGAGTGGTGCTCTAATGTGTAGACTCATTACTTTTCAAAGAGCAGGAGATTGAGAAGGATCATGGATGGGGCCCCAAAGAAACTCTGGAGACGGAGACAGCACTTCAGAAAAACACTCAACCCTCGCAAAATGGGGGAAGAGAAATAAAAAAGAGGACGAGTTAATAGACAGTGGAAAAAAAAGAGGGGATATCACATGTTCCACAGAGGAGGATCAGAATTTGTGTGCATGGCAGCAGTTGTAGTAGAGTTTGCATACAAGCTGTTCAGATTGTCCGTAAATTACACAGATTTTCCCCTATTTTGCAGATGGACATATAAAGAAATCTCAAATTTTTTCAAATCTCACCATTTTTTTCAAAAACTCAGCTTTAAATTTAGTCTCAGAACCTGTAGGATGTAAAAAACCAAAAAAAACGACACTGTAAATAAAATGAAATAAACATCTCCCAACAAACAAACACAAAAAGCTCCCCACCTCTCCCTGTCTCCCTCTCCCTGCTCTTCTGCGCTGCAGATGCTGTTCTTTAACTCTTGTTCCGTGTTTCCCCGCGGTCGACAGCCCCGCCCCGATATGGATTTTTTCTGAAAATTGCTGATTTTTGAGGGTCATGATACAGATAAATGCACGAGGGGCTTGACAGGTATGAGTTTGAGTTGATGATTTGCCAGCTGTTTGTTTCCTCAACAGCCATGTAACTCCCTGTAGCACTAAAAGAATTGATTTCTTTGAATGTGAAAATTCTGATTGGCGAAATGGAAACTATTTTTTTACGATCTGTAAAGTAGGCTGTGTTCTTTGGTCCTCACTTGTCTTTTTTTTGCGTTCTCACACTCTGGTTTGCTCAGTCACACACAAACTTCATGCTCATTTTCACATCAGTCTCCACGGGGCCCGGAGCCATTAATTGTGTCCCAGGCTGGGAGCAGAGGAAAAGTGTTGCTGGGAGTGTTGGGTGTACCCAGCAGAGATGCAGGCAAGGCTGGGCACAGCTGTCCCCACAGGAAGGAAGCCACTTCCGCATACGGCTGCCCACGTGGATTCCCAGAATATTTGTTCCTAAAGATGTTTTCCATCAGCAGAAAAAAGGGCTGTGTACTCCTGATCCACTTTAGTATAGAGTGATCAGTGTTATTAAGCAACGACTAGGCGTCAAATAGTTTTTGAATCTCACTTTTGAATCCCAGAAATTGCTGCAGTCTGGTCTGTACGGCTTTCAAAGCGCAAATGTTCAAACAAACGGGTCTTTTATGGCTGTGTTCCTGAACAGTGCGTCCCTCTTTGGTTCAAAATCTACAAAGACAACATTGTCTCTTTGTCTCACCGTTTTCTCTTTCTCATTTTCCGAATGTAATATTTTCCCTTCATCTACTTTAATTTATGCCCATTTTGTAATATTTCTCAGTAGCACAAGATCCACTTGATTTACCATATTTATTTAATTACACTCTCCAGTCTGTTGTATTTTTCCACCTGTTCCTTTGTTTGAAAGGCTTGATTAATTGCTTGATTTCTATTGATTTTCTTTTTTATCAAGGCTGTCACAGCACAGAGAAGAAAATTAAACTTGTAGAAAACAATTTGAATGTGAGCAATATTTAAATTAAGCCTGTGAGTCTAGGCACTTTTGCTTGTTTACTGCTGCTTTGCATAAGAAAAATGTTACGCAGACGTGTTATTAAAAATATGAGGAAAATTTTATGAGGGTGGCCTTTATTAATATTATGAACTTTTCCGTTTCCTCAGCTGACATCAGACCAGATGGTGATGCTTTTGGAACTTTTGCTGGAAGAATCGGAGCTAAGTGTGGCATTATTGCGTGCCCTGCAAAGAACCTACAGCCTACAGAAACAAGATGCTGAGGTAAGAGCTCAGAAAAACACAGGCATCCATAAACACATGCTCAGACAAGTGAGTAATCTAGCTCCTCAGTTTTTTGCGGTAATCAAAGTATAAGGTTTCCTGTCTGTTGCTATCCAAATAAACAGGACTTAAAAACAGGCAAAGATGGGGTGAGGATTCTCACATGCTTCAGTTTTCTGAGGATGTTAATTCTTTGCTGAGGTTTCTTAGCCAGGTGTGTGTTCTGAGCTTCCTCACGTGTGTCACAGAGGCATGCAGTCCTGACGTCTGAGTGTGGCACATGTTATATAATGGAGTGTGATTAAGTCCAAATCTGTCTGTCTTCAATTCTAAAGTGTACTCCAGCAGATTAAATCATAAATGGGGCAGTTTCAAAGGTGGGTACAAAATGAGCTGAGGCAAAATGATGGGGGCGAAAGTGGGCAATAAAATAATGTTCACAGCTCTGCTCTAATTAGAATGCAGGCTTTCAAGCCCTGCCTATAAAAATAGACCATCATTTTCATTTGGCCACAAAGACCTAAAATTCCTACAACTAAAATTCAGGTTTTCTTACAATTTTGAGTTGTCCACCAGTCTCCTAGTCGCATCCTTGTGATATAGCACCCGAACTGTTCCCTGAAAGTTCTGTGAGACTTAAGATGGGCCTCTACTGTTGTGTCCTCAGCAAACATAATGCTCTGATTTGTGCTGAATTCAGTATCACAGTCTTGTCAGCCGAACTAATAGGAAAGGACTAAATACACATCCTTGAGGGATTCCTGTGCTCTGTATGAAGTGTAATGATTTTACTGCCAACACAAACTGTCTGTTGTCTTAGAGATGTGTTGTTAAATTAGTTGTAATTGCAGCTTTCCTCTATACAGCTACCAGTAGTGACTGAATCCCACAAGTGTTCATTTCCTATTTTAGAGCTAAAGCTCTTTATTAGTGCTAATATGTTTGGGTTTTTTCTTTACACACCCGGTGTATAAAAACCCATAAATTTTCTACACTGAACTCCAGGAGTGAGACATATTTAGGTTTTTACAGCTTCCTATTTATTATATGAGCCGTTTTCTTGGGGCAGTAATGGGGTTCAGATGTTCTGTGGAGTCAGTCGGGTGGTAGCTATACTGAAAACAGTTAACTGAAGCTGCATTGAAATATTTACATTTAAAACGCCAGCCTTTTTTTTTTTAGTTCACACAGTTCAGTATTTTTTTTTTTCTGTTTTTATTCATTTCATTTGCATAGTTTCGCTCCACAGTAATTCTTCAGCCTTGTAGTCACACACCAATGCTGCTCTGTGTTTCTGCTTCGGCTCCAGCGTTTAAATCAGGGCTCTATAAGTCAGACTTCCTGGCAGATAAAAGCAGTTTCTCATGCGCAATTTCCAGGAAAAACCTTTGAGTGTTTGCTAAAAATATACAGGGCCATTATGTACATCGTTATACACAAAAAAAAGGCACACACTTACACAAACATCCACAAACTTGCACACACCTGTCTAAAGGCATTTGCCCATCATAATGCCAGTAATCTCATTCAGAGGAAGTTAATCTTCTTCTCTTCTTTTTATAAAAGTAGCCATTTATTTTTTCCCTGTGTCTGGAGCTCATTTTCTTCCTCTTTTCCCCTCACTCAGCATTGCGTCATCTGGCACCGCCTTCTCTTCAGGTGATTGATGATTGATCTGTTTAAAAGTCTTGGATAAATACAGAACTGAGTGTAATTTAGCCTCTCAGCATTTACCTCCCTGAGAAATGGAGCTTTTCAGTGTAAATGAATATTGGGCAATGAGAACGGCTGTTTGTGATTTTGAGAGGGTGGTAATATTACTGTCATCCTAAACACATCGTGAAAGGCCTAATGAATCATTTGAAAATATCATTTTATGCTTGAGCTGTTTACACTAAACCTCCTGCTGCTCCTCTTATAATGATTTCTTGCAAAGTTTGGATATTTATACATTTCAGTGAATTCATTCTGGAGATATTTTATTTTTGTGTAAATATAATCATAGTTTTGTGTAGCTGCTATAGAAGCGTGTCACTCTGTTACATATTGTTTCACCATCTGTTATGCGCTAAACATATCTTTTGGAAAGTAATGCAGTTTAACAGAGGCACTGTACAATGAAAGTGATAACAGCTTGTCTTTAAGCTGAAGGTGCTGGCGTGCAAACTGTGTGTGTGTGTGTGTGTGTGAGAACACATACGCAGAAGTGAAAGAAAGAATGTGGCTGACCGTCAATGTGTGCGTGCAGCCAGACTGTTCTAAGTAGGCTGCTGGTGTGTGACCATGAATATCTGTCCAAGAACTTTGGTTCACTTCCTTTCATGTGAGCCTCATGTGATTTAAAATGCTGTGATTCTACCTGTGCGCAGGGGGTGTGGGGATGGGGGTGGGGGGTGTTCACTAGAGCGTACTTGTTGTAGGGGCCACCTCTCAATCTGCCATATTGGGCTTTTTGTGCAATTATGCTGCTCAGGTTTAGTTTATTGAACTACATAGAGAACTGTGTTTACTGTGGAGCAGAGGAGAAGCAACAAAGAAGCACTATATTGTTTAAGAAAAAATAAAAACAACAAAAGTCTTCTTAAACAGCTTTCTTACAAGACATAAGAGTTTTATATTCGACTGGAGAGATAAACAGCTCATTAAGATAGCACTCAATAAAAAAAAAATTTAAAAAAAAGCTCACATTCGGGTCTAATGGAAGCCAGTGAGAACATTAGAAAGAAAAAGTGTTAAAATTTCTGCATAAAGTAATCAGTTTACCATTAAAACCACGAGCTGGTGATGTGAATAATAGTGATCCTATCACAACTAAATGTTCTGCTGGGAAAGCTCATCTACAGCTCCTCAAAAGAAAATATAAATTTCTCTGGAATAGCTCCGAAAACATGACAGAACTTCGCGTTGGTCTCCAAACTCCTCGTGTTCTAGTCTGATAAAACATCTGTGGGATGTGCCTGAACAAGTACGCTTCATCAAGAATTCATCCCACAGAATATGATCCGGTGTCCACAGGTTTCCTAACCGTGCCTGGATGTTTCGGTGTCATTAGCAGATGGTTTTGTTATTAATCGACGCAGTTTGATTGTGCAGTGGAGCGCACATGCAAATGAGTTTACAAAGGATGTGAATGAGTGGAGCAATAGGTCAGCATTGATGTAAATTCCCTTGTTTCTTTTTCTTTTGTTTTTGTTGAATTAGATGAGCAGATGTTACCGCAGAGTAAACTAGACAGGATGAAGCCTGTTTAAAAGTTGAAAATACGTCTCACAACACCTGCTCCCCGCCAAAAAAGATTTGTTTTTGCTTTTACACAAAGGCCAACCATCTAAAGAATCTTTCCTTAATCTCTGGAATCCAGCCTGTAAAACTTTAGCTCTATATTTTTATCTTGATTCCACGCACGTTTTATTAGTGGGATTCAAATTGTGGGAGCTGTAGAAGCTGGTTCATGTTCAGTTGTGGAGTTGATGTGTGTGTTTGAGTGTGTGTGTTAAAACTGGTGGTAGAGGAGAGTGTAGGCAGGGCGGTGGTGCAGTAATAAATGAAGGAATGTCACTGCGTAATTGCATGTGCTGTCAGGAAGAGGGGCCCTGTGAGAGGAAACGCAGTAAAAAAAATGGAGGGGGGGGGGGAGAAGAAGAGGTGCACCAAGCAGCTGCTCTGCCCCAGGGCTCTCCCCAGGAATGTAACCCAGAGCAGGGAGCAGCTGCTGTGGCTACACAGGCCAGAAGGGCAGGACTGGCAGTAAAGGGTACACATACGGTGCACATAAACACATATTGTTGTTGCCATGAGAGCAGGAGGTAAAGAACATTACACCTCAGCTGCTCTCTAAAAGCATGTTTCATTTTCTTGTATTTTTGCAGATAAACACCGACAGTGAAACGTAAAACACTGTTTCAATTGATTTTTTTTATCATTGGTTGCCAAATTGATAATGAAAATAAACAAAGTGTTACTCAGTCTGCATCTGTGCAAACTAGAAATAGATATAACATTTAAAGATGTAAACAAATTTCTGTTATTTCAAATGTGGGTAACTTATGAACAAATACTGTCTTACTATTTGAAGACAGCTTTTCTAACAGTTTCAGTTTGGAGAAATTGTTCATTCTGACCAATTCATTGAGCTAAACCCTGCAGGACCAAAGTGAATTGCTGCCATTGAAAAAATCTACAATCTAAAAAGTCTTATAGCACTTCATATGAATTACATTTTATAAACCTTTTTACAGCTGAAAAACTTACTTAAATGAGGTATTTTTGTAAATTTATTACAAGATTTTTTTTACAATTGCGTGCAGTAGAGTGGAGTTTTCAGATTGCTTTTCTGGAGTTAGCTGTGAGCTAGGATTAAACTCCATTTCCCCAAAATGAAGCTGCTTACAGAATTATCTGCAACAGGTAAGATATTATTCATTCATAATATTTCCTCAGAAGCAGACTTCAAAAGATCTGAACTATTGCTTTTGAGATAAAGAAAAGTTTCCATATACTGTACATCAGTTTAGCTCTATTGATTCTCGAGACATTTTGGGAGATTTGTTTTGCCCAAAGCTTATGCTGTTGAAATCAGATCAGTCACTAAAATCCCACTCTCTGTCCCTGAACTCTCCAAAGGGTCTGTTTATTTCCCTGAGTGTGTGTGGATAAATGTGCAAAAGACTGAAAGAGTTACAGAAGAAGAAGAGAGGGGAGAAAAATAAGCCAAGGGAAAAAGTTGAGCTTTAAAGAAGTGATGGTGCTTTAAAAGATTTTTCATCTGAAATGTTTATCTCTCCTCTGTCTGCTTCCTGTATGAGAGTGCATCTATAAATGTACACACAAACACACACACACACACACACACACACACACACACACGTGCACTCATATCAGATGATGAAGCATGATGGTTGAGGCGGGGACAGAGCCAGTCTCTGATCTCTCCTGTAACCGCGGCAACAGAGCTCCTATTGATCCTCCAGGAGAAAGGCCAGGCATTAACTTACACACACACACACACACACACACACACACACACACACACACACACAGCCCAAGAAATAAATTGATAATTTTCACATAAATTTTAGATGACCGAGATGTCAGACTTCGTGTCTCGATGAGTCTGTAGAAACTGATGAGGGAATTTATAATCATTCTGCTTTTTAAATGTATTTTTATATTCTTGTGCAATAATTAGGTGGAAATAATTATTTATCTAAATTTGCTTGAAAGGATAAATCATAGTAGGCAAAGACTGGCTGTTCTGTCAGCTTTGAAAGAAACATAAAATTATAACCATATAAAGGCTTATACATGGTGGTTTTGTGTTTAATTTTTAAATCTTGAAATACGTTTCATTCATGTTTTGTTTTCAGGTCCGACATCGCTGGTGTGAGCTGGTGATAAAGCATGCCTACTCTCAGGCTTACGGAGATGTCGAACACTTTCTGGTTAATGACCAGGTCAATAAAACATTTGTCTTAAGTTCTGCAATGAAAGCTTCAGACATGAATAAAAAAATGTTAAAAAAAGAACACAGTGTTGAATTGGGATGGATGTGTGTGTGTGTGGGGGTGTGTGTGTGTGTTACAGGCTATGGGTGTGTATCTTTACGGGGAGTTGATGGTTCAGGAGGACCCTGAGCAGCAGGCTCTAGCTCGTCGCTGCCTCTCATTGGTCCAGGAGCAAATGGACCAATCAGCACGCAGAGTGGTGGAGGAGATGATCCTGTGACACTGGAGGTAAAACCTTATTATTTTTGTTTAGTGTATTACATATCAAACTTTTATTTAAATTACTTTTTTTAGAAGATGCAATAAAACAAATCACAATTTTAAGCTTGTATTTTAATCCAACTGTTTGCAGCCCAAACATCATATATTTGTGACGTATCTGAAGTAAAATGACTGAGCAGCCTTTTCCATATACCTGGTTTTGAAATGTTTGGCTAATTATTAGTCATTTTAGCATTTCTTAGACTTATCGTATATCTAAGCCTCGGCAGTGGAGCCTGTGAAAGAACGCTTTGTGTTAAATTGATCTGGAGCCTATCTGCTCCGGAGGACCGTCCACATTTCAGTCACTTTGCAGCACATTCCTTACTGAGCCTACAGGACAGAGTGCGGGTGTGTTCCTTAATATTCTTCTGGATTCCAAAGGGGATCGTGTCAGTGGTTCCACAGCAGCACCATCAGAATGGACTTGTCAGACGAGGAATCTGGGAATTTGTTCCTCAGACAAACAAAAGGCAGGAAAGAGGAGAAAACAGGTCAGCGAGGCTCGGGCTCAAGATAGACTCTATTTGATGTGGACGGATTTGTACCAGGAATTCCTCCTGTGTGTTTATGAATAATCACAGCAGTCATTAGGTGAGTTCTTCAATCTGACACTAAATGAGAGAAAGAATGATGTTTGTGGTTTGGAAAAGGAAGTAAAGAGAAGATGAGCCAAATGCATGACTACAATGGACAGGTCAACTTGAAGCTGCTGATATTTCTGCCAAAACTGTCCAATTCTTACTGACAAACTTGACCTGACAATTAAATTATTACTCAAAATAACTGCAGCTGCTGCCAGTGGCTCATTATGGTCACATTAAGAGCTACGTCTGAGCTATAGAGCTCTGAAAAGACTGATTTTTCTAATCTGTTTCACCATTATTTGTTTAAATCCTACCGAGGTTTAATTAAGATGGATAATTTTGGCACCTTTTGCATAACTGAAAGAACAAAATGAATCTACTGCTAAAGTTGTAGTTTTTCATTGACTGGCACGTTAAATCTGATTTTATCTTTTATCTCCGGTTCAGTTTGGGCAAGAAGGTGTTTGTAACCTTGGTGGTACGCCGGCTGTGTCATGAGCTGCTGCTGAAATCCCGTCCACATCGACCTGAGTGACTCAGAGCTTTAAATCCTGTTTCAGGCTTCAGTCAAGCTGCCACGAGACGGGCTTTTATCTTCTCACGCACACACAAATAGTTCCATGCATTTTCAGAGGATGCGAAAGGCTTTCTCAACAAGTGTTTGGCATCTGGCTTAGTCCTGATAAACCTCCCCGACACACATCCACAGCTCCTGTCGGTTCTGTCCCGGCTCGTCTTCGCCATCGTCTGTCACTCCCCCCTCTTCTCCCCGTCGCCTCACGGGGAGCGAAAGAGGCATTCAAAGATTAATATCCCAACTTTTACTGCAGCTTCCCTTTGGACTGACCCAAGCTAGCGCCTGTAAACATCAGTGGATCACACAGGTCATCTGAGATCAAAGACCTCACTCCAATTAAAATGATGGATGAAGAGAACTCCTCGTTGACTTTTCGTATTGCCCTGCAGGGAGGTGGATTTATGTTTCACTGTTCATGTTGTGTTGCCCCATTGTCCTTTTTTAAATTTGAGGAGGCCGCCTCCTACCATTTCACAAAGACACACACAATACAGCGGATTGTGCCTATTATGCTGCGTGGGCTTTAACTGAAAACATGTCTGTGAAGGCATCCTCAACGGCTTGGTGTGTTTAAAACGGAAAAAGCACAATCGTTTAAAAGAGTAGGGTGGTCCTTCTCCGTCGTTTTGTTTTTCCCCCTCCTTTCCTGTTCACCCTCTTGTAATTTTTCTCCCCCATCCCAGTACATGCCTTTGGAATCCCTCTTGATCCGCTTAATGAGGGGCATATCGCCGGGTTAGCCGAGCGTGGCGAATAGGAGACGAGGAGAAGGGTAACCAAAGAAAAAGTGTGTGAGAGCGGGGCAGCAAAAGATTTGCCGTTCGGGTCTTTCACGGCTGAGTTCTGATGGCAGACATGAGGGAGGAAAAACAAGAAGGGTGGTGGTGGGGTGGGGTGGGGGAGAAGAAAGCAAGGTTTTAGTTTCAGGGTGTTGCTGGTTAGCAGCATACTGAAGCTGGAGTCAGTGATGTGGGTACAGGTAGGGATAAAAAAAGAAATCTTGTTCTTTCATGTCTGAGCTGTGAGGGTTCCTGGCGTGCTGATTTGTGACTTATGATAAAAAATCACATTGCCAGGGATTACCACACATCCCTGACCCTGCCGGCTGCCATGGCAACCAGACCTCCATCCATACACAAACGCGCACACTCTCGCCCGCAAAAAGTTCAAGACCGAAGAAGACGTGATTACCTAAGGGCTCGTGTAATTGTGTTGGAGTGCAGAAGAAACGAGGATGATGAGGGAGCTTTCGTCAGCGTTCGCCACACGTCTGTCTCCTCCGCTGCTTTTTTTTTTTTTGTTTCCTCTCTCCAGCCAGACGCAGAGCTTAGCTGATTGGTGAACAGTGATTGATTTCCTCTTTGTTCACAGTGGCTAAGTTCTGCACCTGAGGAGAGCACGACCTCGACAAGCAGACAATGAGAAGAAAGAGATCTGTGCCGTCAAGTTTGGGTTCTTTTTTACCACTGCAGTTATTTAGTTGATAGATCTCCTTTATCTTTTTGTTCCTTTGCAGATTCTCCATCGTCTTAGGGGGGTTTTCTGTCTGTTTGTATTAAACACAAACCTCTTTAACATATCTAAACACTGTTGAGATGCTCTCCTGCTTTGTCAGTTTCTTTTATCTCTCATCTCTTTCCTTTGCTGCCCACACCTTTGTTTCTTCTTGCTTTTTTCTGTCCCATGTATGAAAAACTGATTGCTCACTCTGTAGTTGTAGTGAAGGTGTGAGCTGAGTACCTCAGGGCAGACTTTGAAACTCGCTGTACTAATGAGGCCTGAGGAGACCTCTGGTTATTTGTGCTGACATACATTTAATCAAACTTCCGGCGGTCGACACAATCATCCACATCACCACTGGTCTTGTGTAAAAGTAAGCCTTCTATGCTGTGGCAACCGATATTAGAATATCTTGTCCATTTATTTATATAGCAAGCCTTTTTTGTCATTATTTCTTCATATCAGGCCTAGCATGTGTTGAAGGAAAGCATATCACCTACTGCTTCTGGATTAAGATTATTTTGTTTAAATTTGACAACAGCTTTCCAGCTGCAGAGCATCGTCTCATTTGCAGTAACATCACACTGATGTTAGGCTTCTTCTGCTCCACAGTTGACTGAGTTCTGTTGAAAATAGTTTGTTTATAAAAACTAAACCCGACTAATGCTCATGCTGCATACGGGGAAATCCCACGGTAAGTTGGATCGGTTTAGGTAGATTTAAGATTTACAGATCGCATGTGTGCGAGCTATAAACTGGATTATGAGAACCCGTTTAGGCAAGGCGCTTCATGCCCTGCTTCTTTTTAAGGTTTAGGCAAAGGCAGACAAAAGATCTCCAGATTAATGTTGAAAACATTTTTTAAAGAATGTCAATCAGGTTGCATAAACTGCAAAGCTGTGCTAACAAATCTGAAATAAATCACAGTGACAGAGAGCGCTTTATTGCTTTTATGGACACACAGGCAGTATGAAAATAATTGATTTTATATAAAGAACTTTCTTTTTTTTCTTTTAAAGAAAAAAATCAGATTGTTTTTCCAGCAAGACCCTTACTTTCCTTCTTGTGTTTTAGTGTAATTTATTGTATAAATGTATTATTATATTATAATTGTTAAAATATATTATAAACAGACTCATATTGAGCAAGAACACCATGACAACAAAACAGCAACGATTTAATAGAACAGTAAAACGTTTGCAACTGGTAACCAATATATAGCTGTATAACATAAATAACTTCATTTAAATACAGTTCTTGTCAGCAGAACCTCAGATTTATTAATTTAATCATTTTGAGTTTGTTTACCAGAAAAGCTCATTTAAATATATTTTTGTTTAATTATGGCTTTATTGCCTTTAGTGTCAGTACTTGGATATAGTAAAGCCACACACACGACAACAGAAACTCTCTCCAAGCAGAATGTTTACTTCCTGGAGCAAAATGTTTATCTGTCTACAGTAAAACGGTCCATTCATGCTGTGTGGTTTGACCTTTTCCAGTGTGAACACACTACATGTGGACCAGCTTAGATAAAAAAGAAGTGTGTGTATTTAAAAGCTGCTAAGCATCTTTGAAGCACCTCAATGCAAAAAGTGAAGTCTGATATACACCCCCCGGCCCAGAAAAACAGTCTCCACCTGGATCTAACTAAGGTCTATGATGTGGGGCTGCTGCAGTTGGTCAGGTCCAGGTTCAGCAACAGTATGAGCTTAAAGAATGAGGTCAGCTGACGCTGAATATACTGACTGACCAGGTTATTCCATCAGTGGATTGTTTCTTCCCAGATGGCACGGCCATATTCCAAGATGACAATCCCAGGATTCATTGGGCTCTTATTGTGAAAGAGTGGTTCAGGGAGCATGAGGCATCATTTTCACACATGGATTGGCTCCACAGAGTCCAGTGAAAATCTTTGGGATGTGCTGGAGAAGTTCAGACTCTACCATCATCAATGCAAGATCTTGGTGAAAAATCAATGCAACCCTGGATGGAACTAAATGTCGTGACATTGCAGAAGCTTATTCAAACAATGCCACAGAGAATGTGCACCATAATCAAAGCTAAAGGTGGTCTAACAAAATATTTGAGTGTGTGACCAGGCAGTGTATTTAGTATTGTCTGCCACTAAATGACCAAGGTAAACGATAATGTTTTTGCCTGTCTTTGTGTAGCTGTCTATTACTAAAACATCTCCTGAAACACTTAAATAGATCTTAATGAAACGTATTTATTAAATGTTTAACTTTGTGTTTAATTAGATGATATACCTTCCATCAACGAATGCTAGGTCTTTACTTTTATATGATTTTAGAGTCTTTAACACTCTGTAGAGCAACTGATTCAAGAACGGTCCCAACAGCTTACACACAAGAAACAGTGTTCAACTTGAGGGTTGTACTGTTCTTCACTCCAGTTTAATAACACTCTGGTTTATTGACTTTTTATTTAAAAAAACAGAACTATAAAGGGTTTCTCATCAGGAATTTGATGCAGTTTTTTTGTGATGAATTATCTAAATGTGGATAACAGCAAATCTTAGAATAGTGCCTGTTTTGTCTGTTGTGCTTGGGCTCCACCGTTTAAGCGGGAGTTTTATTGTCTTCCGTGCACTGATAGCATAAAAAGCTCATGTAGTTGTCCACAGGAGGACCTGGTGGATTTACATCACACAGACTTATATTTGCCAAAATGCTGAGCTTCTTTTAAAACTCTAACTGGCAACTTGGGATTCAACAGTGAATCAAAAAAAGAGAGATAGACTGACACAGTTATAATAAAATAACTTCTCTAAATCATACTTTAGGTACTTAAAGCACCTGAGGGTTTCAACTCAAAATGACTTTGGCAGTAAAAAGTGCAGCTCAGACATCCCTGGCTGATATGTATTGATTTCTGATCTAATCTCCGCCCGAGGCAGCTGAGATACAGAGACCCATAAAGCAGGCGAGTTCTCACACATTTCTGCTCTGTGAAGGCAAACAAGGCCGAGGCATCAGAGATGGAAATCTTGATGATGATTTCGAGGTCCTTCCACAAGTTAGATGTCATTCTCACATTATTGAAATGATGAGGGGATTTTTTTTTGACAGTAGATTTAAGAGGAGCCTCTGTTTTGTGTCAGGTAGGAGTGACTTAAAACAATCGCAGAAGTTCTTAGTTTGGTCGTGCCACGAGTTTCGTTTCAGGTTCTTGCAAAGTGTTCAGAGTGAAGACTCATTAGGCTAAAGTCTGCTGGAATATGAGTGAGTTTAGCTTTTTATTTGTCCCTTCTGCCAACATGCTGATCAATAGCTCTGTTTTACATGTTCTACAAAAAAAAAAAGTCCAACCCGGAGTAAAAACTCATTCCAGCTAAGTGCACTCATCAGCTAACACCCAAACTGTCCATATCTGCAGGTGGACTACTAAATCTGTGAAACTGGGAGCCCAGAGTGTAAAAAAAGTGACCCGCAGTAATTTACAGAATAACCTCAGCAGTAACACAAGTGTGGTTTGCCAGAATCATCGTTTTAACTAGCTAACTGCGATGCACATCTCCCTTAACAAAAACACTGACAGATGGCTGACAAATGAATTTCAAACTTTAAAAAAAAGCAGAATCTATGCCATGAGAGGAGGTATTACCGCGTTCTATATTCACAGCGACAAAGTGAAGACTAAACGAGGACAGATGTGTGAATTAGAAATGAGGACCATGTGGAGTCTGCCATTTTTAGACCTATATTTAGGGCCTGCTAAAAGAGTAATGACCATCAAAGGCCCATAAAAGAGAGGAATTGCCATCAGAGCCGGTATCTAAAAGGTGATTTATTACACCCTAATGAGATGGAAATGGTTCTCTGCACATCAAAGGATAAGGCAGCATTTTACAAAGCTCCTGAAAATAAATGTATTGGACCCCACAGAATCCACATCTTTGCTTCATGCTTGTTTAGCCGGGCTGATTGTCTCTTTAATGCTGAGCGTAATTCAAAGAACCGCTGCATCGGATTCTGTTTCAAAGTATCTGTCGGCAACTTCTGAGATCTGAAGTGAGGCGGGATGTGCGAACGCTCGTCACAGAGGGCGGTGAGGCGGGACCATGATGAATTTATATTTTAACTTTTATGATCAGACACTAAAACAGTCTTGTGAGTTTTTCGTGCCAGGCTTTATCGCTATTATTGAACAGCATTTCTGACCTATTTTCTCCTGTTTCAGTGAATCTACACATCCCTACTTTCTTTCAAGTTTGCTTGGTTTTTGAATCCTTGTGTATATTGAAAACGAGAGATGTTTATAGATGAGATTTGATGAGAAAAAGAAATCTGGGCTGGGATTCCTGTGCCTACTGAGCTGATAATCAGTCCTATAGAACCACTGGCTCAGTTCAGCAGGAACAGGAGTCCAGTCCGCTCACCACCGGACCGGAAACTGGTTCCAAAAAACTTAGACCACATCAGAAACAAAAACTACAACTAACTTATTCTTACTTGAAAGAAGTTTTAACTTGCATCATTTCTTCAACAATATCTGTTTTTCTGAGTCCAACTGAAGAGTAAATCTTTGTAAAATGAATCATTAACACCTTCAGACTTGGCAGGTGTGTTGAGGTCCAGAGGAAGTGAGGTGTCAGTTTGGAAATGTTTGAAAGAAGCGGTTTGTGTATTTCTGTTTGACGGTCGATGAGTTGGAAGGAAGCTCCACTCGGCTGTGATTATTTAGTTTTACTCTCGTTATCTTTTGGGAGCATCTATGTAGTTTTCTGTTTTACAAAGCAGCATTGTGGAGGACCTATCTCAGGTGTGTCTTGATTAGAGTAACACACACACACACACAGCTGCAAGTTAAAATCAGCCAGTAGCTGTGTGTGGTCATCGTTCGCTGACCGGATCCAAACAATCAGGGTTAAACCAGTTAGTTAAACACTCCGAGCAGAATCGATCATTTTGTTCGTTTTATTTTCAAATAAAAGTTAATCTTTCTGTCCGTTTTAGTGGTATCAAAACATAAATGCAGATCTTGTAGTAGGTTTTGTTTCATTTGGTCCCTTTGACTTCCTTCAGGCTAAAATGTGTTACCAAACTGGAGTTTATCGGTTGCTTATTACCTTCTTTTCAAATTAGAAACATGTAATATTAATGTGATCAAACAACTCCAAACATGCAAGTATTTAAATGCAGTGAACTATAAACTAAGCATCTTGATCTTCCTAAAATTTGATCATATTTGTTTCTATATTATTAGAATCCACGCTTCAGCATCAGATGGGTTCTTTGTCTGGATTATTTGTCACTCCCTGTTTTAAAATATGCAATATACCAAAATATTTTAAAATGAGCAAATGAAATGTAATGTTCCGATCTGTGAGCATTCTTTCTTTTCTTTCAGACTGTGGACAGGAGTTTGGCACGAAGGCCACGCGAGGGTCCATCGCTTAAACTCGTCTTTTTTCTTTGGGGCTCTGCAGACACAGCAGAAGGCTGCGTTCGTCCTCCACGGCCAACTGGAAAGGTTCGGTGCAGTCGAACCAAAAACTACAAGCTGCTCGCAGAGAGAGCGTTTGTCGAAGGCATTGTTGTTAGGCAGAAAAATCCATCGTTTAACCCAGTTTTTTTGATCCGTAATGGAAAAAGAGGATTTCATGGATGAATCTTCAGCACCTCCAGTCATGTTTAAGAATCTGAGCTGCTGTGTTTAACTTAATGCTGTTTGTGTCGGTGTGTTTAAGGCTGAGTTCATGTCTGTTTAGTCTAAAATCATCATCCTGCTTCTCAGGAGTTTAGACTTCAAATTCTTCCAAGTACATACATATTTTTATACATTTTTAAACTACTACTCTGGTCTGTGAAAAACAGAAAACTCTCAGGTTATTTTTGTGTAAATTTAGATTTTATAAATGTGCAAAACAAAGAATTATTTTCATGTGGGAATAAATGTATTTGTATGAAATGTTTCTTTTCTTTTAGTAACTGGAATCAAACTTTGAGTCTCATTACTTCTCTATTCTGCTACTTTCATGCATTTTAACATCTAGAGATGTAAAGTCATGAAAATAAACCCTGTAAAACAACAGTGGAAGCTCTGTTTTACTAAAACTGTGATTTTTGTACCAAATACAGATTGGGAGATTATTTCTTAAATGTAAATTCTGAAATAAAAAGTGAATTAAAAGTGATCTCTGTTGTGTTGTTTAATCCTTTTTCATTTTAACCAAAGTCAAGCTGATATGATGGATTTAAATTTGGTGTTTGGATGAATAAATGTGTTGCTGTTGAAGGCAGCTCTGAAGGCACGTCTGTGTTCCAAATTTTATTTTCAAACCTTTGTTTTTGAGGTTCAAAGAAAGTAGCTAGCCTTTGATTTAGACTGAACTCCTTTCAGGTGAGATATCTCTTTGAAAGACGAGTCTCAGTGAAAATCTGAATCGATTTGCTTTTATTTTAAATAATAAAAACATACATACACAAAATGCCATTTATAATATACACAGCTTAATTGGATTATGTTATTTGTATTGCAGAAAAAGCCCAAACACTGCTGTTACTGGGCTTCTTTTGCCTTCAAACCTGTCTTGGATTCAGCCAGTGCAGTTTGAAGGATTTATATTGAGGAAATTCAGTGAGTGGGAGGACTGTGACACGTACAAGCTGCTGCTTCTTTACAGTGTCATCTGTCTCGGCTCAAGTGTCCTTGGGAGTCTTGTAGTTGTCTTATATGCATGTATATAATTGTCTCCTGGTGTGCTGCAATCTGACCTCGCTGTGTTGTTTTAGCTGCACAACCAACAACATAGTGGCTGTTTGTCCTTCTGCAGACAAACTGTAGCTTTATGCTTCACCTTTGTGTGTGTTCTCACTCATTGTGGTGTGTGTGTGTGTACTTGGTTCCACTTCCATTTGGGTTATTGTGTTCTGAAGTTCCTTGATCCTGAGATGAACTCTGTCACCTTCAAAGCAGCTTCCTTCATTTAGTCTGAGATGCAGCGAGCTGAGAACACACACAGCTTCATTACGCACACCAGACTGATCGACCACCTGGAAACACACACACACACACACAAATCAACATGTCAGTGACATGATGAGATGATGTTTCACCAAATAAAAGAAGAGGGAAACTCGTTTCTTCATGAAAAGTCAAAAGAAAGTTTAGCTAATTTTTATTCCCGACTTTCAAAATAAAATGTATCTGAAAAGAAGCAACTTAAAAATGAACTATTCTAAATTCATCTGAAGTTCTTACTTTATAAAACACACCTTGTGATGAGATTTTTTTTCTATAAATTCAATTTGCTGCTTAATTCAAATAAAAATGTCACTTGTACATAATTAAAGTCCTTTATAATCTATAGTTAATCACCAATATGTCAAGTAGTTTATATTGATGCAGAAAATGCTCTGAACAGACATAATAAAAAGCAATTACAGTCTCGCAGGGTTTTACATAACAGGACAAAATATGAAAACCACAAACCAGGTCTTAAAGGCAGGGGAAGAAAACCTCAGAAACACACAGGATAACAGTTTTTAATTAAACAGATTTCAAAAGAAAGAAAATGTTTTTTTTACCATCTGTAAAACTTCTGCTGAGGCATTTGGTGGAAGCTGGCAGAAAACAGCAAAATGAACTAATAAGTTGAGGGTCAACGATGAAGCCACTGACGTTTGCTGAGTTTGTGATGACAGCAGGGTGATTAATGACTGTAGGCGGGCAACACTAAGAGGACGTGGTGAGACAGAGTAAAGCGTGTGCAGGAGGTCCCACGCTTCTTTGGCTTGTACCTGGCAACAAGAACAACAACAATAACTTATTGGACTTTTCCTGCAAATAAAAATCAACAGATTAGAAACTGGTAAAAGATGAGAGCAGCCTGACGTGATGCTATTGTAGTTCTACTACGTCATCAATGAGTCTCCGAGGTTTATGAGAGGAGACGGACAAACAGGACACGGAGAGACAAAACTCAGACTTTCACTGAGAAATCAATACTACATCACCCCTTTTCACCCAGCTCCCCTTGCTCCTCTGTTCCTCCCTCTCCTCAACACTGGCCACCACTCTGATGTGGGGTCATCCATTATTTATACCGTAATGTGTTATTCTTCCTTCTCTGCCCCGGCTCTTTGGCTTTCAGCAACAACACACCTGTCTGCAGCCAATAACGGACCTTCCTCGCTGTTGTTGAGTTATGATGCTGCACAGGCTAGATGAGATTTTGTCCACACCGTGTCGCACAAAACAAATGTCACGTCTTCAGCACACTGCTCTTCTTTACGATTTAGCTCCTGCAGAGCAACGTAACTCGACTAAAGCTGCAGCAGCTCATAACTCATCAGTAACAAACACGTCTGCACCAAATTTCACGACAATTCATCCTATCAACAGAAGCAGTCAGCACCAAAGTGGGAGACCGATGAAAGAACACGGCGATAACAGGGACCTTAAAGGAAAACTTACAAAAAGTCTATTCTGACACTCACCAGCTGGACAGCTCTGTGATGCCACCTGTTGGTGGGGTGATGGTAGAAGGTCAGCAACCAGAGAAGGGGACCACAGTCCTCAGGTCCTGATGTGACCAACAGCTGGAACGCCACCTGCACCCAGTGGGCGCATTGAACGAGCAGGAACCAGGCCTCAAACACTTTGTGGTGCCCTCTGCAGGACAGGAGGAGACGCAGCACTCAAAAAATCTAATTATTACAATAAAGCAAAGAAAAATGACACCAGTACAAAACATATTATCTAGGATAAAATAAACTATTTGTACACATTTGCTTGTCACACAAAAATGTTGTAAGTTCCAAACAAAACTTAACACTGGAAACAAACATGCAGCACTAACAAAGCTGTAAACAGCCTAATAACTCGGGGGATTTGGGTGGTCTGTTTAGTTCTTTAACAGTCTGGCACCTTACCCATCTTTGTCTCACTTTTTCCATTGTAAACATATATCCAACTGTTCAAACAACCAGCTGTTGAAAAACTACCGCTGATAATTGTATTTTACCATTTCGACGCAGGGCGCTGTCCTAACACCAAATAAAACTTGACAATAAAGACGAGGGCCAAAGCTACAACAAGCTGTGTGCTGTCTGAGGACTTTACATCCTGAGAGGTATTTAAGCTTTTAAATTTTGTTATTTCTCTTTACTTTTTTACATCTGCCAGTCATTTTAGTCCCATTCTCACTGAAAAATATAAATCATCAGAGAAGCAAAGCTTTTATACAGTTTTATAGACAATCTGAACCCAGATGTGGCGCTACACTGGAGTCTGGTGCTGTTTTTATCAAATAAATAAATAAAGTAATAATCAGTTTTTATTTATTTTTTTAAATCCAAATTGTATCAAAAATCTAGATAAGCTTCATTTTTCTGATACAACTCTTTTACTGGCTGATGTCATCCTCAAAAATACAATTAAAAAAAAGCAATTAATGGCAAACTGTTAAAATAACTGATCTGTAGATCTAAATAAAAATAAAAATGGAGTCTGAAGAACTGCTGTAAAGTATCTAAAAGCAGGACAGGAACATAAGCTCACACTCAAACACAGAATGTGCTGCAGCAGAAGAAAACAGAGCTGCACAGCTGCAACAGAGAGAACGACCTGAGGATTGAGGAAGAGAGCTTGTTCTCTCAGATTCCTCCATTACCATCATTAGCGCTCCCCTCCTCGCCTCCCCTCCCCCCCATTGGCTTCAACATCCCAACAGCAGCAGTCCTCTGCAGGGCTTTGGCAGCACTGAGACAACATACTAGTTTCCCACCGCTGGCTTGGAACAACATTCTAAGATTCTGTGAGCAGCTTTGAGACTCCAACAGTGGTGGGGATAATAGGCCCCGATCAAAACCACAGCTGTAGGGTATCAAGTCAAGCGTCTCCATCTTTAGGGCATCAACTGTGCTGTTTTTATATCTGTACTTTCTATCCTCATCCAGGATCTGCTCTTCTTCTTTTAATGCCTATGCAGTGGTTTTTATTACTGTGCTCTCTCTTCCTTCTCTTTGGTTTCTCGCTTTTTTTTTTGCACTACTTTCCTCACTTCTTCTTCAGCTTCCCAACGTCTGTTTTCTCCACAGGGCTCCTTTTCCCAAAGTTAATGTTCTCTAATGAATGCTTGGAGAAGCCGCACCGTGCTCCAGGAGCTCTTTGCTATGATGCGAGGGGGAAATTACTGACTAACTAACACCTCAGCAGCAACTAATGGAAATAAGAACACCACACAGGCATTGGGTAGGGTGGTGGAAGCAGACACACATTAGCAAATTTTCTCTGGAGCCCTTTGGCTCTCTAACCTGGGGCCTGTGCTGCCTGCGTCTCCCTCCTCTTCCTCTTCTGTCAGTCTCTGTAATGAGCTGCTGAGCCACTTCAGGTGGTTTTTCAAAGCCTCCTGAGGCATCTCTGAAGGAACACAATCATAATCATAATACCAACATATTCACTAAAAAGGAAACATTTAGAATCAGTTGTATTTTGTTAAATTCAAAGCCAGGTGATTATTTCATCTTAAATAATTATTTTCTTTTTTTTACAAAATGCAACTTAAACACTAAATGCCATTTGCAAACAAGAGCTGCAGCTAATAATCACAATGCATCTGTAAAAAATACCTTGTTTCAAGCCTAAATTCTATATACATATTAACAAATAATTTAATATAACATATTCTTCATCTTCCTGTCTGATTATTAGGCACTAATGTGAGAACCTGAGACATATTTCCATGTAGAATTATTGGGTTCATAATTTAGAATATATTTTTACTGTATTTTTCTACCACTCTCTCCTTTTTTTTTCCAAGCATTTGCTTATAATTGCTTTCAGGATCATTACGGTGTCTGCCATATGCCACACTCTTTAAAAACATACTTTCCTACCACAAACCAATACTGCACTCAAAACTCCAACAAGTTGACATTTCACAATAACAAACAAACTTTAACAAATATCTCCAATTTTCCTCCAGGCTATGTATTAAAAACGCAACGCTACATTTTTATTTATGACTCATTTAGAGGGAGCAGCCACCTCAGTTTTACATTCATTTTTTTTTCCAACAGTATCATTTTCATTCTCTTTCTAGTGCAAAATAGCCCCTTCACCACACACACACACACACACACACACACACAGTAATAATTAACTCTGAATTCTGGCTGGTCTTCTGTGTGTCCCTAAATGGCTCCATTCATGTAAATAATTCCTGCCTACAGGCCAGTCTGGGCACACGCTGATAAGCAGCGCTGCAATGGGATCCTGCACTCACCTACTTTAGCGTGTTTTACAATTACACCTACCCACTGTTTTAAGCTAATGCTTTTTAATAAGATTTCGGGAGAGGGGGAAAAAATCTGCACAAATGTGTTTGTGTAAGATGAGCCTGAAAATCAGCTCGTCAAACCTGGGTAACTCGTTAATCCTCTATATTGATTTTCACAAAAGTAATGACACCAACGTTAACTTTTATATCCAACATAAAACACAGTTATTAACTATATTTGATACGCAAAAACAAAGAGCTTACTGATTCTGCAGATGAAAAACCGGGAAAGTTACACACAGTTACACACCTTCTCTCACACTGAGAGCACTTTCTGTTCATTTTGTCTGAGTGAAGACGAGCACAGCAGGAATGCACGTGCACACTGACCTGATGGCAGGGTTAGGAGGGGAACAAGCAGACCTGGGGGTGACTGTGGGAAGAAATCCTTCAACGATGCAGATGTCTGAAACAATAGCAGCACATTTTGTTTCTGTGTGAAATCAGACTCGTCTTCAAATGGTTCGCCTTTGTGCTCTAAAAAAAAAATCTAAAAACTTGTCATTTTAGAAAGGGGTGATGTGTAATGGTGATACAGTAAATGTGATTGTGTAATGTAGCGTGTAATGGGAGACATTTAGCGCAGTGTGACAACAGGTCAGAGTAAACACACTGTGGCACTGCCATCTACTGTTTAATGGAGGTGAAAAGGAATAAACTGTACTCACAAAGCTGGATAGCAGATATATAATATATCATACCAACACAGTAACACATCTGTTTTCTGGCTTTTGTCACTAATGGCTGACATGCGAGGGCCAGATAATTGCCTGCAGCCGTACAGGATGTCTCACTGGATGATAAAACAGCAGAGGTGGGAGCTAAAGGCTGGGAGTTTTGGAGAAAGTACACAACAGTACATCAGAGTAACAATTCTTCACTCGCTGCAGGTGATTCACTGAAAAAGAAACTACCTGTAAATGAATCATGTGGATTTGTGATGTACGGGTGTGATCTGTGAGTAGTGGGTGTCCAGCTGAAAATCAAGTGAATGATTTATCATCAGTAGCCATTTTTAGTACTCATCTCTGACTATTTTAAAGGGGACATATGAAAAATCCACTTTTTTTGGCTGTTAAATGCATTTTGTTGTGTACCTGAATAGGCCTGTTACAATAAGCAATAAATCAATTAATCGTATGATAAATTAAATTGAGGAAGATTAATTAAAATAAAGACAATAATTTTCATTTGCCTGCTTGTTTGTTTTCTTTGTGTTTCCTTTTTTTTTTACTCCTTAGCGTAGGAGCAGTGAACTCTGGTGTCAGGTATTTGCCAGGTGCGTGGTCTCCTAACCTCTGTAGCATGAAAGCTTGTGGAGTTACAATAAGAAGGAATTCAGACCGAAGCATTGCAGTTCCACTTTAGACCCCAACTGAAGGATTAAAATGTGAAAAAGAAGGATTTAATATGTCTGTCTTAAGGCAAAAAAAAAAGTGTTGATTTTTATTTTATTTTTCATCCTTTTCTGATTATTCAAATTAGTCTTATTTTTTCAGGTTTAATAAACTATATTAAGCATTAGTGACCTCTTAATAAATTTAACATAAAAATTACTCATCAGCTACAATAGGTCTAACAGGCAGGTTGATAATGGCAGAAAAAAAGTTAGCAAAAGCAGCCCACAAGTCTTTCATCAGTTTAAACATTAAGACTTACATCAGGCTGAAGGAGTAAATATTCTCTTAAGAAACACTTGGTAAAGGTTTGAACAGCAGATCTAACAGACTGGTTACTTTCAGCTTGCTTAAGGACGGACCTGTCAAATGTACAAACACACACACAGAATTATTAGAACACAGAAGTATGTTGTGCTTTGTTTAAAAAGCACAATGACGTAATATTTGTGAAATACATCAACACTTACCGGAAGATGTCGTTTACAATGAGGAATATTGAACAGTGTTGCGCACAAGCTTTAGGCTGTAACACAAAAATTCACATCTGAGATTCTGTGCCACCTTTGCAGAAACTAAAACACAACAGTAACAATTTAGAGAGCACAAATATAAGGTGAGAAAAAAAGACTAAAATAACAGTGTGTAGCCACCAGGTGGCACTGTTGGACTACATTCCTTTTGGCTCTCAGTGTATCCAGCCTCACTTTCTAAACAGTCAGTTTACCACTCTGTCAGTCCTTCCTAACAACACCCACACTCTCATCTCCTTTTCACATCTCCTCCTAATCCACGCTCATCATGTGTTTTAGATTTAACACATTCTAAAACGCCCCAGCGCAAACATTTAACAGCTGTACTGTGCATATTACCGAGCTCCTAATTATCCACCACCACCCCTCGACATGCAACTCATACAAGGCCATGTGTTTCACTCTGCAAGGACCACATGTCGTTTTAAACCTTACAGACTTTTTACTCCTGCAGAGCAAATACAGTAGTGGAATGATTAGAAGGAGGAACAGAGGATGACCCAGTTTTTTGTTTATTTGAAATACTCACAACTAGTTTAAAATAAAGTATTACATAAGCTCCTTTGTATTTGTAGTTAGGAATGTCATGAGAAAGAGTGCTGCATTAATTTAGTTTAACATTGGTGGAACATAAACTGCCTGGCCAAATAAAAAGTCGCCACAAAAAAAAACAAGGTCTCACACTAATATTTTGTTGGACCACCTTTAGCTTTGATTGTCTGGAACAGGGTCAATCTGGACTCATCAGACCACATGACCTTCTTCCTATGCTCCAGACTCCAATCTTTATGCTCCCCAGTAAATTGAAGCCTTTTTTTAGCCATTGATTTGACCCTTCTCAAACAGACAGACATCTTTTCCATGACCACGGGATGTCTTTCATGGTTGTTTAAGAAATGAAAAGGGAATCATTGCACCAGTTGGGGTTAAATAATAATAAGTAATTATAATAAGTAATTATCCAATAGAAGTCTCATACCTACTTGGTTAGTTAAATGTAGGTGGCGACTTTTTTTTTGGCCAGGCAGTGTATAACTGATTGCATAATGATAAATATGTATAAATGAGCAGTAAACTGGTTTCATCAGCAGGTGCTAAACATCTTTTTTACCCATTTGGGGAAACTTTAATGAGCATCTGATAAAACATAACTATATTACAGATCAATCCAAAGGTACAATGCCGCCAAGTGCTCTTATAGTGTAGTTACAATGAATATCTGATGTCCAAACCATGCAGATGTTGTCCTTTGATGGTTTATTCCAAGTCTTCCCAGCAACAAACAACCAAACATTTTGTGTTCAACCACTCCTCCTGCTCTGATTTAAAAAACACACACAGCACAGGCCCACCCCATTGAATGCTGGTTCTGTACCTTAACAATGGGTTCTCACAGTTTTACTTAACCTTCACAATCAAACTAACGCAACAGAAAACACTAACAAAATAATTTATACAAAATATTGCAACAAAAATGAATCCTAAAGTAACTGTATGTAAAAAAGAAAAAACTTTTGAAGTCAGCTTGATTTAAGAAGGCTGCCACAGCCAACTGACCGTAAAGTTATAAATGGATGCAATTTTTAGTTTCACAGATACGGAGCTGAAATTTTGAGTCATTCACAACACATACTCTAAACGTGACGTTATGCAACATTGCATGAAATTGTGCGACACGTTATTAACATATAACATTTCCCAACATAAGAGCCTGAATGTCTGATATGAAAGGCTGCAGGAGTTATCTAAACTGATTTTACATCCTTCTCTTTTTATGCCCAATAAAATGTACATCTGCAACATGCATGCCAGTGTGCAAGTATGCATGTGAACTGTATTGGCTCCTTCTGGTTAGAAAAAAAAACCTTAAAAAAATTCCAACTGTTTTTTCTTTCTGTAGCATTCTCCTCAGTACCTTACCACTAACACTTCAAGGAGGGTCAATTACAGCACGCAACAAACATCCTGTTTTTTGGCAGACAGGGCCAGGAAGTGAGTGTTTATTGGGATTGGGCTTTCTCTCTGAATTACAAGGGGGGACAAGTCAAAATGAGGAATGCTAGCATATTTTTATGTTTTCCACTTTTGATTGTAGTTTAAACAAGTGAGGGAAGGAATGACGAGGAGAAAGACAAGCCAGTAGGTTCATTTCCCCTTTTTGTTTGTTTGTTTGTTTGTTTGTGTACTCAAACATGTGAAACTTATCCAGATACGAAAACATAAACAAAAATGTGATGGGTGTAAGTTTACAAAATGAATAGGGATAATGTGGATACAACAGATTTATATAGAAATCTTTGAAGCTAATGATTTTCCTGCAGCTAACACAAAATAAAAATAAGCTTTTATAATATTAATTTGCCCCATTTATTTAGGAGACGATAAACAAACTGGATCCCACCTCCTTACAGAACCAAAACTGCCTCACACCACATGTCTCACAAACTCAACATGACAGGGTCAACACAATCATCTGACAGGTACAATTCTTTAGAACATGCAGTCAGTAACCCAAACACATGCACACCAGTCTATCTTCATTTCCTCCTAAACTCAGAAAGTGTGTTGTTACTCAGATGCATACGCAGTTTAAGTGGACCATCACTCCGAGCAAAACAAATTAACACAACTGACAAACCGAACTGATGCAATTGGTGCAAAATGCAGGTAAATTCTTCTTTTCCTTCTTAAGTTTCTCAAACATTTAGATTTAGGAGATGCTGAAGAAAATGCAATCAGTAACTTGGGTAAACAGGATGCCTTTCATAACAGAGGCTCAAGTCAATTTATTGCTGTGTGCAGATGTTTGGTGAAAACAATATGCAGAAAACATGTCTAGTTTGGAGACGGGGATGGATTTTAGTGGAAGTTGCTGTGTTGAATTTCATTGTTTTTTCAGGCTTCGTGACACATTTTATTACTTCATTGTTATTCTTACAGATCACAGTATCCTCAGTCTGTAAAAATAAAAGAAAGAAACTGCACTTCAGGGATAAAATGCAACCTCTTTTGGTCAACTTAATTATTTTCTGATTGCTCTGTTGTACTGAGGGTTTCTTTTTCAATCACAAGTCTTAATAATCTTAAAATGTGAAAAACACTTTTGGCTTTAAGCTGATATGAAGTGAGGTTTCCCAAAGTGATAGTGAGTACAGTATTGATGCAGTGCTGTTAAGACTGTGCAACACAAAGCTAAATGATGTGAGATGTGCTGCAGGGTTCTCCAAATTATGTGAGATGCATGTTGAACAAAGCCAAAAGGTTTTTTCTAGACAAAAACACTCAATAAAGACTCACCAAAAAAAGAAAACATTTCCAAGATCTATACTTATGAGAACAGCACCATAGTTTGATTTCACTTTACTAAGTGGTGCTCAACACATATGAACGTAAGAGCAATGACTTCTTAAGTGAAAATCTATAATTTGAGACAGACAAGTCGTCCAAAATGACTTCATTTAATAAGAACAGTATATCATCAGTCTGTCAAAAGTTAAAACTGCTGCCAATTTTTGCAGCAGTGAAAGAAGAGAAAATGATCCAGAACCAAAAAAACTCTATCAAGGTTAAACAAATCATTGAATCATCATAAGAAACTCAACAATTTCACATGAGACTTTTTTTTTCCTTTACGTTGCATGGCTTTTCTACTACGCCAAGGATGTGAATGAGGTACACATGTGAGATTATGTCAGGCACCACAGGTGCCTTTTGTACATAAAAAAAAATATTGAACTGAAACCAAATATGTCAGCAGAGCTGTAAACTTTCTTTTAGAATGGAGAGAAATACTTTATTGTTCATGCTGAGGAGCTAAGTCAGTGCAAAGTAGAAAAAATGTATTGTGCTTATTTATATGGCCATATTTTAATTTGCAGATGTACAATATATGTTTATATGTTTTAAACAATATTTTGTCTTATTTCCAGTCATTGCATGTAGTCACTACAACACCTTTTTCATTCTATCAGAAACTATTCAGTTTGGTTTCTGTCCACCTCCTCTAACTGGTAAAAAAAAACTGTAGCATGAAAGAAAGCAGATTCAACAAAGCTCCTGTCACATCAAACTATGAATGTGACAGAGGTAGAAAAGAGTAAAGAGGCAGAAAGGTCGAATCTGAAGAAAGAAAGAGCAAATAATCAGGAGCGGTGTTTTCTGTGTGAGAGTAATCCTGTTTGGGGGGAACTTTGTAAATCTGCATATCTTCAGTGTGTACTGTGCACACAAATCTACATGTCAAGTAATGCCGTGACAAGTTTACTTTTTGTCTTTAAATCTGAATCATTTATGACCTATACATGTGTTTAGACATAATTATTACACTTTCGTACACATAAATAAATAATGGCCTCACCAGCAGGGACTTTGTAACTTGCTGCTCAACAGTTTGTGGCGTTGACCCAGCAGCAGTAACAAACTGCAGCAAACTGAGCACTGCCTCCTCCAGGCTGGGCAGCCGGTGATACCACAGAGAGATTAGGGCCTGTTCTTCTAACGGTAGGCCATAACTGGAAAAAAAATTATATTCTCAATAAACCAAAATTTTAAACACTAAAAATTGAGTGTTTTTCAAATACATAGATTAAATAAAGGCTCACAACACATTAACAAATTGCATTAAAATTGTTCAAATTTAGAACGCTTACTGTATTTACTTTTTTAATCAAAGGAATGTATGTTTTGTATAGTACAAATCTGAAATTTGAGCACAAGACTAATAGAATGAAACAAAATGTATATATATTATAATATGACGTATTATATTATGATCCAATACCTTGAATGAGCAGAGCTCAGAGCATCAAGGAAGTCTTCTGAAAAGGAAATCGCTGGATGTTTTAGCAAAGTGCCAGTGAGAGGAGAAACTTCAGGACATATGACGAAGGGCACAAAAACCTCTGATGTAGCCAAAACACTGTCACATAAAGACGAAAATGAAGAGATTTAGTAACATGTATAATTTTTAATCCATTCATATAAGAATCAAAGGTTTTAAGTTCACTCATGATTTCCAGATACAGTTTTCCAGATACAGCTTCCCTGCTGTCTGGTAGTTATCAGTATTTGAACATCATATGTTTTGATAATCTGTTGATTTTTACAATTTCTTTAAGACCTTTCAGAAACTTTTATCCTAAGCAAGTTTTGCGATGCTAGTTTTCTTTTGTAAATTTTTTTACCTTTCATCTATGTCGTTTTGAGAACTCTTTTCAATGTTTTCCTGAATTCTCGTTACAATCTGAAATGCAGGAAAAGTCACAATCAAGAGTAATAAAGTCATTTTTATTGCAAGAAAGCAATGGATCAAATGTGATAAAAAACAGTACCTTTTTTAATACTTTAGCTTGGTACTCTTTAGCTGGCACACCCATGTGCTTCATTAGTGCCTGAGCTGTAACATCATCTTCTTCTGTAACCAGCTGACACAACACTTTCTGTGGGAGAGCAGACAGTACGAACTGTAGCAGAAATTTTGGCACTTCATGCATGTAACAATGGACAAGACTTTGATGCAGTTTACACAATCCCCCAGGATTCATTACAGCAAAGCTAATTGGTTACAGGAAAGTAGGATGACTCTGCTGGCGTCAAGTCATTTGAAACACATGAGCGTAAAGAAGGTATTCCAGTAAGTGGGAATATATGGACAGCATATGAGCAATTTCAGAAATGTTGTTTCAAAGGATCTTGTGTTTTACAAGAATTTATTTAAAAGGGGCCTCGTGATAGATTATTAATCGAAATAATTTAATTCAAATTTAATTAAGAAAGAAGCGAAAGAAGACAAAGCTTATGTTGTAAGTTCTGATACTACATCAGTGGTGTCAAACTGCTAAAAAATAAAACAAAATGTTTCCCCAAAATTAATGGGAAACACTGACTCGCTTAAATGAAACACATGTGGCTTAATAATTAATACACTGCATGTTTCACAGGAATTTTCTTTGTTGGATTTTACTCAAAAGTTCAGTGAAACCCCAAAGATCTATAACATTATATTGGGGATTTTCTTTAAACGTTTAAACAATCATCTTCTTTCAAACACTAAGTTGACTCACTAGCTGGATCAGAGAGAAATAATACTCAAAGCCTCACATCTTCTGCATTAACCAAAAACACTTCTACATTAAAAAGCTGAGTAAGAAAGAGCAAACTCTTCTGAAATGCAAGATACGTAAAGAAAACTCAGTAGTTGAAAAGGAAAGAAGAATACTGTGAGAAGCTAAAAGTGTGCTGGAGAAAACTAAACCAGAAGGAAAGAAGTGCTGCAGAGCTGTTGGTGGAGCTCTGTGGTTTCTCTGGGCAGGCTCTACAGCACGCTACGATGCTTACCCTCCACAAAGTCTCGCAAAAACCACCACAATCACTACCATCTGAGAGCCCACAAAGCCTGCTCATTGAGAGCATGCAAAACTGATCACACTCAACCCACAACTGGTAAAGAAGAGCAGTGGGGAAGGGGGACGAGAGGTAAGGCAGGATGGTTGGGAGGAAATCTAAGAGGGACTGAAACACCCTCAGATGGATGCATTTCAAGCAAGAAAAAACGGGTGTGGTCACCAGAGGAATGGGATGAAGGGCAGATGGATAGATGGGCGGCAAATACTTTTAGTCAAAAACCATCTTTCTCTTAGGGAAAAAAAAGAACTGGATTGGCTTTGTGGACGGGTTACTGCCACAGAAATGATTCCTCTATAAATCTAAAATTAAAGCAGAAGAAGTAGAAAACGCAAAAGGCAACGACTTGGGTTTGTTTTTGATGGATGTCTGTTAACAATTACAACGCCATGATTGAAAAACCGATGAAAGACTTAAGTATAGCCTCAGATGGTCAAAACAGCAGAGACAAAAACAAAAAAAAAAAATGAAGATGAAATGAGGCATAAGGGCACAGAAAAGAAAGCCTGATCTCAGAAAATAATAAGTTTAAAGAAACTGAACCTCAAGCTTGTTGGACTGAGTCTATATGTTCAAAACGTGTTTGGAAAGCACCCAAACACTGAAGGGGACATGTGAAGATATACAGTATGTTTCACATAACAGGGCTGCTGAAGTTTAATAAACAGTCAGCAGAACTATCATTTGTATCCCTCTGTTTATGTGCAGATCTACGGTTTTACAGCTCTGGAGATCCTAAAAGAAATGTCTTTTTAATAAAGCACATACAAACCAGCAGCACATATTGGGCGGTGTCAGGGTTTATTTAACAAAAAATAAACCAAAACACTGTAGAACAGTAGAAAATACTTCTATAACAAACTAACACATTAAGCAGTGTGAATTTACTAATTAACTAATAAGATGATTATCAGTAAGTGTGTGCACGTCTAAAAAAGCTCAAGCTTCAGCTATTTTTTAAGTAGAAAACCAAAAACTGTCCATCTAACCAAGTCTTATAATCTTGCATCCAAAAGGTATTTTTGATCATCTTTTGTTTCTGATACACTAAGCAAGAGCAGAATATGTTAGATTATTAATCTTGTTAACCTGGAAATCTTGCCTTAGTGCAATTGTCTTACTGCACCGGGAGATTATTTGACCTAGTTTGAGAAGATTCAGACTGTAATCTGGTATTGTTTCGCTTAATTTTAGATGGCTAACCTTTACAGTGTGAGAAGATTTAAAACAATTATCCTGTTCTAAAGGTAGTTTCAGAAACATCTATCCATCTATCCATTATTTTTACCCATTTTTTAATCTCCGAGTCGTGGGGAGCTGGTGTCTATCTCAGTGTGTGAGAGGAACAAGACAAACAATCATTCACTCTCACTCACACATAGTGACAATTTAACCAACACAAACCAACTGTCAGTAGCATGTTTTACAATATAAAGCAACAACAGTGTCTCCAGGGCTTATCTTGTTTTATTCACTAAAGATAAATATCAAAATTTAAGCTGCCGTTGTTGTTTTTTTGCCTGTCATCTCAAATATGATGCCATTTTACTGCAGCACAGCGAGGTCTCTGATCGAGCACACGATATGGAGAAAACAGACCAATTAATGACTCTGATATAGCCCGAAGCGTTTGTGGCTGCACCCATCAAACTCAGCGTCAAAGCTCCGATGTGGAAAAGAGCCAGACAGGAGGCTGAAGTAAAAACAGACAAAAGGAAAGATAAATACTGTTCTGAGTCAAATATGTGTGGCTGCTTACAGCACTCACACTAGCTAAAATAACAGATACCCAAGCACAATGTGGACCACCATGAAGAGTCACAAAAACACAGTATGAAGTTGCCACAAAACATCAGATTCTCAGTTTTGAAGGCAGCAGGAACACAACATTTGGAGGCAAGACCAGACCAGGATAAAATGAAACAGGCTTCACTCTGCATTCCAAAGCAGACACAAGGACAGACACAGAGGAAGACCATCTCCAACATAAAACAGCTCATCTGCCCTGCTCCCCTAAACAGGCTCAAGCTGTGGTGACAAGGTTTTTCTGTACTCCCTTGCAAATATAATTCTAGTCTCATTAGGTTTTTTAAATTATTCCAAATTTTCCTCACACACACTTTTGCCAAGTAGATTATTTCCAAAGCATATGTCCACACACAGATACAACATTAGATAGTACAGCACACACATGCACTCTGCTTCCCCCCTCCAACAGGTCAAAGACCATCTGGCAAATTCAACGTTTACTTCCAAAGCCCTGTTTTAATTAGCGAGATGTTTTATTAGATGAGAAATTAATCAAAAGAATACAAACACACAGTTAATCTGGCAAAAATGTGTAGGACTCCCATTGTTTATGGTGAGCCATCTGTGTGAACTTTCTCAAAGTTGAAAATTGCAGAATCTTTTCTTCCCTCTGTTCTCTCTCCTGTCTTTGTGTGCTCGCAGAACACACAGAGAGAGTCATGTTGGATAACAATAATATAAAGGCAGATCTTTCTCTGATGACAGGAGGCAGTGAAACAGTCACTTTTAATTTGACTTCAGAATATGAAACAGGGTTGGAGGCACAAAGACTTAGACCAACACAGAGACAATCTAATTCATTTTATCATCCGTGTCCAGTTGGAGGGGAAGACAGAGATCTGGCACGCAAACTCCTATTAAAAGTAAATTAGACAGAAAATCTCTTCAGCAGCCCAAAGGCAGTCAAAGAAGAATTTCTTTAAGAGTGTTTTTATAAAAGAATGATGTGTAAGTAATCTGTACATCAACTCAACCAGAATAATTTCAAATGAAAATCAGGTCTAAAATTATGAGAAATGACATGTGAAGGACAAATAAATGAAAATATACCACTACATACAATTTACCACAGAATAACAATAATGTCAGTTCTAAGAAATAATACTGAGTTGGACCTGAGTTCTGCTTTAGTAAAGCTTTAAAAAGACCAAGTTCCTACCCGTATCCACTGGTTGGCCTTTCTTTCCACAGCATCTCTTGGATGCTCTGAGTGCAGTCCCCACAGACACTGGAGGAGTAGTTCCCTAATTGCTTCTGAGGAAAATAAAAACAACAGACTTATTATCAATATTTATCAGGGTTTTTAATGTTTTAACACTGCTGATGGAAGGTTCAAAACATACACTCACCTACTGCGGTGACGTAAGGATTCCAACAGAGACGACCTAAAAGCTGGCCTAAAAATGGCAGCTTCTTCATGATTTCTGTCGTGGAGCTCTAAGATAAATACAAAACCACAAAGAAACAAAAAAAAGTTGATGTAACCAATAAATTGTGATTATGTTAACATATAACTGATCCTTTTAGACTACACTAAACAACAGATACAGGTTGTATATCGGACATTTCAGTGGAACTGGACTACACTAACGTTTGCTCCAACAACAAAAAAAATTTAATGTTAAAATTTATTCAGTCCTGGCATTACCTGTGGGCTCAGAACACACAGCAGGGCTTTTTTAGGACAGTTTTCTTATTATAAAGGTGTAAAATACTGTTTTTGACCCATCATTTTAAGTTTTTTTATAAGATAAGAGATTTAGAACCATATAGGACTGAAAAATGCAAATAGAGAAGGGGGTTCATTACTTAAATGTACACATGTCTACATGTGCAGCAATAAGCTTATTCAATAGCAAACAATGGTTTAATAGCACACACTAATTATTATTATTGTAAATAACACAAAAAAGACAGAAGTACTTAATTCAAAGCTATGAGGTCATCACGAATAATGAGCTAAAGGTTAATCAGTCAAACAGAGTTTCAATAAAAATTAAAAATCCCACATGACGCCCCACATTAATCTCATAATCTATGGGAAATGTTTTTGTTTCATCGTTACAGATTCTGACAAATAAAAAATGTCAGTTTTTGACTTTACAGACGAAACACCGATTTTCTAAAAGGTCCATTAGCGGTCCTGCCCTCACACAAAAGTTTCTTCATCTAAAAAAAAAAATCCCAATCACAAAATATCCTGTAAAATACCAGGTTCATTAACAATTCTAACCTGTTACAGAACCTGGAAATTAACAATAGAAAATATTTCTCTTCTTGGGCCTTGAGCCACAGGAAAGTTGTAAAATCATCAAAAGATGTGAATTCCTGCCAAGAAGCAGGCTATCCTCAGATGGACCTTTATGAGCCCTTTGCCAGTAAAAATAGGATTTCAACCCAATTATGCTGCACCATACTCTCTCTTTGTATCCATTCTTCTTATCTGCTCCATCATTCCTCACACACTGACATCTCTGCATTACATACACCCAGAATAATGTCAACAGGAAAAGAGGCAGACAGAGAAAAACAACTGCTCATATATGCTTGATCTATAAAAATATACTTTTTGTTGCCAAAGCTGAAAAGAGTTAAAAAGTCAAAGACGTGGAGACTGATTCTAATCAGTAACAAAGTGTTACAATAAAACACATGGAGTAGAAAGAACACAAATTTGAAGAAAAAAAGGTTTTTAGAGGCAGCGAGTTTGAGTCAGGAGAGCAAGCTGACCAGAAAATGGTGAAAATTGAAAATACTGTAGCCCTCCTGTTCTTGGGCCCCCCTTTCCTAGATTTGCTAGACCTGATATGGGGATACATTAGGTTAGCGCTCAAGGTCCCGATGCGGCTATTACCTGACTAACTCCGTGCTGCGGTGTTGCTAGCCAAACATTCACAGCCTCTGCATCGCACAGAGCAGCTCCTGTTAGCAGAACCCCACCACTGCTTGGGTTGCACTTCAAATCCTGGCTCAAACTTGGCAGGTTTAGCCACGTGGAATAAAGTCCCTTGTGTAATAATTAACTTATTGCTTCATTAATCAAACGGCCTCCATTCAGTCTAGTATTAGGTGCTCTAAATAACCTTATTCTGTATGTGTTTAAACCTGAGTGGATATTTAACTAGATCCATTAAGCCATCTAGAAAATATGGTGCAGAAACTCAAATTCATCACAAACTCAGAGCTAACTGTCATTAAAAAAACTACAACAACAAGTGCACTCATCAGTAAATCTGCTTACCATTTTGTTGATTTGTGTGAAAAGTTGCTGGAGGAAATCCCTCAGTCTGCTCAAGTGTTGGCAGGTGTCTTTTCGGGTGTCTGATGAGTCAGCCTGACTCCAAGACACTGCTTTGTCCAGCCAGGACTGCATCTCCTGGACACTGAGAAAACACTCCTCTGTTCCTTGGAGCTGGGTCATTGGCTGCAGCTCGGTCATTTGGCGTCTTTTGCAGGCTGATTTACTTAAATCCTAAGAAAGATAAACAATAAAACCACTGTGAAATCCACTCATTAAACAGTGTTTTGTATCCTTCATATTTTTTTTTGTTCTATTTTAAGTCAAACTAATAAAAACATTCTTAAATTATGATCTGCACTTTATATCATGAACTAAAATGCACTACCAGAACTGTAATATTAAAAGGAGGCATACAAGATTGTGATTTGCTTTTAAAATTTCTCCTTTCTAATTTAAATGTCATGCAAGTTTAAAAACATTTTGACAAGTAAACTTTGCTTGCAGAATGACAGCAAAAAATTATTCACAAATTCTGTACTTTTTCTATTTAATACTGTTCTTAGACTTGCGGATTATACTGAATGACTTTTGGTGAGAAGCTGGATAAAACCAGAGACTTTTTGTTTGTTTACAGGAAAACCAAATTTACTGCAGCCTTGAGGTAACACTTCATACAGTAAGAGCATTTTATCCAGTTACTTTTTTTTTTTGGTGTCAAGGTCCACAAATTAAATCAAACATGAGGCAAGCTGTGTGTGACGCTGATAATAAACAGTAAAATTACTGAAGTGCAAACAAACAGTAAAAAAGTATCCAAAACCTAGATCATTTTGACTACTCAAATAACATACAAAAAACTTTTCACAATTTAACATAAAGACTTTGCATGCTTTGAAGGGATTCATATGGTCTGCTTCTATTCAAGCAAGTGTTTTAAAATAAGATCATATTGTGTTAAAAAATTACACAGTTGTAGCATATAGTGTTAGGTAATGCAATACTGCTACTCTCATGACTCTCAGCAACTACCACATCAAATTTTAGCTCAATATTTGTATAATTGATTGCAACATAGCCCATTATGTGTTGGCTGTGGTGGCCATCTTGCATTGGACTGACTCCAAAATGTAATCAACTGGAGATGAACAACCAATGATTCCTTTATGAAAGTTTCATTAAAACCCATTCACTGGTTCATGGGATATTTTGATAACAATACACACAAATTAACACATGCAGACAGGCAAAGGTGTTATCAACTTCAGCTGCAGGTGATAAATATGTGACGAGTTACAGTTACTGAAGGGGAATTAATTACATTTTAGACAAAATGGTTCACCATCAATAATGAAATGTTATCAATTCTACAAACATGAATTATAAATCTGTAAACAATCCAGTAAAGTATTGGGTAAATAACTTAAAATACAATTAGTGCCTTTAGTATTTAAACATGTGGCCCACATCAACCAAAGCTTCCTGTAAGAGTATGGGTGGCTAATAGAATAATATGTGGCATTAATAATAAGTAGAAATTAAACTGAAGCGCAGTGTTTTAATGTGGTTATTCTAACCTCTTATTACCACAATTTAATGATCAAATTCCTGAGCTACAGGCAATCAAGTCATCTCCTCCACTCAAGACTGCCTACTGAGAAATAAACAGCACATTCTTCACCTTTATGAAGATGAAGAAAACAACATGATGGGCAAATCCTGAGGGTATTTGTGTGTATTAGGATATGTTTCATGTCTGTATATAGACTGAGAAAAGTGTGTGTGTGTGTTGTGTTTTGCCATAATGACAGGTCTGTGTGGGACACCACAGGCTTGTATTTTATGATCACCTCGTAACACACGATTTGTTTAATGTCTTGCCATCAGCTCTGCTGGAAAGCCCCGATGGCACACTGATGTGAATATATAAATACTAATTTTCAGGGAGGAAAAAAAGCTAAACCAAATTAAGAACAAACGCCTCTTGTTGACTCGTCTCTTAAGGGCTTCATTTTTCAGAAAAGCAGAGGCCGAAATCAAAACACACAAGTGGGGAAATGTCTCATCAAAATCAGTGTCCTGCAGACCGATATGTGTATGCATACACTGGCACATACAGAGTAGCTACACGAAAACACTGGTGAAAATGAGAGTCATACAGGCAGAAAAATATATGTACACATCCAAACACCCTCCCCAGCTGCTCTGGTGTTGGCTGAGCTCATGTTGGAGCAAGAACAAGATATGACTGGTCAAATATTATCTTTAAGATTTTTTTCTCTCCTAAGTTTGTGGATTTTGGGTTTCACTGAGTTTGCTGTTGCAATTATAAGCTTGTTGACATTATTTCAGCAAAAGCAAATGAGTTAAACCTCATTTTTTTGTAAATTTATTCTTTTTTTTAAATCCAAACATTTTTGTCAAAGTCATCAAATATTATTCTGTGCAGAAATTTTAAACAACATTTTTCATCTTACACATGTATATACGTTTTATTTCCAAGCTGCCATGTTTTCTTGACTTGTCAAAGTAGTCTTATTCTTTAGCTCTTCAGGTGAAGTTTTTCTTTGAAATTTGGTTGCAATTTTACTCACTTTCTATCCAGTCCTTATATTTTACTATTGTATATTGTGCATGTCCTTTACAAAAAACCAGAGTACAGTTGAGAACAAAAGGAGTACCTACAAAGCTATCTCTAGCTAGGCACTTCCATAAATGCATTGTCCAAACCAGGCAGTTTGTGGGTCAGGTTTTTGTGATCTTCACTCTTTTAATGCTTAGACCCCCTATATCATTTTGAAATCTACATAAATGTTTTATCTAGTTTGTTTTCTGCTTTGGTTTGAAAAATTGTTGTCAAATTGTGATGATCTGTAGGTCTATGGAGCTCTACAATTGTTTTTATGGTGTAATGGAAGTAATGAAGCACTTGCTTCCTAATTTTCAACCTTTGATGACCTCTAAATCCTTAATGGGCGGTCCAATAAAAAAAAAAACCAAACAGTTTTGGAATCAATACATAGGGCCTTATGAGTAAAAAAAGGAAAAATGGCTCTAATTAATTTTGAAAATTTTATCAAAGTCCCAACTATAGCAGATGAAAATTATCTTAAAATTGAGTCTTTAAAAAACAGAAAAACAAAGCAACAAAACAATTGAAACTAGGGATGCATCGATATAAAAATTTCAGCTAATATCGATATCCTATATAACTATTGCTGTTATGGCCAATAATCGATATTTACCAATATTACACAAACACACAAATATTATACATATACGCACACACACACACCTGGGTCTTTTTTTGATATCGTAAATGAACAATCAGACCTCTGACATGGCTCCCTACTTCAGTTATTCCTGGCTATGCAGCATCAATATCACTATCATGATCAAACAGAT